>CM068376.1:75997285-76193236 GCA_034769895.1 Magicicada septendecula
ACGATATACGTATTTGTTTGGATATGCACAACCTCAACAGCATAACACAAAAGTGCTACAATTGTGCACCCAACGCCGAGAATCTATTTATAAAATGTCAAGGGGTCACGTACATGTCGCGGCTGGACCTCAAAAGCTGGTTTTGGCAGATTCCATTAGCCGAAGATTGCCGAAAATTTACGGCATTCCTTTATAAAAACAAATGCTACCAGTTTAAGTTCCTTTCGGGTTAGTGACCAGCCTCGTTGCAATGGTTAAATGTCTAGAATTGGCACTAGGACCAGAAGTAGAATAATTCGTAAGCGTGTTTGTGGACGACATACTCGTAATATCTAAATCTTTCGAGGAGCATTTAAATCAACTCGATATTGTCTTCCGTAAGTTAAGAGATGCTAATCTGGTGCTTAACTAGGACAAGTGTGAGTTTGGAAAATCCCAAATAAAATTCCTGGGTCATATTATTTCGGCGGATGGGGTTAGTACCGATCCTGAGAAAATCCAGGCCTACACGGAATTTCCAAACCCCAAGAAAGCAAAAGATATCAGGGCGTTCCTCGGATTGACCGGGTATTTTCGTCGTTTCACACCTGAATATTCAAAGACGATAGAACCACTTCTGGAACTACTAAGAAAAAATACCAAATGGCGATGGGAAGAGCAGCATGAGGCTGCATTCAAAACTACCAAGGACTTGTATATATTCCAAGGAACCTGCATATATTCCATCCTGAAAAAGAAGGGACTTATGTACTTAATTGTGACGCGTCGGACTACGCGATCGGCGGAGTGTTATATCAGCGGAATAAGCAAGGTGAACACAAGGTAATTGCCCACGTAAGTCGTTCATTAAAAGGTGCTGAAAGGAACTATTTTACGTCGGAGAAGGAAATTCTCGCGATAATATATTGTATCACTAAATTCATATATTACCTTGTTGGTCAAGACTTCGAGATTTTATCGGACAATCAGGCGTTGTCTTTCATGATCAAATGTAAACTCGCCAATGCGAGCATATCGCGATGGATCATGGCGATCCAAGAATATGATTTTAGTGTAAAATATTGCAAAGCCAGTGAAAACAAAATGGCAGATACTTTAAGTAGATATCCTCCGGTAATTGAAGAATAATACTCCTCAACAAGGAATGAAGTGCAGATCTTGACAATTAAGTATGTATTGTATGTATGTAAGTATGTATACCTGACCCATTAAAAACTAGGTTAAAAAATATAAACATCGAGCAACAGAGGGATGCTAAATTAAAGAAAATCAGCGATGATATAAGAGTACAGGACAACCCAAAGTATAAAATAGACAATGATGTGTTATACAAGATCATAGACGGACAGTGGAAGATAATGGTACCGGATGAACTAGTCGAAGATTTAACTTGGGCGTGCCACGAGAGTCGGCCCACACGGGAGCATATAAATACTATTTAGCAATGCGAGAAGACTTTGTGTGGTTAAATATGGCTAGAAAAGTTAAATCTATTTTGCATACCTGCCACAAATACCAAACTGCAAAGTACCCGAATCAACATACGTATGTAGAAATGGGCAATATTATTACTAAAAACAAAAATATATTATTATGTATTGATTTTTTAAGTCCACTACCGCGTGCATCGAGGGGTATGAGGAATCTGGTGGTGTGCACGGATGCGTTCTCTAAACATGTAAGTCTATATGCAATAGGACGACCCACCACCGCGGCCGTAGTAAATGTCGTCTTAAATAAATACATCCCTAAATATGGTCACGTTAAGACAATTTTATCTGACCAGTGTAAACAGTTCACCGATAGAAAGTGGCAATCGTAATTGGAAAAGCACAATATCCAGACTGTGTTAACAGCGATCCGGAGACCGCAGGGCAACCTCGCTGAAAGGGTCAACAGAGAGTCAGGTCGACTGTTCCGTACTTATTGTAATACCAACAAAAGTAGATGGCCGGATTATCTCGAGTTTTTCGAAGCGTCCATCAACGGAAATTACAATGACAAGACAGGATTTACGCCTTACGAGTTGCAAACTGGAAAAATGCCCAAGCGCCTCTGGGATGGGAGCATCAAGAGGATTGCAACGCAAAATTTGCCTATTCCGAATGAGGTGAAACGGATAGAAGCCAGGAGACGCATTAAGAAATGTGCCGAAAAACGGACTGAAAGATTTAATGCAGACCACAAGCTGGTAACTTTGAAAATTGGTGAGAGGGTACTCCTGAGGGCTTTGAATGTCGGTCACAGGGAGGATAACACCGCAGCCAAATTCTTTAGGTTGTACAATGGCCCATATATTTTATCTGAGCAAGTTGGTAAAAACACCTATATTGTAACCAACCCTAGTACTAACCGGGTGGTAGGGAAATTCCACTCATCATCCCTAAGAAAGTATTATGTCAGAGACAATTGTTCCTAATATGCCAGGGTATAGGTGGTATGAATGTTTTAAGAAAATTTTGTGAAATATGAGTGTAAATTAAGAATATTAGATGAGATGTCAGAATAAATGATTTGAATGAACGGAGTATACTTTCAGTTATGAAAATGACGTCAGAAGTGTTGATACGCTTATCTGTGTGTGAGATTATAGGTCAGATTCAACCACGTGTATTTGTTTCTAGGCCTATTATTACTGTCAAAGTGACATTGGAGGAATGTTTTGTTTGAAAGAAGTTTATTTATTTATTTTGATTTGGTTTTATTATGTTATTATTATGATTATTAAAGGAAGAATGATGTTTTATTTATTTAGGATATGAAAAAACAATTTGTATTTTATATAAACAAATTTTTTTTATAGGTGGTGGGGTTAATCCTGCAACAAAACACAGGATGATGATCTAGAATAAGTATATCAGAACATGGATGACGGACATTAGCATGTTCTAAATAGTTGATTTATGCAATTTTTGTCAATTAGCTATAAGTTTTGTATTTTGTGATGGATAAGGACTTGTGTATACCAAATTCTTTGTAAACGTTTGCTCTATAATGTGATGTACTTTCTTTGTGAATATGTGCGCGCGTTCGTGTGTGGTGAACCTTCGTTGTTATATCTTCCGCGTTTGTTATCCGATCGGCGTGAGACTTGGGCAGTGAATTATTTATGAAAATAGCTACATTTTCTGTATACACTGTTGTACTCAGCTATTTTTTAAATGTGGTATTTTAATAATTGAAAACTCAACTTTTCACGCTTATCAATTGTAGAGTAATAAAATTTCTAGATACAATCTGAGCAGGCACTAGCAGATTTATACAAAGGTTCGCCTGCAACGCGTCTATCTTTTGTCCAATCTACCACGTAGACAGTTGATTGTCCAATCAGAAGCCTCTAAATTCAGTCACATCCGTCGGTTGTCATGTGTATTTCGAGGCAGTTCATCGGAAGCCGTTGCTTAGTGAACGTGTGCTCGTCGTCAAGAGTTTTTCTTGTTCGAACTGGTTTAATCTAGAGCATCTATAAGTCTTGGGACTCTTTTCGAGTTTGTCGATTAGAACCAAGTGGGTGAACTACCAGTTTTAAAATATTCAAGTGCTATTACGTGTTAGTGGAAGATTTTCCGCTTAGGGAGATTTATCTACCGTGATAAATTCTTATTAACTCGGAACACTTCAAGAATAGCCGCAAGGTGTAAGTAATATACACCGCTTTTAAAGAATATCATTCATTATCATCACCCTAAGTATCTATAATTAATAATAACCAATTGCGAGCGAGTAAACAAACTATTCGGAAAGTGACAATTCGTGTGTAAAATCTGCATCAGTGTTATCCAGTGGTGGGGATAAAGCCCCTGCAGACCCCGCGGCGCGGGGGGCCCCGACCCTCTGGGGGGCCCCGCCACTCTGGCCCCTAGAAAAAAATATGAAACGAGCTATAATAGGAAAAAAAGTTTTAATGGGGTCCGACTACCGGCAAATTTGTATTTAAAATACGAAATATACGTTTTATTTAAGTGTATAGACATGCAAAAAAACTACGTTTTCCGAAATGACATTACTGTTTGTAGTTTGTAAGCGAAGCTTATCTTATCTCTTGTGGTGCCCGTACGTCCGTGCGATGAGTCACTCGGCACTGAGGAGACGTAAACAAACACAACACAATGTAGTTCAGTACTCAGTAGTGCGTCGCATCTCCTGCGCGATTGTACTGTATTGCATTCATTTCGTAATTTAGTACCGTTTAAGTTTAATGACTTAACATTTGATTTTAGTTTTTGTATTTTGTGTAGAGTTAGAGTGTTAGAGACAGAGTTTATAAAATGGAAAGTAAGCGTGAATATTTAAGTGGTGCTACGAAAAGGAAACTGCAAAAACAACGAGAATAATCTAAAAGTAAACTTTCAAAACTCGACCAGTTTTTAAAAAAATCATCAAAATGTGAAGTTGAACAACCCAAACCTGGGTCAAGTGCAAGTAATGAAAAAGAAACAAAAATCGGACTTGAAGTTGATTGTGACAGTGACAATAAACCTGATTTAAACATTAGTCCGTCGGATACAAGTGATACAACTACGGAAACAAATAAGCAACTGCAACATGAACAAGAAGAACAACTGCTAGGGATTGAATGTGTTCGCCAGTCCGAAGACATACCTGGACCAGAAAATCAGTTTGAACCAACTAAAGTTATAAGTAATCACGCAAATAAAACTAGTTTAGCAGGCCCTTCCGATCCAAACTGCCAAAGTTTTGAGACATATTGCATTCTATAAAAATCAAGCTACGATGACAGACGAGCTGAAAAAGTTAATAACGTTAAGTGAACTTTGTCAAACAAAGGGTCCTTTCCCGAAGGATTCCGTTTCTAAGCGGTCTTTCAGTACAGCATATTATTCTTTCAAACCTGCAGCAGGCCAAATTGTTCACAGGTTTTGGCTTTGTTACTCTCGTAATCTAGATGGAGTCTATTGTTTACCATGTTGGCTTTTCACCCAAAGTGCTGATGCCCAAAGCTGGCGTGAAGGCGATATTAGAGATTGGAAAGGTCTCAGTAAAAAAATTGAAGTTCTTGTCTCACGTAAACGGTAAAACGGTAGCTGATCAAATTTCCGATGAGCGGAAAAAATGGAAAGATATTTTCATACAGATTGTGGATGTCATTCGAACCATGGCACTGTGTTCATTGCCGTTTCTTGGCCATAGAGAATCATTACATGAAATAAATCCTGAAAGTGGAAATTTTTTGAACATACTATCTTTAATTTCTCGCTACGATTCTCTCCTTAGTAAGCATTTAGAAAATGAAAAAAACAGATCAAAATACCTCCACTATGACATTCAAAATGAAATCATTAACTTGCTAGGAAAATCAGTATTGACTGCCTTACTAAAACAGATTCACTCGTCTCCTTTTTTTTATATAATTGTTGATAGCACACAAGACATTTCTAAGATTGACCAAATGAGTGTTGTAATCAGATACATTAACATAGTAGAAGAATCTCCTGGCAATTATAAAACTGTGATTAGTGAGTCCGTTTTGGGATTTCAAGAAATAAAGGATCCCAACAGTGAGGGGTTTCAAAGTAAGATTTTAGACTTTTTGAAAACAAATGAAATTGACATTAATAAGTGTAGAGGTCAAGGTTATGACGGTGCAGCAACAATGAGCGGGAAATACTCTGGGTTACAGAAAAGAATTATGGATATAGTCCCAAACGCGGATTACGTACACTGTGCTGCACATAACCTGAACTTGGTGATCAATGATTCAGTATCAAATATTTCTGAAATAAGACAATTTTATGACATAGTACAGAAAACTTATGTGTTTTTCAGTGAAAGCTTACATAGATGGCAAGAACTTAACACTGCCGTTAAAGAAGACAGCTCTGCCAAAAATCTAACTTTAAAAAGCTATGTCCAACAAGGTGGTCTTCTAGACACGACTGTCTGTTAGCTTTAAGAAATGATTTCAAAATTGTGATTAAGTGTTTGACAGAAATTATTCTATACAGCTAAAAAAAACCCGAGGCAGAAGAAGCATTAGCAATTAGAAACCACCTGGAAAACTTTGAATTTATTCTTGTGCTCTGCCTTGAAACTAAGATTTTAGAGAATGTAAATATAACTTCGAAAGCACTACAGAGTTCAACTGTTGACCTAGGCAGAGCGTGGCAGTTTCTAAGCCGCGCTTGTGATTAGTTAAAAGTTTTAAGAAAGGACTTTGCCGGCTTTCTTGCTGGTGCTAAACAGTTGGCCCAGTCATGGGACATAACTTGTAACATGAAAAATAAGCGTAAGCGAGTTGTAAAACGCTTCTTTGTTGAATTATCAGTTGACCATAGAATTGACGACCCAGTGAAATCATTTGAAGTAAAAGTTTTCAATCCAACACTAGATATTGTAATAGCTCAGCTACAAATGAGATTCGAAGGATTTCGTTGCATTGATGATAGGTTTCCATTCCTGACGCCTCAGAATTTAGTAAACTTCTCATAAGAGACAATAGTGGAGAAAAGTAAGGCTCTGGTAAATGTGTATCCTGGTGACCTTTCCACATCACTGCCTGACCAAGTAATATCCTTCAAAGCTCTGATGCCCAAAGAAATTGTACACAAGAAAAGCATTCGAGAAATGATGAATTTACTGGTTGAAGAAAACAGCTGCCTTATGAGCTGCCTCCCAGACTTAACTACAGCTTTGCAGCTTTATTTAACCATACCTGTCACAACAGCTACAGTGGAAAGAAGCTTTTCAAAACTTAAATTAATTAAGTCATACTTAAGAAGTGCATTGGCCCAAACTCGGTTGAGTGATTTGGCACTGTTAAGCATTGAGCATGAAGAGACAAAGAAAACTAATATCAACGAAGTGGTTGAAAAGTTCTTAGCTATTAAAAAAAGAAGACTAGGCTTAGGAAAACAGTGAACTTTGGTTGATCCTCATCTGTAAATATTGTACATTACTTGAGTTCGAGTGTTATTGAATTGGATTAGACTTAAGGAGAACGTGTATAGAGTATATTCAAGAATTTCACAAATTCAGTTACAAACTAATTTGAATGTTTGAAAAAAGCTAGAATGTTACTTTGATATTCGTTTTTAAATAATAAATTTTTAACACTCTGTGTGCGGTACTGTTTCATAGTCTGAATTTAGATCTTTGACGTAAAAATAAATAATTCTTTTTATTTTGGTTTTTTTATAGTTTGTATAGAACTTTGTCTATTTAGCAACAATGAATTTTAAGAGTTTGTATACGTGTAAAACATCCTTTGCAAATTGCAAACGCTTTGTGATAGACGAGAAAGTATTCACAAACCATTGTTGTGAAACACACGTAAATAGTAACTCATTTGAGTGTTTTCCCCTATTACGTATACAAAATTTAACCATTTTTATAGGGCCCCCTAATTAGTTTCGCGGGGGGGGCCCGTTTCGTTAGCGCCGCCACTGTTGTTATCAGTTGTTCGGCGAACCCCAGCGGAAAGAGAGTGAGTGAGAGAGGTGGCCGGCGATCTTTGCAGAGAGAAGCGTAACGGCGACGCAGCGATTGACGTCACGCCGAGTGTAAAGGAATTCTACGTTCAAGTAAAACCTACCAAAACTGAACTATATAAACTCTTTGGTAACAAATAAAATACTATTCATGACATTTTGTTTAATTTAAATATATCATATAAACATTTATTTACTTGTGTTATAAATAAATAATTTTTCTACACCTCCAATATAGACTTGTGCATAATTTCAACGCACATAATTATCCTATACGAAAATATTTATTTGTATCGTCGCAATATATAAACTTCAAATACGTAGATTGAAGTTAACTCGTGAGTACCCATAGACACAAGGCTACGAACGCTGCATAAATGGCGAACAATTACGGCTAAAGTCACGTTCGAAACGACATTTCGATCGAAAAAAAGATCCAAATTAGTAATAAACAGTAAGACCTTTTTGGATCATCAAGGGTATAAGTTTTGATTATATAATTTATGTAATACGTAAGCAATATTATACAGTTAGAGTTGAGATATTTCATGTGTACAAGGAAAGACACCAAGATAAGAATTTTGACGAAACGGAAACATCGAAACATGATAATGTTTTTAGACCGAGACCGAAGATTTCTAGTCCGTGGAGAATCGAAAGTGTGGAAAAAATATAGTGTTAACATCACCTGGAGCGTTACATTTTTCGATGACGTTACACATTTTGCATCACGCATTTTGTAGAATGACCCCCAGCCTAAAAACATTATCATGTTAAAAAAAATGTAATGTACTTTTAGTTATTCTAGATTTCTGTTATTCAGAAACGACAAAGCGCCGCTACTCAGTTCGAATGTAAATAATCTCAGTCAATTATAGAAACGGCACGTCTGTAACAAAGGTCCGGCCGTCCGCATGCGTCCACTGCCTTAATATAGTAAATTTAATTTTGAAAGATACAAGTAAAAGAGTTGAAATGTAAAGTAGAGAGTTTTGCGGAGATAGGGGCGAGTCTGAAGCAGGTCGGCAATTAAGGGTTGTTTAGCAAGTGTGTCACGTCGTATGCGTTGTGTCCACATGAGGGCGGCTGGCATTAAAAAAAAAAATTAGAAAAAACAGGTACACATGTAATCCCCCTCACATCCTTGTTGCCTGTAAATTAATTAATTGATTCACTATCCTATTACACGGATATAAAAAACCACACACACAAACACACAGTATTTTTAATTTGCTTTTAATAATCAATTTTTAAAGCGGAATTTGTCGAGGTTGGGGGTAAATTCAATTTTTTTATGTAGGCTGTATTAATTAGCCCCTTACCACCCCGAGCGCAATTAATATCAAATACGTTGTGTGTGTGCGTTGTGCCAACAGAAATACAAAACATTTCATTGACTGGGCGCTAACAAACTAGCGAACTGATTAACTAAAATTTTATTATTTCAAATATTTGTGCCAGCATTGTTAGTCACACCATTGCCACGTCGAATATATATATATATATATATATATATATATATATATATATACATGTGTTGAGTGTTCCAGTATACAAGTGGTTTTCCACGCGTTTATACTGAAAGCATTGTAAAAATAAGGTCGGGACCTGCCTTGTATGTAAGAGAACCAGAAAGGATCCCTAAATTTGTTGAATATTTATTCCTGTATTTGGAAAATAATCTAAAAAACTAGGCTTTTCAGTTTTAAGAATTCAAGACACTTTATAAAAATGTATTATTTGTTATTACATTTTCGTAACCCATTAAACTATTTTTCCTACTAAGATTAATAAGTAAGAATTATCTTTCATTGTCAGAAATTTCTACCTCATCTCACATTGTCATATAAAGTGCTATATCCCAATCAATGTAACAGATAATGGATAACAATCAATAGAACAACTATTATTAATGAAAGATTTACTTATCCATTGTCGTACAGTAGTTCTTGTTCTTCTTCTTCTTCTTCTTCTTCTTCTGCTTCTCCTCAAATTAAACTTATTCGAAATTTATTACCAGTTACAACTTTATTTTTATTACATATTTTTCATTGCAATTATTCGTGTTCTCGGTAAAGTCTTTAATCGAGTGGCTGCACAAAAATGTCTAGTTGTGTCGTAGAAGCAAAGGAAGGAACATAAAGAGAAATTCTTGACAGGATAAAAATTACCGAGAAGATATAAAATGCACTGCGTACAGTATTTTTGATAAAAAATCGAAACACAACAAAACACTAAAAAGTAAACGTTACCAAAATGTTGCCAAAATAAACTGTTTTGGGGTTATTGTGTTTTTTGTGTTTCATTGCTTTAACATTACTTTAGTACCCTGCATAACAGTACTGAGACATTTATTCTCCGTTAAGTAGCTCCGGGATGGTGAGAAAATTTTTATAATACAAACGTCTTCGGATAATCAAAGTTATACTGTTTAAACAAAAATGTAAGGAAAACGAGCAGTTAGTTTAGAAAAGAGAAAACAACTGGAAAATGTAATAATTCGTGTACCAAAATAAAGGGGGATTGCCGACATTTTTGAAGCACTTTGATAACCGGTATTGTAGAGTGTCGAAAATCTAAACTAATCGGCAACAACAGTTGTTCGAGTTACCGATCTGACCGGATCTACAAACTTAAATTGCTACAATGCGTCACAATAAGAGTACACTAAAAAAATTACAAAAATTAATTTTTGTTTAGTAAAGCAATAAGCATAATAAATAATAATATTATAATATTTATTATATTGATAATTGTTTTACCTCAAGATATGTTTATCCTTATTTGGGACACGTTTCGGGAATCCTATTGTTCTCATCCTCAGCCATCTTAATTTTAGATCTTGTTGCGTATTTGTATTCCGGTTATCCAAAATTAAGGCGGCTGAGGATAGGAAAACAGGATTCCCGAAACATGTTTCAAATAAGGATAAACATATCTTGAGGTAAAAAAATTATAATTTTCTTTTTAAATTATATGCATCAAGAAACTGACTGCAGCAAAAAGTGTTTGAAACAATATTATAATAATAAATATCGGTATGGAGAACCATAGATGACTTCCATATTCTAAGATTTATATTTAAAATCATTTTCGAAATGAAATATTACCATAGAATAGAAACTACTTCTTTCTACTTACTGCTTCAGCCTTAACCACAGTACTGTGGTCACTAACGTATACCACCTCACGTTATCGCACTCGATTTTCACTGATGATGGGAGTCGATGGCATTGCCGAAACGTCTTGTTTTATAGAAAACATTGGACTACGGGCAAATATCCCGGGAAGGAATTTTAACAAAAACTACTTCTTTGTTGCCGATAACGTTGTACACATATATATAAAAAATATGCATAAAATTAATGGCTTGTATAAGTTAATGATTGATCTCCATTAAGTAGTGGTCAAGTTTCCAAAGTTTTAATATTATGATGTCCGTAATTAAAACACCAGAGCAGGTTTAGTGTGTATGAGGGTACACCGTGGACAAAAATTTTCAACATTTCCTATTGAGCGTTGCTTAGAGTAAAGCTGCGAATCTACAGTGTACGTTTCACAGAACAAACACGCGGAAAAGAAGGAGCGCTCCGAAGTCACTCATGGACCCTCAGCATCGTGCAGAGGGTTCATTCCCTAAAGACGAAAAGTCTGTCTATGAATCGTTCCTCTGTAAACACGTGCAGTTACACTGCCCAGCGATCCACAGGAATCAAATCGCTATCCACGCTGGACACTTTTCCGGCTTGCAAGCGTTATGTTGGTATGGGTTTCGGCACTTTCCATTTAAAAAGCGTGCAAATGTAAGAAAATAAACATGAATGAGGCCAGAAATAACGCGAATTGTGTGTGTGTGTGTGTGTGTGTGTGTGTGTGTGTGTGTGTGTGTGTGTGTGTGTGTGTGTGTGTGTGTGTGTGTGTGTGTGTGTGTGTGTGTGTGTGTGTGTGTGTGTGTGTGTGTGTGTGTGTGTGTGTGTGTGTGTGTGTGTGTGTGTGTGTGTGTGTGTGTGTGTGTGTGTGTGTGTGTGTGTGTGTGTGTGTGTGTGTGTGTGTGTGTGTGTGTGTGTGTGTGTGTGTGTGTGTGTGTGTGTGTGTGTGTGTGTGTGTGTGTGTCTTCCCTGCCTTTTTATTGCGGTAGTCATAATAATAAAATGGAAACGTAAACATTACATAACTGAGATATGCTTGCCTGCCACGAACGATATATTTTCTCTCATACATGATTTACATTAAAATGAAAAAATTATAATTTTATTGCCTGGCAACAAAATTATTTTATTTTTAACAATTACCATTGTTTGAAAAAGTTTAAATGAATTTTCAAGTACTTTACTGTTGTTTAAACGTAAAAGGTTGCAGGTAAACTACCCCTTCCCCTTAACCGATCTTCACCAAAATCAAAAGGCATTGAGTTCTCTGCAATTCAGGGGTGTATGCAAAAAATTATTTGATTCTGTTTGAATATGCGGCAGTTATCGTTCGTCATAGAAAAAATTATCCTTGTTAAAACATAAAATGTTGCAGGTAAACTACCCCTTTCCCTTAACCGATCTTCACCAAAAACAATAGGTCTTGAGAACTCCATAATTCATGGTTGTATGCGAAACATTATTTGATTCTGTTTGAATTTGCGGCTGTTATCGTTTGCCATAGAAAAAAAATCTACAGACCCATAGACACACAGACAGATAGACACACAGACACTTTTCGAAAAACGACTTTTTTTCATGTTTTGAGTGTAGTACAATCAGAATCTGCAATAATCTCGAACACGATTTTTTTTGCCATCACCATACTTCCATTTCCTTAAGGAATATGGAAGTAATATCGGTATGGAGAACCATACATGACTTCCATGTTCTAAGATTTATATTTAAAATCATACTCGAAATGAAATATTACCATAGAAACTACTTCTTTCTACTTATTGCTTCAGCCTTAACCACGGTACTGTGGTCACTAACGTATACCACCTTACGTTTTCGCACTCGATATTTCACTGATGATGGCAGTCGATGGACTGCCGAAAAGTCTGGTTTTGCAGAAAACATTGGACTACGGCTAAACAGCCCGGGAAGGAATTTTAACAAAGAACTACTTCTTTGATGCCGATAACGTAGTACACATATAAAAAATTCTCCCCTCCCCAATCAACTATAATTTTCATTAATAGAAAATTACCCCCACCCCGTTCACCTAACCTCTTTATTTATAGATATTTCATCTACGTTTCTACAGTGGATTATTATGAGCTTCTTATTAGGACACATTATTTATCAAAAATAAGTATTTATTGTTGTTAAAACATAAAACGTTGCAGGTAAACTACCTCTTTCTCTTAACCGATCTTCACCAAAATCAATAGACCTTCAGTCCTCAACAATTCAAGGAAGCATGCAAAAAAATATTTGATTCTGTTTGAATGTGCGGCAGTTATCGTTCGTCAAGTAAACATTTCTCTTGTTACAACATAAAATGTTGCAGATAAACTACCCCTTTCCCTTAACCGATCTTCACGAAAAATTGCGTTCTCTACAATTCAGGAACTTATGCAAAAAATTACTTGATTCTCTTTGAATTTACGGCAGTTATCTTTCGTAAAAAAAAATTACCCTTGTTAAAACATAAAATGTTGCCGGTAAACTACCCCTTTCCCTTAACCGATCTTCACCAACACCAATAGGTCTTGAGAACTCTACAATACAGGGCTGTATGCAAAATATTATTTGATTCTGTTTGAATTTGCGGCTGTTATCGTTTGCCATAGAAAAAATCTACAGACAGACACACAGACACACAGACACTTTTCGAAAAATGACTTTTTTCATGTTTTGAGTGTAGTACAGTCAGAATCTGCAATAATCTCGAACACGATTTTTTTTGCCATCACCATACTTCCATTTCCTTAAGGACCATGGAAGTAAAATTACCCTTGATAAAAAAAAAAGTTGCAGGTAAACTACCCCTTTCCCTTAACAGATCGTCACTAAAAATAATAGGTCTTGAGTACTCTACAATTCATGAATTTTTTTCTTCGAAATGAAATATTTCCATAGAAACTACTTCTTTCTACTTATTGCTTCAGCCTTAAACCACAGTACAGTGGTCACTAACGTATACCACCTCACGTTTTCGCACTCGATTTTCACCGATGATGGCAGTCGATGGCACTGCCGAAAAGTCTGGTTTTGCAGAAAACATTGGACTACGGCTAAAGAGCCCGGGTAGCAATTTTAACAAAAAAACTACTTCTTTGTTGCCGATAACGTAGTACACATATAAAAAATTCTCCCCTCCACCTTCAACTATAATTTTTAATAATAGAAAATTACCCACACCCCGTTCACCTAACCTCTTCATTTATAGATATTTCATCTACGTTTCTACAGTGGATTACTATGAGCTTCTTATCAGGATACTTTATTTATAAAAATTAAGTACTTTACTCTTGTTAAATCATAAAATGTTTCAGGTAAACTACCCCTTTCTCTTAACCGATCTTCTCCAAAATCAATAGACCTTCCGTCCTCTACAATTCAGGGATGCATGCAAAAAAATATTTGATTCTGCTTGAATGTGCGGCAGTTATCGTTCGTCATGTAAACATTTCTCTTGTTACAACATAAAATGTTGCAGGTAAACTACCCCTTTCCCTTAACCGATCTTCACCAAAATCAATAGACCTTGACCTCTCTGCAACTCAGGAAAGGGTGCAAAACATTATTGATTCTCTTTGAACGTTCTGCAGTTATCGTTCGTCATAAAAAAATTACCCTTTTTAAAACATAAAACGTTGCTGATAAACTACCCCTTCCCTTAACCTGTCTTCAACAAAATCAACAGACCTTGAGTTCTCTTTAGTTCAAAAAGGTATGCAAAAACCTAGTTGATTCTCTTTGAAGTTACGGCAGTTATCGTTCGTCATATAAAAAATTACCCTTGTTAAAACATAAAATGTTGCTGGTAAACTACCCCTTTCCCTTAATCGATATTCACCAACACCAATAGGTATTGAGAACTCTCCAATACAGGGCTGTATGCAAAACATCATTTGATTCTGTTTGAATTTGCGGCTGTTATCGTTTACCATAGGAAAAAATTACCCTTGATAAAAAAACCGTTGCCGGTAAACTACCCCTTTCCCTTAACCGATCTTCACCAAAAACGACAGGTCTTGAGTACTCTACAATTCAGGCCTGTATGCAAATAATTATTTGATTCTGTTTGAATTTGCGGCTCTTATGGTTTGCCATAGAAAACATCTTGGTAAAACATAAAACGTTGCCGGTAAACTACCCTATTCCGTTAACCGATCTTCACCAAAAACAATAGGTCTTGAGAACTCTACAATTCAGGGCTGTATGCAAAACATTATTTGATTCTCTTTGAATTTACGCAGTTATCGTTCGTCATAGAAAAAATACCCTTGTTAAAACATAAAATGTTGCAGGTAAACTACCCCTTTCCCTTAACCGATCTTCAACAAAATCAACAGACCTTGAGTTCTGTATAATTCAAAAAGGTATGCAGAAGAGTAGTTGATTCTGTTTTAATGTACGGCAGTTATCGTTCGTCATAAAAAAAATTACCCTTGATAAAACATAAAATGTTGCGGGTAAACTACCCTATTCCCTTAACCGATCTTCACCAAAACAAACAGGTCTTGAGAACTCTATGTTTCAGGGTTGTATGCAAAATATTATATGATTCTGTTTGAATCTGCGGCTGTTATCGTTTGGCATATAAAATACCCTTGATAAAACAAAAAACGTGGCCGCTAAACTACCCCTTTCCCTTAACCGATCTTCACCAAAAACAATAGGTCTTTAGTACTCAACAAATCAGGGGTGTATGCAAAAACGTATTTGATTCTGTTTGAATTTGCGGCTCTTATCGTTTGCCATAGAAAATACCCTTTTAAAACATAAAACGTTGCCGGTAAACTACCCCTTTCCCTTAACCGATCTTCACCAACACCAATAGGTATTGAGAACTCTACAATACAGGGCTGTATGCAAAACATCATTTGATTCTGTTTGAATTTGCGGCTGTTATCGTTTACCATAGAATAAAATTACCCTTGATAAAAAACCGTTGCAGGTAAACTACCCCTTTCCCTTAACCGATCTTCACCAAAAAAATAGATCTTTAGTACTCAAAAAATCAGGGCTGTATGCAAAACCTATTTGATTCTGTTTGAATTTGCGGCTCTTATCGTTTGCCATAGGAAATACCCTTTTAAAACATAAAACGTTGCTGGTAAACTACCCCTTTCCCTTAACCGATCTTCACCAAAAACAAAAGGTCTTGAGAACTCTACAATTCAGGGCAGTATGCAAAACATTATTTGATTATTTTTGAATTTGCGGCTGTTATAGTTTGCCATAGAAAATACCCTTGTTAAAACATAAAACGTTGCCGGTAAACTACCCCTTTCCCTTAACCGATCTTTACCAAAATCAACAGATCTTGAGAACTCTACAATTCAGGGCTGTATGTGAAAGATTATTTGATTCTGTTTGAATTTGCGGCTGTTATCGTTTGCCAAACAAACAAAATTACCCTTGATAAAAAAAAACTGTTGCAGGTAAACTACACCTTTTCCTCAACCGATCTTCACCAAAAACAAAAGGTCGTGAGTACTCTACAAATCAGGCTGTATGCAAAAAATTATTTGATTCTGTTTGAATTTGCGGCTGTTATCGTTTGCCATAGAAAAAAAATCTATAGACACACAGACACTTTTCGAAAAACGACTTTTTTTCATGTTTTGAGTGTAGTACAATCAGAATCTGCAATAATCTCGAACACGATTTTTTTGCCATCACCATACTTCCATTTCCTTAAGGAATATGGAAGTAATAATATAATAAAAATAATAAAGCAGGGATTGTAAGGATGCCATACACAAAGCGGTTAGAGATATACTGATAGACACTAGAGCCAGAGGAGAATGCACGCCCGCGTGGGTCAATGAAACCTGTAAACAAGTAATAGAAGAAAAGAATAAGGTCCACAAAAATCAGAAGAAAAGAAGTATCAGAAATGCAGCAGATGTACAGTCAGAAAAGAAGAGAAGAGAAAAAAGTACGTAGAAGAAGGAAAAGAAAATAGGAAGAACAAATTACAGATCTAGAAGCCCTAAAAAATCAACATGAAATAAGAACGTGTTACAGGAAATCAAATGATGACAGAAAATCAATCAAAACCCAAATTGCAATGTGCAAAAGCAAAGATGGAAGGTTACTAAGCAAACTTCTATCTTTGCTTTGTGAGAAAGAAAGTATCTTAAACAGATGGGTAGAACGTTTTGATCATGTTTCCAATAGAGAAGGAGAACACATGGAACGCACTAATCTAAGGGTGGAAGAGATGTCTGGAACTGTAGAAGGTAAAACAGACGAACCGTCATTACTAGAGGTTGAAGAAACTATAAAAGATAAAAAAACACTCAATCACCTGGTCCAGATAATATGCTTGCAGAACTCGTGGAGAAACAAAACTGACCTGTAAATTTCACAAAATTATTTTAAAGGTGTGGAGAAATGAGGATATGCTTCAATATTGGAATAGAAGTATCATTTGCCCATTACACAAAGAAAAGCCTCTCAATTAGTATGCAGCAACTATCGGGGCATTGCATTACTAATGATATGTATTTGGTGTTCAACATTCTGTATTCACGGTTAGAACCTCACATAAATAAGGAAATTGGTAATTATCAGTGTGGTTTACGAAAAGGTAGTGTGGTTCACCAAATATTTAGTTTAAGTCATATATTCTAAAGATGTCTGGAATTCGGAATAGATGTGCACGCCTTGTTTGTGGACATTCGAGCAGTATGTGATGGCATTAACAGGAAGCAACTATATAGTGTTTCAAGGAACTTTGAAGTCCCTGAAAGGATGGTTAGACTAACAGAAATGGTCATGAAGGGTACCCAATGTATGGTAAATATCCAGAGTGACATTTCTAAAAGCTTCTTATCAAAAAACGGTCTTAGGCAGGGAGACTCGCCATCCTGATTATTATTTAACGCAGCTCTGGAAATAGTAGTTAGAAGAGCAGATATCGACACTCATAAATACGTCGAGCCAGTTAGTGGCATATGCAGATAATATTTGTTTTTTGGGACGGTCGTCTGTTCGAGTCCAGGAGGTATTTCTTAATATAGAAGTAGTATCAAAATTCCTGGTCCTAGTAATAATTGAAGACAAAATATATGATTGTTTCGGGATTGCAAGCTCGAAGGGGTAGATATGGTCAGTACATCAGCTTTGGGGACTCAGCTTTGAGACAGTGAAAGCATTTACTTACCTGGATCCACTTGTGACCAATAAAAATGTTATGAAGGAGGACATCCAAAGAAGACTTGCTCTTGCTAACAGGGCTTACTTCAGCTTACAAAAGAAATTTGAATCAAGATTTCTGTCAAGGGCAACAAAGCAACAAACAGCCTCGTATACAAGACACTGGATGTCTTAGTGCTACTGTATGCATCGAGGACATGGGTTCTGAGCAGAAACACTGAGAATGTGCTGGGAATATTTGAGAGTAAAATACTGAGTCAAATATATGAGCTAGTGTAGGAGGGAGGTGTCTGGAGAAAAAAAACTGATGTTGAATTATATAGCCTGTTACATGACATGACTGTAATCAAAAAGATAAGAATAGGGCGGCTTAGATGGACAGGTGGACAGGTCATGTTGTCAGGGTGGAAGCCCAGGGGGCCTCGGAAGCACCTCTTCCTGTATAACCCAGATGGCAAAAGGAAAGTTGGAGAAGACCAAAGCTGAGACGGCGAGATGGAGAACAGCAGGATACAGAAAGGCAGGAATCCGCAATTAGAGGATGGTTGTATCAGACAGAGACCGTAAGCGAGGCCAGGGTTGTAGCGCCCCCGATGATAATGATAATGATGAAAGCAAAGAATGTAAGTGTTGCTTTACGTATTCTCAATGGGTAGACTGGAAAAATATACGATTTGAGCACTACAACTTACTCCACACACACACACACACACACACACACACACACACACACACACACACACACACACACACACAGGTAGATCGTGTGGTTTAACACCACTAAATTGTTGTAGGCATACACCAATAATCTATGAACTATTCATGAGCTAAACTAGAAAAGATTCGAAGCCCGGTTTGTAAGATTAACTACCACTAGGCTAAGAAAATATCATCAATAGGCCACGCTGGTCGTTTTCTCGATATTTTTTTCATACATATGCCTAATCGATAGTACTAATATTTATTTGAAACAAAATATGTTAAAAATTTTCTAAATTTGAGCGCATATAATTCAAAATAATCCGCGCTGAGAAATCCGATAATTTACGGCGCGGTTGTACTGTTATTTCTGATGCTGTCGGTTTGTATTTGGCCGTCTGAATTATCTATCGTGTTTTGAATAAACATCAAGTTATACTGCTGGAAGTATACCTACTGTGTGTACAGCTTAAAGTAAGGATAATAGTCTGTTTCCGGAATCGTCTGTAATAGTGGTCTCCAACTACGCGTACGCGTGCCCCAGTAGATCATGGTAGGGAACGCGACAAAAACACAGGAAAGGAATAAACAACACGAGCCTATGTCAACAGTGTGAGGAAAGCAGATTCCTTAAGGAGGCGTTCAGTAGTTCAGTATAACGGGTGAATGGTGTGTAGAATGTAGGAACAGCCGAATTGCTTTGTCGACGGGAATAGGATGGATCCACTCTTCGTCACGAGGGTGTTACAGATCCTACCCACCGCCAAGGCCACTGTTACCCACATCTTTTGCATCTGATTTTTAAAAACTATGTATATCAACACTAGCTTAACGAACTCACAGTTGTGTGTGTGTGTGTGTGTGTGTGTGTGTGTGTGTGTGTGTGTGTGTGTGTGTGTGTGTGTGTGTGTGTGTGTGTGTGTGTGTGTGTGTGTGTGTGTGTGTGTGTGTGTGTGTGTGTGTGTGTGTGTGTGTGTGTGTGTGTGTGTGTGTGTGTGTGTGTGTGTGTGTGTGTGTGAAAATGTTTTAAAAAATTCTTCTTTTTTACATTACGCTTTTTAAGTAATACCACAGTTTGTATTTTAATTAAGAAAGTTGTGTTAGTGGTTATAATCACAAACTGAATAATCACTGTTGCACACCACTATAGAAATATTATTCCGATTAGCGCTTTCAAGCCTCACAGCTCATCGTCAGGTCGTCAGGTCACAGCATTTTCCGATCGGACGATGAGCTGTGAAGCTTGAAAGCGCTAATCGGAATAATATTTCTACAGTGGTGTGCAACAGTGATTATACAGTTTGTATTATCATTTGGTTATTATTAGCAGTAACTTATAAATGAACATGTTGCCAGTTCTACAATAAAACCTTTCCTTACGTTTACATTGTGTCTTTCCTTACGTTTTCCTTCTGTTCTTTCATACGTTCATATTGCGTTTTTCCTTACCTTACAATACATTGCATCCTTACATTTACAGTACAGTGATTCCAAACATGTTTCAGCCCCTGTAATTTCAGCTATATTTTCAAGTACTATGAGTGAGGAAATACAAAAGTATCTTTTAAAAGAGATATAGAAGAGATGTTATATTTGTAGGAAAAGTCTGTCAAGAACAAGTTACAAATGTTCGCCTATAAACGGTTTTCCAGCCTCTGCGAGTCGATCGAGAGTGGTGATGTAAAATAAGAGTTCCTCATCGCTGCTCAAAATTCCAGGGGCGAAGAAGGAAGTGAGATTACAATCGAAGGAACGGTCGTAAACGCTGATGGAAGAACAGGAATGTTTCAGTAAATCAACGATTCTGTGCTCCGCAATAACGTTGCACGGACGCAACTACGGCACACAACGGAGCAGCGAAACGTGTATCAGCGCAAAATGAAGGCTTCGCGGCAATGTAAGTCTGCGTATTAATTGATTCGGTGACGCAGCGAGGGGGTTTTGAGCGATAAACCCTCCCCAGGCACACAAAGGAAAAAGTAAGTAAATATCAAACATTTAATAAATTTCCTGGTAAAAAAGTATCATATTAGTTGAATTAAATAATTAGTTTAATTAACTGTGTAATTGCGAATATTTCTAATTGCAGTATGCTATAAGGAATGGCTTAGTATAAACGTCACTAGTTGTCTGGTGCCGGAGGATTGTTCAAATTTACATCCTTGCTTTTGACGTTATGTCCTTTTAGCGTGTAGAAAAGAGGTATCCGTCGAATGTTTATACATCCCGCGGTCTATACAACTAGGCTTACTACAGCAACTTAAATAATGTCTACATTATACACTTTTGCTTCCTATTCTAATCTTACTTGGTTTAAAATTGAAGAAAAAGTAGTGGCTGCTTGGAAGACGATGCATAACAAGGTGTTGTTATACAAACAAGTGTTGAAACCAGCTTGGGTGTATGGTGTACAGCTTTGGAGTTGTACTCAGAAATATAATTTAAAATAATTCAGACTTTTCAAAATAAGGTTCTCTGCAGTACCTATTGTTGATGCGCCATGGTAGGCAAGAAATGATGACATCCATTGGGGCCTGAAAATGCCTGCGATTGCTGACGAGATTAAACGGGTTGCGGATAAATATCAAAGAAGACTTCATGAACACGTAAACATTGACGTGTTACAACTGCTTGATAATAAACAACAAAACTGGTTCGGAACAGAAACCGTTTGAACTAGTGAACTAAATGTGGATAGTAATTCTCATCACATGAATAAAGTGTAACTGTACTGAGCAATGCTCCAGTGGGAGCTTATCCTACACACTGTTAACTTATGTATTAGAATAAAATTTGTAGACAGTTTGTAATGAGTTGCAATGAAGTTAAATAGAAAAAAAATTGAATCCTAAACTGATATGCGTACTGCCTACACGGTTTCCGATCCGCCTTTAATAATTTATCGTTTTTTTTATTTAGTGCTTTATTTAGAAAAAATCAACAATTAACAAAATTAAAACTTGTCCGTTGTTCCGTACATACGTAGCAGACGTAAGGCCAAAAATGATGTTTGCAACGCCGTTTCCAAGCGCTACGGATACCGTTTCCAAGCGCTACGGATACCGTTTACAAGTGTAACGGATACTGTTTACAAGTGCTATGGGTACCGTTTACAAGCGCTACGGATACCGTTTACAAGTGTTACGGATACTGTTTACAAGCGCTACGGATACCGTTTACAAGCGCTACGGATACCGTTTACAAGTGTAACGGATACTGTTTACAAGTGCTATGGGTACCGTTTACAAGCGCTACGGATACTGTTTACAAGCGCTACGGATACTGTTTACAAGCGCTACGGATACCGTTAACAAGCGATAAGGATACAGCTTATAAGCACAACGGATATCGTTTACAAGCACTACGGATACCGTTTACAAGCGGTACGGATACCGTTTACAAGCGTTACGGATACTGTTTACAAGCTCTAAGGATACCGTTTACAAGCGGTAAGAATACCGTTTACAAGCGCTACGGATAGGCCCTACCGTTTACAAGCGCTATGGATACCGTTTAAAAATGTTACGGATACTGTTTACAAGCGCTATGGATACTGTTTACAAGTGCTATGGATACCGTTTACAAGCGCTACGGATACCGATAACAAGCGATAAGGATACAGCCTACAAGCACAACGGATATCGTTTACAAGCGCTACGGATACCGTTTACAAGCGCTACGGATAGGCCCTACCGTTTACAAGCGCTACGGATAGGCCCTACCGTTTACAAGCGCTACGGATACCGTTTACAAGTGTTACGGATACTGTTTACAAGCGCTACGGATACTGTTTACAAGTGCTACGGATACCGTTTACAAGCGCTACGGATACCGTTAACAAGCGATAAGGATACAGCTTATAAGCACAACGGATATCGTTTACAAGCGCTACGGATACCGTTTACAAGCGGAACGGATACCGTTTTCAAGTGTTACGGATACTGGTTACAAGCGCTACGGATACCGTTTACAAGCGGTAAGAATACCGTTTACAAGCGCTACGGATACCGTTTACAAGCGCTACGGATATTTATTCAACACGGAATGTAGGCAATATTATCTGAAGGTGTACGATACAAGATAATTTCCTCGAAAACAATGGTAGTAGCAAAAATCGAAGAGAATGAGAGAGTGTGTTTCGATTTGGAGGTGTGCAGTCGAATTCATCTTTTGTATTTCTTTTGCATCTTAACAGTTAAATTAACAATGACAATTTACATATATATTGCTTGCAACCGTAACTGGACGTCAGTCCCAACGATCACAAACGGTGTCAACGTAGTTCAGCATCCGTTGAAGAACAACGAAATCAAGTAAATATTAAGACGAACTTAGTGGATTCGTCTCCATAAATCAAGCACAACAAAGGTTGTCAAATTCAAACATTTACCATTTTTTTCTCATCATCCCCCCCCCCCAAGGACTAGGCCCTTAGACCTGTTCCTGAACCCATCTCCTCCTCGGTCTACAGACATCTCTGTTCCCAGTAGGGTGATAACCCAAGGCAGCCACAGGTAGACGGATATCAGGCATGCGGTTCAAGTGTTCATACCATCTCCTTCTGTGGTCTTAAATCTTCTGGTGTAATGATACAATGTTTAAATCGCGTCTAATATCCTCATTCCTTCTCCGATCCAAGAGAGAACAATCTTGGGTCCTCTTAGAAATTTCATTTCGGCTGCCTGAATCCTCTGCACGTCCATTTTATCAAGAGCCCATTTATCACTAGCATACAGAAATGTGGGAACAGCCACAGTTTTATAAAATTTCATTCGAGTATCCTTCCGTGTTTTATTTTTCAGGTACCTATGAATCGTTCCACATATGCGTCTAATTTTGTTAGCTTACTATCACTATCAGTTCCATATGAGATATTACAACTCAGGTAATTAAAATGACTAACCTTATCCAAAAACTGATTATTCACGACTATAAAAAATAAAATACTGTACGTGTTCTTATTGCAAAAAATTGCGTCTTAGTAGTCTCTTTTGTTAAACGAAAAACAACGTAAATCGCTGTAACAGAAATTTACAAGAATGGAACAGAAAAAAATGTGTTCTACTTACCGTAAAATATGTGCGTGTAGGAAAAGGGTGAAAATAATCTGCACATCCTTTTCTTCTTCTTTACTTATTTGTAACAGAGTCGATATTTTATTTTGTTATAAGTGACTTCAAAATTAACAGTAATCATTCCATTCTACGAAATGTCTAAAAAAACCTTTCACATAAATCAATTATAAACAGTTTTTCAAGCAAAAATGTGTTATAAGTAAACTATAGTTAATACACGACTAGTTGATACAGGTCTTTAGCGAATTTGATTTTACTAAATATTTATCCAGCGTTATATAGAAGGTAGTGTGGGCGGGCGCGGGAATGAAGTGAAACTTACTTGAGCAAGTGTTTCACAGTCTTGCCATTAGCTTCAACTGATTTACTGGCCGAAGAAATTCTAAACTAAAATGTTGACACCATGATATAAGGGACGCATGATCGCGGAGGGTTTTCTCTAATGGCGCCTCAGTCTCAGCAACATTCTAAACTAAACAGTATTATCTGCCGCCCCCTCCTTCCCCCCAGCTTCTTCCTGATTACTGCGCGAATAATGCGCCCGTTTGTTCAGAATACCACCGTGCTCTCTTCTTGTAAATACTCCCGTCTGCTCTCACTTAAATGTTTATACCTCTTACAATTCCTTCGGCGTTGTCTTTATAAAACACTTCAATTATTCAACATTTAAAAACGTGTATACCGAAAATTGTTATTATCGTTACTGTTATAATTTTCATCAACTCTGTTTAAAAAACATTGTTTTATACTTTTTTCTTAACACATATTTTTCACTCTGTTCTTAACCATATTTTTCATGATATTACTACCCCGGTAACTTTTTAAAGTAATATTTGTTGCAATAAAAATTATTCGATAGTGTGTTCAATAAAAACACTGTATTTAATAGTTTAATACAAACTCTACCTTTTTATAAAACTCAGCTTCATTCCGACAAACTCCGCTAGTCGTCCTTTCGTGCGTTCTACGATACAGCATCTCAGTGGCTACATGTGCGAAATGCGTTCCGTCACAGTCAAACATACTTTGTATGAAAATAAAAGCGTCGTTTTTAATTACCGGAGCCAGAGAAAATACAACCTACTATGCAATATGTTAGTAGTTAAATTTTCTGATGTCATTGTTAACGGTGGAGTTAGTTGTAAAAGAAGTCTTACTTTATTGGGAGTTGAATATAACTGGTTATGTTATAACTTTTTCTTGGTGTTCAATAACATACCGAAATTGACCAATAAAAGGTCCGTTCTACTCACTTACCTTTTGCTCGCTCTGACCTCCTAAGGTCTAACATCTTCTAAACGTGTTATTTTATTCATTAAGGGTCCACGGTATGGAGCAGTGTGCATGATGTTTTGCTATCAGGCTAGAGGACATGCGTTCGATTATCTGGAGTGGCACAATATCGATGTATGTTTTACCCACCACATTCACTTAACCTGTGAAAACGAGTACTTAAGGTGACACTTGGCGTAATAACAGGAGGCTGAAACGTAGTTCTGGCCACATTATTATTACTGTTCAGTGACTTATGGGCATGCAAGGGACGACACCGGTCAGAAGATAGAGGCAGTTTAAAAACGAGATTTCTCTTACCTACATAACAAGATATTTCTAACGACATATCTCTTATCTCTTATTGTAGCATCTGCGTTTTCCTTCATACTAGGCTAATTGTGAACATTGGGGCTTTATAACAGAAGACCACTACAAAATGTGTTAATTATGTGTAAGAGTATTCACAGCCTTAGTGAGATAGTTGTCTCTGGGATCGGTTACAGAGTTCTTCACGCAAGAAGGCGTATCTTGTGCAGATACTTGCGGCAGAGTGTGGTGGCTCCATTGACGGGCTCCATCTAAATGATGAACAGAGTTCGTGACAGTGAAGACGCTGAATGTTTCAATCAGAACATTAATGCTTTTAGTAAGAATGTAATGGAGACACTGGAGTGACACTTTGACTAGGACGTCTATCCATTATATACATGTGTAGGGCTATGTGTAAAAAATGCATGTTACTCGTAGGTTGGCTTTGTATATATGTAGTATATCTCCTTTCCTTCTACCCTAGATCACTTAAGATCAGAATACAGTCATTCTGCTTCCCTGTTAGATAGAATTCTTCAAGAAGTTGGAATGGCTATAAGGGGAGATGTGGAGGCCATTATTAACAAAAAAATATTATCAATATAACCCCAAGTATAAAACAGTTATTGCCCCTGATATTATTGCTAATGGTATCAATAAAAGTTTTATTTATAAACATTAATCCAAGAAAGTTTTAATGACAGTAATTTTTGTATGGCTCCATCGTTTATGTAATTTACAGGCAGTTCCATCATTAATGAACAAAAATCTGAGATACACTGATCCTACGTTACGTTTCATTATACAGCTTCAAGTAACTTTCTAAAGGGGTCATTTTGTACACAAAGTGGCTACAAATTTAGGAGTCCGGATTTCGATTCTCGCATTATCATAATGCATTTCTTAGCTTCCGATTTGACTCAACCTGTCAGAATGAACATCTGGGATATCATGAGGGCCAACCGTGTGGATGCTGAAACGTTAGAATCGGTCTCACGCCTACCATGACTCTTCTAAACTATTTTGGTGGTATAGGTACTCTCCATAACTACTTTAATAGTACAGATACCGGACCTAAATCCGTCTCTCTTCACTTACTCTAATGACCAAGTCTTCCGTGACCCGTATCAACATCTCCAACCTTCTTGGAGACTCCAAGCTCCAAACCGACAATGACTCCAAGCCTTTCTGACTCTCCTAAACTGTCGTGGTGGTAAACATGCTGGCGCCAAGTCTTCCCTGACCCGCATCAACTAATCTGGTGATATCGACACTGACTCCAAGCCTTCTCTGACTCTCCTAAACTGTTGTGGTGGTAAACATACTGGCGCCAATTCTTGCCTGACCCGCATCAACTAATCTGGTGTATCGACACTGATTCCAAGCCTTCTCTGACTCTTCTATACTGTTGTGGTGGTAAACATGCTGGCGCCAATCTTGCCTGACCCGCATCCACTAATCTGGTGTATCGACACTGACTCCAAGCCTTCTCTGACTCTCCTAAACTGTTGTGGTGGTAAACATGCTGGCGCCAAGTCTTGCCTGACCCGTATCAACTAATCTGGTATATCGACACTGACTCCAAGCCTTCTCTGACTCTCCTAAACTGTTGTGGTGGTAAACATACTGGCGCCAATTCTTGCCTGACCCGCATCAACTAATCTGGTGTATCGACACTGATTCCAAGCCTTCTCTGACTCTTCTATACTGTTGTGGTGGTAAACATGCTGGCGCCAATCTTGCCTGACCCGCATCCACTAATCTGGTGTATCGACACTGACTCCAAGCCTTCTCTGACTCTCCTAAACTGTTGTGGTGGTAAACATGCTGGCGCCAAGTCTTGCCTGACCCGTATCAACTAATCTGGTGTATCGACACTGACTCCAAGCCTTCTCTGACTCTCCTAAACTATTTTGGTGGTAAACAGGCTGGCGCTAATTATTTTCTGACCCGCGTCAACTAATCTGGTGGTACTGTTACTGACTCCAAGCTTTCTCTGACTCTCCTAAAATATTTTGGGGCTTCAAGTCTTACCATCTTCTTAACAGCTTCAAGCATTTTCTGACTCCCCATGACTCCTTTAGTGGTAAACAAAGCTTACTACTATTACAGCACGCCAAAGCTGTGTCATGACCGTTTAAAGATCTCTTGCTATGACTTTACAGACCCAAGATAGTTTTATCAGTAGCTAAAGCGGGTCCAGGATCGACTACTGCATAATATTTTATCCCTCCACATAAGTTTCGCTCTTCGTTAAGTCTTTTCTTTTCATTACGGCATTAAGACGTTTCATTGAAATTCTGCCTTCTTTTATCCAAGCCACATGACTTTCCCATTCTTTGCGTTGTATTTTCATGTGCACGAATAAGGTAATTCCTCGTGCAGACGGTACATTTCATAAACATGTCTTAATCTCTATATGTTATTGCCATTAACAGGAGCCAAGTTTCTTCAAAAAATTTTCCTTTCTGAGATGTCAGTTGCGTTTTAACCATAATTCATCTCCATATCTTATGACGGATCCGATCATGGTTTTAAAGACACACAATGTTGTGGTCCGTTGCGTGTCTTTCGATTTAAAAATTCTGGCTAATCTAAGTACGCGACGTTGGCACGATTAATCCGATAATTTAATACGGCGTAAGAACTACAGTTCCTTCTCTCTTTGGCCGTACGTTTATAGTTATAGAAATTTTAGAATTTCTGCCGTACGTTGTTGACGAAAATAAAAAGTTGGCGTTAAATGCACCGGTGTTGGGTTACAGTAGATGCATCGGCTAGATGGATGTGTGGAACACGTCCCCAGGGATCGGTAAGCGGTTGGTCTTTATGTTTCCGTCCCCACGACGGTAAGAGGATCCGCGCCGGGACACCGCTATATCGAACCAGCTGAGTGCCTAACGTACAAAACAATTGTGTTTACTACCACAGAATACAATTCTCTTTGCAAACCGCGAAACGCGATTTAACATCGTTACATTATACCAACGTTTCAAACAGTTTATTTACATTATCTATGCATACACTTTTTAATTATGTGTTTAACAATTTCTTTTGTCATATATATTGTTATTGTATATTTTTTATAATGACTTTACCTCAAGATGTTTTCTCCTTATTTGGAACATGTTTCGGGAAGCCTTGTGTTCCCATCTTCAGCCTTCCTGATTTTGAGCCTTGTGAGGTATTTGTGTGTTGGCTGGTTGTTGCTGTGGTTTCCTGTTGGTCTCTGGTGCTTTAAATTGGTACTATTGTGTGTGATTGTAGTGTATATATTAGTATTTCGTGTATTTTCTATTTGAGTGGTTTGAAAATTGTGCCATGTTTTGTATTGATTTGTATTCGTTCAGGTATTAGTTTGTTTTGTGTTTTATGTTTGTATATTTGTAAATTTTCCCAAATGTTCATTATGGTCCCTTTGTGTGGTATGTGTTTTATTAGTGTCATATTGGTAATGTTTGGGAATTCATGTCCAGTGTTTATTGCATGTGTAGCAAAATTAGACTTAGGCTATAAATTTCTGTTTTTTTTTTGTACGCATTTAGGTGTTCAAAATAACGTTTTTTCAGCTGTTTTTTTCGTTTGTCCTATGTAATATTTATTGTAATTTTGGCATTCAATTTTGTATATACCATTGGTTGTTGTATTATCTTTGTTGTGTGGGTTATTTAGTTTTTGTAAATTATTTTTATTAGTTTTGTATGCTATTTTAATATCTGTGTTTTTAAATAGTTTTGTTAGCTTTGTCATTTTATTATTTATGTATGTGAATGTGGCCCATTTTTTTATTGTTGTTATATATTGTTATTGGTACCGGTATCCAAGTCACTTTTTTATTTATAAATTAACAGAATCACCTGAAATCCTGTATATCCTTTGTATATATGTATGTGCGCACCTCTTGAAACACTATGTATCCGGTTGCCCTTCAAAGGGTGCCCATCCAGACGAACGTGTGTGAGTATAAAATGGTTGTGATGTGATTTTAAGAACAAACGACTACGACTGAGCGATTCGTGTCTGAAGATGGAACATATATGTTCCGAAACGCGTCATTTTAACGCAAACCGAAGTCACACATCGGACCTCAGGTGATTCTGTTACTTTATAAACGTTCTTCTTGTATTAATATGTACTCTCTCTTTATATTTTAAACGTTACCAAAATGAAATTAGGCAGCGCTTACGCTGAACCCGTTTCCAAACACTGTGTAGATTTAGAAGCCCCGCTACTCAATAAAAAGAGGATCAAAACGCTTCCAGTCAAATATAAATTGTTTTTTTCCTGTAACGTTTAAAATCAATTACGCACTCGCGCACGTGCGTATGTGCATGTCAGTGACAAATAGTGTGGGCATTGCCACACAAATAATTAAAATCTACACGTAACAGATATTTACTGACAATGTACAGAAGTTTCAATTGAATCTTCTGTCCCGTTAATTTACCAAAAACCTTTACTTCTGTAGTTCGTACAGAACATAAAATACATACATGCAATTCTTAATGCACTGAATATAGAAGAAAAAATTGTTCTTGTCTTTCTAGTCACATAAAAAAATCGATTGCTTAAATACAGTATATAAATCATGTCAGTGGTTAACCGTTTAGCATTCGCAGATTATTTAGTTGTTTTAGCGCAAAATCTAGAAGAAGCAAAAATCAAAGTACAATTACAGGAAAAATGTGCTTCACAAATGGGCTTACTAGTGCCTCTTCAAGAAACAGAATATATCTCTAACATTAACTGCAAAGAGCAGATTGATTTCGAAAACAGTTCAATAAATAGACACCCAAGTGTCTATCTGAACATTAGAACAAATAGAAATTAAGCTAGAATTTAGTAAAAATTACAAATATATTTTAATAAAAATTTAACAGAACTGACTCATCTGCATGATATTTCAAGTATTTAAAAAAAGATAAAACCTATTGCGCAAGATTAGAATTCACACTTACGTCAGTGTTCTAGAATGAAATTGGCGGCGAAATAATCGAAAATGATAGGTCAGAAAATGGAAGAGTGATAAGAAGGAGAGGGATATTTCTTTCTTATAACCGTTCAGTCCAGCCTCTGAATTCACCCAGTAAACAGCTCCAGTTAGCTCAGATCAACCTTAAAAACGAAGCGACGTTAATAGGATAGATCCTAACTGGGATTCTGATTAGATAAAGAAAAATAAAGCTTGCATTCCTTTTGAGAATAAGATTCTCATTTCGGGGCCAGTCATTCAAAAGAACTTCCCTTGTACAACATTGCATCAATACCGGGGACACAACACCGATACGCCAACCTCCTTGAAGGCCTCCATTAGCTAAAAAAGTGGAAATGTCTCGGTTAGTACAGGACATGTTGAAAAGGGAATAATCGAGCCTTCGTCAAGTGCTTGGTCTTCTACGGCAGTGCTGGTAGCGAAGAAGGATGGTGGATTACGTTTCTGCGTAGACTACCGGAGGTTGAATGACGTGACAAGGAAATATTGCTATCCATTACCTTGCTATCCATTGACTCGACACGCTGTCTGGATCACAGTGGTTTTCCACATTGGACCTAAGGAGAGGCTATTTGGCAAGTGGGTCTTCATGAAGAAGACAAGGAAAAGAACGCTTTTTCGACCCCAAGTGGCTTACTCCAAATTAACGTCATGACACTTGGACTCTGTAATGCACCGGCAACGTTTGAAAGATTCATGGATCTGGTCCTCCGAGGTCTGACATGGAAAACGTGCCTTGTTTATTTAGACGATGTCATAGTCATCGGAAGATTTTCAAAGAGCATTTGGAAAACCTTAAGGACATTGTAACTAGAAATCACGGTCCCCAACTGAAGCTGAACCCGAAGAAGTGTTCTCTCTTCCAGAAGAAAGTTCTGTATCTGGGCCATCTGGTTTCGGCAGCGGGTGTTAGCATGCATCCTAATAAAGTAGACACCGTAAGAGACTGGCCAGTGCCGAAGAGTAAACACGAAGTTCGGAGTTTCCTGGGGTTATGCTCATATTACAGACGTTTTGTGAAGGTTTTCGCTACTATTGCTAAACCACTACATGAGCTAATGGAAAATAAATGAAACTTCCAGTGATCGAGAGAGTCAAGATTCGAGAGTGATCAAGCATTCAGGACTTTAAAAATTGCATTATGTTCCCAGCCAACTCTTGCTTTCCCAGCTTCCGAAGGGAGGTAAATCGTAGACACAGATGCAAGCAATACTGGTCTAGGAGCAGTTTTGTCTCAAGTGTATAACAGTGCAGAACGAGTAATAGCGTGTTACAACAAAGCGCTTTTTAAACCAGAGAGAAATTATTTTGTTAGAAGGAGAGAGTTGCTGCCAATCGTCCGAGCTTTGGAGCACTTCTATAAATACCTCTTTGGGAAAGAGTTCTCACTACGCACCGAACATACGTGGCTCTTGAGATTTAAAAATCCGGAAGGACAGTTGGCAAGGTGGCGCGAACGTCTGGAAGAGTACAACTTCAAGGTACAACAACGGAATGGTTGAGAGGTTCAATAGGACACTTGAGCAACATCTTTCGAAAGTTGTTGCCGAGAAGCAAACAGACTGTGATCAACGTAAACCACTATTCCTCATGACGTATAGGTCATCAGTATCCGACACGACACAACCGGCATGGCTCCAGCAAAAATGGTGTTTTGGCGGCAGATTTGTATTCCTGGGGAATTGTTGTTGGGATAACCTGAGACTCAGTCCCAAGGGCCACAGAACTACTCCTCGCAATTAGAAAATCAACTCCGAAAAATGAATCGTTTGATAAGAGAACGGCTGAAGATAGCTAGTGATAAAATGAAAACTCGGTATGACATTCGCAGCAATAGTGTGGGTTTTCTAGGAGATCAGGTTTTGTTGTTTAACCCAAAGCGCCGTCGTGGTCGTTCACCTAAACTTCAGACTAACTGGGAAGGACCTTACACTGTGAAAAACAGAATCAACGATGTTGTCTATCGGATTCAACAGGAAGGGCAGTGAAAATTCAAGGCCGTCAACCTAGATCACGTGGCCAAGTATTACTTCAGAGACGGTTTGCTTGTTTGGGACGAACAGGCTTAAGGAGGAGCGGTGTTACGTAATTCGGAACGTTCTTGTGCGTTTGGTGGTGTCGTTCTACAATCTTCTCGACTACAACTGCCGGTGTCTGTTTCTACCAAGGCCGTGCTGAAGTATCCTCTAGAATTTTCGAGTGCTTGTTAAGGACACATATTATGGAATCCTGCAAACTATAAATAGGCCACACCTGCCGCTTAGTTTTCAGTTTACTTCGGGCAATTTCTCAGTGCGTTTCAAATAGCTATTAGTGAAAAGTGATTATTGTGCGGGACTCTATTAGTTGACATTATTATTGCAGGCGGACAAATTTTTACTTGAATTGTTGTAAGAGGCTATTTTGTTGATTACAAACTGGTAATTGTGATAATTAAAGCTGGTGTTTAGTGATTTGATTGGTGACTTGAATTTTGTTTTCCACTGTACCATATGACGATCAGTGAGTCCGTTGTAACAATATTATTATTAATATTTTGTAATAATATTTTATACAAGAATATACTTTTTTTATTATTTTGTAAATTACAGTGTTTCAATAGCATTCAGCTATCATCATCAGATATAAATAATCTAAATTAATCATATAGATATAATTCAGAAATATTTTTAATTTATTAATTTATATCTGATGATAGCTGAATTCTATTGCAACACTGTAATCTAACTGATCGTCATATAGTACAGTGGAAACAAAATACAAGACCAATGAAGTCACTAATCTCCAGCTTTAATTATGACAATTAACAATTTGTAATCAACAAGTTATTCAACAAGATTATACTCGTATAATAATTCAAATAAAATTTGTCCACACGAAATAATAATGTCAACTAATAGAGTCACACACAATAATCACTTTTCATTAATAGCCATTTGAAACGCACTGAGTAATCGCCCGAAGTAAACTGAAACTATGAAACGGACCCCAAAATTTTAAACCTTTTTTTTGGGGGGGGGCCGCTACTTAATTATTTAACACTAGACACTTGGTGTCTAGATGGAAGAAAAATTTGTGTTGAGCCCATACTGACAGGTTTTAAAATGAAACACTTGAGTAACAGCAACAATCTTTTATTAGTGCATTCGTTATTTCCAGTTATGTTCCTTTTATAAACATCAAAAATTTTCTTTTTAAGGTTATAGCTTTCAAGCTATTTTCAATTATTCTCATTTCATAGACACTAGTGTATTGTTAACTTGTACTAATCACACCCAAGTATAATTAACAAATAAATTATTAAAACTGTATAACCAGCAGACACAAATTCTTTTCATTTTGCAATCGCCAGAAATTTTCAATCTGCACTAACAACATTTGACAATTTAATCAGCAATGAAATTACTAAAGCTATATAACAAGGAGGTACAAGTTGTTCATTATATAAATGCAAAAATTTTCAAGTGTAGCTTTTTAAGTCATTTCCAAGTTACTTTCATTTATCGACATTAAATATTTGCAAGTAATAATAACATGTAACAATATGATCAACCAATGTAATCATTGCAATCCAGACATTAAATTTTTCGAGTTATAGCTTTAAATGTAGTTTCAAATTATTTTCATTTCATGAATACAAGAAATTTTCAATCTATACTAATGACATCTAATAATATGGTTAACCAATGAAATTATGAAAGCTATATAACAGGTAGATACAAGTTGTTCATTGTATAGATAGGGCCTACTACATTTTTAAAGTATAGTTTTTCAAGTTATTTTCAATTGCGTAGAGATTAAAATTTTTAAGTTGTAATAATAATAACATTTAACAACACAAATAACAATTAAATTACTAAAAATGTATTATAAGCAGATTCCCAATAATAATAAACACAATAATCACATCAAGCACCATGTTTGCACAGGACCTGTTATGAGCAATCTTAACCCTTAAATGCACGAGTTTACTCTTGCTAAGCGAGTCTTTCGTTTGTAGCTTACAACTGGTGGAGTGCTGTGTGTGTGTAGTTAAATAAAAAGAATCCTCCCACCTGCTCTTTGCTGACACATATGGTAGAACTTGCTATGTAATGCTGGAAGAGAGTAACGGTGATGAAAGCAAGAGCGAGCTTCCCCGGGTAGTGTGATTCCTTCTCTGCAGAGGTTCCGTTGGGTCTAGGTTGGTCTGACGGCGTTGGGGACCTTGTTGCTCCGCTCTGCGGATGGGAATAGATGTAATTTCCGCATCCTGGCATCCCTTTTACCTCCCGACTATGCGGGGACCCTGGAAAAATTCCATTTGTAAATTGCAGTCAAAGAAAAAAAGGAATACCCTAACCCCAAATCTTTCTCGCCCCGTAACACAGATCACACACACACACAGTATTATAATCTTATTCCCACTACTGCTTGTCATTAGTAACAGCAAGGCTCACATTTTCAAACAATTTAAACCAACTATTAAATTTCAGTTCAATTATAATTATATTATTACAACTCATCCAATTCATCTGCCTTTAAATATTCATTGTTTTACATTTAGTTTTAAATTCACATTTAATCAGACAGCCACGTGCTCTCGGCCATACCAGAATTAACTACACATTTTCAAACTATTTAAATTAACTATTAAATTTCAGTTCAATCATAATTATATTGTTACAACTCATCCAATTCATCTGCCTTTAAATATTCATTGCTTTAAATTTAGTTTTAAATTCACATTTGATCAGACGGCCACGTTCTCTCGGCCATACCAGAACTAACATGGCAAGTCGAGTCACACACACACACACACACACACACACTATTATCACGTAATACACACGCCAGCCCTTATTAAATTGACATTAATAATATTAATACATCAAAACTCTGGGTCACCTGAAGCACTTTATAAATCACGAATGCATTCTAAAGATGACTAACAATGGCCGCGGCCAAACGAACCGCCCTGCCGGAGTGTTGAAAAATGGAAGAACAGACGTAGTAAGCCTGTCAAGCAGCGTACACCAAACTAGCAGCGGAGTGTATAGAGTTAGAAAACAGCTGATGCGCCGTCTGCTTGATTTCGCCGTCGTTCACTGTAGCGGTATATAGGTCAAGGCCGATACATAGCAGAGCTCGACCGCACAACCTTTTGTCCTGATATTCGGCCGGCATTGTCGGCGCGAAATATGGCCGGGGCATTCAACTTTACCCTTTTCCACGGCACACTGACCGCCGCTGAATGCCTATATATATACTCCGCTGATATGCCAGAATAATCTTGCCACTTTGGATGACGTGCTAAACAAACAGGCGCTCTCGAATCCAATAGAAACAGCGTCCTTGAACACGCTGACTGGTATGGTCTGGAATAGACTTGATGGTTGACACATGGTAAGTGTCACGTAATTGCCTTTCATCTCAAAGTAAGAAATATATGCCTACACATTATACCTTGTTTCAAGTATTGTACAATGTTAATAGCAAACCAATATCATACTTTAAGTAGGCCTATTATTAATATTTGATAATTACTACTTTTTGAAAATATACTAAGATTTAGAAAAAGAAACATATAAGCAGAAACCTTTATAATACATTACAAATAACAAATTTACATTTATTTATTGGCAATTTAAACAAGTAAATTCACATCAAACCTAAAAAGTTTCTTTTGAGACCAAAAATTTAAGTAGGACTTAGATACTGTACATATTTGTAGCCTTGGAGCAGAAATCAAGGTGAAATTTTTCGCAAGCCATAATTCGAAAACCAAGCATTTTTGTACCTATGTTTATATGAAAATTCTTCTTTATTTCACCCTGTAGAATTAATTCCTGAAGTATGTCCCATTCTTCATGGAACAGCCTGTGTGTGTGTGCGCGCGCGCGCGCGCGTGTGTGTGTGTAACTCTCCATGAGCTTCTTACAATGTTATTGTATAATATTATATATTATCAAATTATAATTATTTTTCAAGCAGTTGTATAGTTGTATCTTATTCTTTATTGTTTTATTGACTTGGTCCATGTTTCACTCACTTTTACAAACCTCTGAAGATACAGATACAGTCATTGAAACTTGCATTTGGTCAATTAAAATGATAAAAAATAAGATACAACTACTTGCATAGATAATTATAATATGATAATACATAATATTGTGCATGTGTGTGTGTGTGTGTGTGCGCGCGCGTGCGTGCGTGCACGCTCACGAGACAGAGAGAGATGAGGATTGATTTTAAAAATTAACGACAACAAATTTAATAACTACTGTACTTATATATCATAATTTTAATCACGTGAACTGAAATTATTTTGAATTAATAGAAAATGATTATGGCACATTTTGATGAGTACCGTAGTTTATATCTAATATTTCGCTAAACTGTAGTTAGCCATTCTCAACAGTTACATTATAAACAATGAGTAAAGAAACACAAACAAATGATTGTAAGAACTGTCTTTAAGAAAAGTACCTGACAATATTATTTAGTTAAACTACATGTGTTATAATGATTTATAAACTGAAACATCCCATTATCATTTTCTATTAATTCAAAATAATTTTAATTCTTGTGATTCAAATTATGATATGTAAATAGTTGTGGTTAAATGTGCTAAATGTTATTAATTTCACTGAAAATTGATCCTTTACTTTGTTGTAAATTACTTTTACTGAGTTAATAAACTCAAATGAGTTAAAGTATAGTATCAATAATGACTTTAAATACATTTTTTCTATAGTGGAGAGATTAAAGTCAGGTACAAAAACATGAAGTGGTCAAAATTTATGGATAGGTTGTTTTCCACCATAACTTGGTTTTTTTTAACAGACAAAGTCATGCTCACAAACAAACAAGATGTCATGCTCACAATAAAAGGCTTAAAATTTAAAATTTAACAATATAAACCATGAATTTCATAAAACTAAATTTACAGAGCTGTTAGTGATAAAAAAAATTAAAGTGGCCGGTATTTTGAAATTTGAGATCTAAAAATAACAGTAATCTTTATTAAAAAAAAAAGGTGGCCAAACAGGAACCTTATAGGAACTACTACTAGGTTTCCGGTCCTTATAGGAACTTCTTTTTTTATGCTGATGCATAGAATACGAATATGTACGATGATAAGAGCATCTTTTATGTTACGCTCTGTTATACATATTTATTTATTTATAATGTTACCTTACTTTTAGTATTGTACAATGTTAATTGTAAAATAGTACAATTATTTTAAATATTATTAATACCTAAATAATTGGTTTTTGGTAGGACAAAATGGATTTCAGCATACCATACACCAACATCCTCTTTCACCCTTTCCTTTCGTAGATATTTGTGAGGAATTGTGAGGAGGTAATTGGGGGGGGGGGGTATTTGTGAGGGGTTGAGTATGGAATAAAAAATGTGTATATTTTTCTCTCATTTCTCTAACATTTGTAGCACAGTAGAACAACAGTGCATTATTCAAAATTTAAATGAAGAAACATGTCTTTCAGTACCAGTGATATAAGTGAAAATCAAGTTATATTAAAAAAAAAGACTTAAACATTTGCTGTTCCTATTTATTATATATCATACAAATCATACTTTTAATGTAATTTCAAAGTTGTCTTTTTTTATATACCCATAGATCTACTCATCACAAAACAATAGTATTTTCAATCTCAAGGAAAAAATTCCTTAATACACAATTAAAAATATGTAATATTTTTCATGCAGACTAAGAAAAAAAAATTGGTTTTATGGAAATAACAAAAATCTGGTATTACATTATCATCTGGAAAGTTTCAATTAACAATTATCGGGGTCACTTTAAGCAGTGCAATGCAAAAATGTAAATTTTTCAGTTTTTGCACCTATCTAATATCAATTTAAACCAAATACGTTTTAAAGTGAATTTTACTAAAATACTATTGATTTATGTAAAAGCAATAAGACCTGTTCATTTTTTGTTTTCATTTTTTACCACTTGAGTTAACTTTGTTAGTTTTTGTTCCAACTCTGTTGTAGGTTGTTGCTGACTTCTAATTGCTTTTTGCTGGTCATATCTGACTAAATTATAATCAGCCCCTAATTAATAATCAGATCCTGTTGTCATTTAGGATTTGATAATGGTAATACTAGATAGCTAGACTTAATTATAGTTTAGTAGCTTTGAATAGAAATATGTAGATGTACCTAAAACAGGATTACCAAGTAATATAAAATTCATTAAGTATGATACTTCCAGTACATAATGTATGTTAGGTTAGGTTATATTGTAGTTATAAATACTATTATATAGTTGTATATACTTCAACTTGTACTTCAATAAGAACACTGTAACTTCCACTAGTACCAGACACTAGATAAAGTATCATTTTCTTATATTCGAAAAGGTTATACTTTTTTGTATAGTAAGTTGAATGATCTAGGGCCTAACCAACAAAATATTTTTCTATTCTGTGGCATTTAGAGTATTATGATGTATTATTATTTATTTTATTGTGTTGACCTTAGTGTTGCCTTTTCAAGTAATTTCTGATATAAAAATCTGTTTATACCATGGATATAATAGGTATTAGTACTGAGAGGAACAACCCCTTTAATTAAATCACCCAGTCAAATAAAAAACTGAAATTTTGTGTAATTTTATTGCCCTTTTAAGGCATATGTAAATAGTATTAATGATAAGAAATGATAATTGATACTTATACAACAGAAATATTGTTGGGATTGGGTGAAGCAGATTTATTCTCGCCACTTCATGTTTAAATTCCTCCTGATATGAAATTATGAATACAATCATGATTTATACTGATATGCATACTGATTTATATAGTGAAATTGAAAGCTAAAGGCATCAGCATAGCGAGTAGAAGAGAAAGTGAGATCACTTAGCTAGTTACTGTGGTTCGCCGCAGCGTGGCGCTAGCATTGCCAGTTGTTGAGTACATGAGCCTGAAGCACGCAGATAAGTTTTAATACAAACACAATTCTACTTATTTGAAATTGTAATGAAAAGTTTTTAAATGTTGTAACAATTAAAATTATATTTACGATACACTACAATGCGTACAAATACAAAAGAATATAATATTTAAACAATGTATTCACCCTAGTATGTCTGCTGTTTGAAACCTTCGAAAATTTCCGAGAGGATTTAGCTTAATTTGTACTGGTCATTTCTTTCGTACAGAAAAAGAATCGGGACTGGATATACTTGAAAATTAGCCTATCTACAATGTCTAGTGTGTGTTCACGGCAACATCCTACGCTGTCCGCTACGGGCACATTAATTTATTTGATTTCATCCAAACATTCGTAAAAAATATCCTCCCACATACTGTTTGGTGAACTAAGTTTTACTGTAACAGTTGTTTCTGCTTGGAACTGTATATTATAAACACCATTTGAAGGGTGCATTAAATGAGCTGTTTTTCTATAGTTCCGTAAACTTTTATCCACACAGCAGCAGGTAGATTAGGACGACGATCGTTCCTCAGTCTAACAGCACAGTCAGTAATTCTAGATGGTTTTCTCACTATGTGCCCTGCCAAATTATACACGAGACATACTTTCGGAGCACCAGTTTTAAGCTTAGGTAGTTCCTCCGCCCAATCGTAGCATTCCGAGTCCTTTAAAACTACCTTTTCTTTGATGAGCAACTGCATTGGTTTCTTGAGGGTTTTATTTTCATTTTCTGCTTCCTTACACATTTCACGGATTTGCTTTACAAAAGAAGTGAGTGGAGACTCACTTTTCGGTTTACAGTTTGCTCCTTTTTCCAACGTAAGTTTAAGTGGAACATTTACATACTGCAACATATGAAAATGTAGAAAGTCAACTGTAGATGGATGGTCATCGCACGTCAAAGAGTGGAAAATCCCGAAATGGAGTTCTAGAGGATCCCGATTGAATTTTGCAGTAAGTACATATTTACATTTCTTGCTCCACAAATATTCGGATGCCTCCAGAGTACTTTTTAGAGTAACCTGAGTGATTCTAGAGTTCTCTCTGAGGCGAAAGTGTTGCTCTCTGAATTACGAATTTGTAGAACTTTGAATAATATATGATGAGACGCTGATCCATTGTAAACTCCCTTTGTAGGAATTGATGAATTTAATGCATCGACAAGGTCATTTATGTCTCTGCTGAAGCTTTCTGTTTACTCACTACCTACAAACCCTTCACAGTTCGTGCCACGATAAAATTTAATTGCGTAGGCTATGCTGTTACTAAATAACTGGAACGCCAACCTTCCATTCATACGTTGGAATGACGTAGGAACGAGATGGGCTACTGTCACTTTAGGACATTTCCTAAGTCCTGTGTTTTCAGCAGAAGGGTCCAGTTTGTAAACTAGTCTAAAGAATGTAGCTGACAATGTAGTTGTTGTACCTGCAATACTGACACTTTGTCATGGAAAACGTTTCTCACACATTTTATTACATGGACAGCATCTGAAAATGCCCCAATCCTCCTGTCTTCGTCCGCCGGATTCGGAATACTACAGTTAATCTTACCTCTTTCCCACAGATTCCTAAGTTTGCCCACGCCTTTTTATTAGATTGACTACCATCTATTGTAAATCCAATTATTCTTGCACCTCGCTGCTCTAACTGCAAGATAACCTGTATCAGAATTTTTGGCAGAATATCACCCGGGGTTGCATTCCTACTTGAGTACACCGCTACAGGCTGTACCCAGTTGAATAACAAAGGCACAAACCAGGGTTGGTTCGCCAGAAACGTTTTCATGTCCGTAGGTGTATAATCACTAAAGTCTACAAAGCCATCAAGTTTTAAAGAAGTTGCATTAAACTGAATTTCCTCGCTTAGCTTCACTTTGTCGAATATTACTACTCCGAGACATCTATTTTCATCAGTTTCTTCTCGCAGAAACTCTGCTATGACATTTACAGCGTTAGTGTTTACCCCGTATGGGCATCTCAAACCTTTACATAGTCTTTTCAGGTGGCTTTCCGACGGAAGTGGCAATGAATCATGTTGCAAGCGATGTCTGTATCCCTTTGAGGATTTTATTTTAACCAGCAAACTTTCCAGTATTAGCTCATTACAGTACCTCATTCCTTTCGTACTTCACAAATTAGACTTTTTAACCGTAGCATCTACAATCATGTTCTGTTTTTACTTAAATTCTTCATCCCTCTTTCATATGAGTCACATTCCTTCCTGGCAAGTTTCTTTTCTAGTAAAACAACTTTTGCTTTCTCACAGCGCAGTTTATTCTCAGTTCGTATCATACTACGAGTTAGATTTTGTATGTTCGTTTCAGCAACATGATTTGGTTTTGTTCATCCAGTTGGTCGTCTTGGTGTGTTCTAGTCTGGGGGTGGTCTGAACTCACGGTTTCTGTCACAGAACAGTCTGTCGAATTGCTTTTTTCTTGGCCTCTTTGTATTCGCTGTATTTGCCTTCTTGCAACTGACTTTAGGAGTTTTAGAGGCTTTGTAAAATATGCAGGCAAATTCGGAAAGATATGAGGTAACGCGCCAGGCTTTAAGCTCCATCTCAGTCTTGGAATTTCGACCTTTTTATTATTTACAACAAATGAATCTACTAACAAAATCAAATCATCAGAAAAATGTACTTGGCAGATATAAGATTTATGTGTAAGACATTTGTCTTTCCTGGAAATTGCTCTCACTCATTTTGCAAACTGATCTTCGTCCCTGGGAAGTCTAAAGAAATGACTTCCTTTGTAGGAATATTTACCATATCCATTCCTACATCCAGGTACAAAACAGGACGGCACTTCTTTTATGTATTTTAACATACAATTTCTATATAGACCTAACTGCACTACTACATAAATTTTTCACACGCACTTTTAACTGAAACTAAATACTACCCGAATATGATAAATAACACACAAATTATTACTATAATCATTCATACATTCTGAGCATTTTTACTATATACAATCACAGGTTTATTACTCGGAATGTTTATAAATCACTCAAACATATAATTAATTGCAACTAAAAACGATATAAGTAATAAGACGCACAAACACACTTTTAACAACACAGCTCTTTTTGTACCTGGCTAATAGACTCAGCGTCTCAACTACAACAAACGACCGCAGCACCGAAGTTTATTTCACCGCTAGCCCTATTCACGACTATGGCGCACGCCCAAAGTGATCCACTTTCTATTCTACTCGCTATGGCATCAGTATGCGCGAGGCTAGGTGTGGAACGTGAGTTTGCAGGAGGTTCAGTGCAGCCAACCTATGAATAAGACGTCTATAGTAAGCAAAACTCACGTATTGTTGATAAGTATTTTGTTCATTGATGATGTCAAAATTGAACAAATTAGTATTTGATGATGTCATGAAGAATCATGAAGCATGATTAAGTAATACAAAATTGTACACAATTAAATAAATAACGGTATAATTAATAATAAATAGAAATAACAATAGAAAGATCAAAACATGAATAACGATAGCAGTTGAAAATAACAAGGAAGCTAAATGCGTCGCATATGTTGGTAACACTTTCGTTTGAGTTTGCATGACAGTTGATTCTTAATTCCCCCCTCCAATTCAAAATCTCAAAGTGGACTCGTCCATGTTGAAACTGTTTTCTGCGCATATGCCCTTAGCTTTTAATTTTATTATGCTGTATTTATACCTGATTCTTATTTTTAATCAGAGACTTGTTATAACAAATAATATATTGTTTTTTTTCACCTTTCATTAGGCCTATATTCAATAGCGTTAATGCCAACTGGTAACACTCGTGGTCAAAAAAGTAAAACAATTTTGTTAAAGTGTTATTAGTCTAAGAATATAATTTAAATTAAATTTCACATTTCGAATACATTTTTATTTTGTATTAAATTTTATTTTAAAAATAAATTGTTATTTATTGTTACAATAATTAATTTATGTTAAAAGTTCGCTTGATCCATTTCCTACAGAGAGGCACCAACTGCCGAATACAAAAAGGAGGCAAAGTTTGTCAGTTGCTTCAGTCTCTAACGCCTGTTGAGTACGGTAGTGTTTTATGATTCGTAGATGTGGTGTTTATGTCGAAAATGGCCGATCGTTTGGGTTTAAGTAATCACGACATATTTAAAGCTGTTCGTGAAAATATGAAGTTTGGTTTGGGGGTGGAACCTAATATAATTGCTTATCGGAATCATTACCTATTTGCTTGGAGCGCCAACGACAGTTGCATCGTGACACTTGCCTTGAAACCTTTCTTTTCAGGAAAAACAGATACTAAATATCAGGTAAGAGTATGTTTGGTTTATTATTTATGTAAAATGTTTTCACTGTTTTATTGTAAAGAGCCTAACGTGAACACAACCTTGAAACATGGTGTTGGTCACTATGTAGGCCTCAAGTGTTGCATTCCATATTTAAATCGTAAAAAGTTGTTCGAATTGTGTATTTGAACTTTAACCTCGTAACGCCTGAGTTTTGATGCATGTGTAAAAAATTATTTTATGTGTTTTTTGTTTTCATTATATCCAACCAATAGCAAAATCATCATTGGAACCATAAATTTTCTTTCGGGGTGAAATTTAAGGGTTTGTATATGATACAACAGGCAATAACAGTATGGAATAATTGTTTATTTGGTTGAGGTTACATGTTTTATAAAACAAGCTAATATCTAATAAATATCTTTTCAAATATTCTGTTTTGCACATGAAATTCAACAAAATTTCTATCGTTGTAAAACATACATAAACCATACACATAGAATATTTAGCAGGAATTCTGCAACCTATTAACCCTGGCTCTTGCAACCAGGGTCTCTTGCAACATCTCTGTCTCTGTGAGTCCATTACAGCCCAGTGTCCAATTTGGTCTTTCCTACAGTTGTACTCTGGTATTGGTGCTGTTGGTCCTCGATTCTTGTTTTTTTGCAATTCAGATTGAACTGTATCATTGGATGCGCGTTCGACTTTCCTCTTTTCCATGGTTTTTCCCTCATTATTTCAACAATTTATTGAAATTTAAAACAACTGGTCGGAATTCCATTGTTAATTGACATAATTGGATCATTTTCACTTCTATTTGTAGCTACTTGTATGTCAGCATGGCGACGGAATACTTAATTTTTATCAGTCCTCTTCATACTTCTAAAAAATTACATGTAACGTTTTGTTATGATTTTTTTTTTTATTTATAGGTTAGTTTACAAAACATGAATCAACGGGCCAATGGCACATGTTATGTAATGCACATGGGTGAACAGAGATACCTACCTTGGTTTTCTCCGAGAAGCCGTTGAGTATACTGTGTTCGTACTTTTCAAAAAATCATCAGTTTTTTTATCAAAAGCACAATGTTTGTTTATTTTTGCCTTAATTTCCAGATTATCCTCCCCCCCACCACAAAAAAAAATCCAATAAAGACAATAAAACCGATTTAGAATGATTTTGACAACTGTACTATTCAATTAATTTTTTATGATAGAAAGGGCAAGGGTCATGCGATAGAAGGAGAAATACCAACATTAAAAGTTATTTTAAGAATTTGGAAGAATGAATGAGTTTTACTTGTATTGCGTATAGTCTGAGGGACATTACTCATCAAAGGAGATTTCAATGGAAACATGACAATCTTCTAATTGTCTGCAGTAGGAAATGCCTGCTAAGAAAACACGACATAAGAAACTTAATAGCTGATTATATGAGAAACGTATGCTAATATTCACTTTTACAACGTCTAACTGATCACTCCAATCTTAATCCTATAGAAATGATTTGGCCCATCATAAATAAATCTCATAAAAATTAAAATGCCCTTTTTTCTGTGGACAATCTTATGAACTTAGCAAAACAGGAATTTGAGTGGACATCAAAATGTGACCATGCCATGAAAATTGCAAACAACTTTGTGAAATCGGACCAAACAATAGATAATGTAATAAAACAGGTTTTACATTCATTCATTTGATGATATTAGTGTCTTTGGATTTACAAAATATAAAATTGTAATTCACTAAAACTTTCAAGAAAAGTTAATTGTATTTTGAGGTAAAACGTTTATGGAGAGACAATAACCAGTTGTAAAGTGCTTACAAATCGCAAGAAATATTCCTATAGCTCTGGTGGAAGTCTTGTCTTTATTTCACCCAATAGTATATAAAACTACACAATATGATATCACACACACGATATAACTTAACTCTTCAATGCCAGAACAAATGATGGTTTTGGCCACCATCAGCACTGCTCAAACTACATTACTTGATGACATGAGCCTGATTATAAGTGGTTCAATGTTATCTGTAGGCTATCTGTTGTACTCATTTTCTTCTCAATCCCTTCAACATGCATACAATAGTTTCTTCATTTTTTTTCAGTTACTGAGTGGAGAGTGTTATTTATGAGACATTCCATCGCATTCATTTTGAACATTTGTTGTTCTTGCTACAAGGTTGCATTACATTAGTCAATACTAATTCTGCTGGGTTACGTTCACAGTGGTATGGATGGAGAAAGATAGTGGACAAGAAACCCTTTTTTTCAGTTACATTATCAACATACATCACTGAATATTGCCTCTTTACTCCTTCAAAAAATGTAATAATTCACTCTTCAAGTTGTCCTCTGGAAAATTTATTCCTTTTACCTGAAGTAAATGAGTAAATGCATTATGTTTTCTTTCCTCTAAGATATTATTGGCACCACATCCTTTTCTCTGCAGTAAAAGTTGGCATAGTCCAAAATAATAAAATAATTGTTTTTAATATCTGGTATCTTAAACCGGAGTTCAAATACAACTATTACATTAACGACTCGGAACACAAAGTTTTTTATAAGTAAAAACGTAAAGTAGTAAACATAGTAAGTAACCTCTGAAGAAGCCTTTTAAAGATGAACACCAGTTCAGGTTTTAAGGTAAAACTTTATGTTTTTACTTATAAAAACCTTTGTGTTCTGAGTTGTTAATGTAATAGTTGTATTTAGTTAAGTAACGGACACGTCATGGACAACAAAATCCGGAGTTCAAATTTTGGATAATCCATTTTGTCGTGGAGCTTACAATATATTTTGGATGAGAAAGAAAATTGTTTCTCACCTGCATGAAATAAAACAAATGGAAGTTCTTTCAAATTTGCTTCATTTAGTACCACTATACGACCAAGTTTGAAGGAAACATGAAAACTTTTGATAGTTGTATCTAGTGGTGTACCTAGGGGGGTGCGGCCCAGACCAGGTTTTCAAATATTCATTTTCAAATATGAATTTTTTTTCTCAATTTAGAAAAAAATATTGAATTTTTTCTTTTAAATGTTCTTAGAGTACTAGATATTTATAAATATTATATGTATTATGTAGAAGCTATAACTTGACAAAGTAACTGAAAACAATAGCACCTACATTGAACTACATTGAGAACCAACACAACGATGATAGATGATTATCTTCTTTGTGATGTGACAGTGATTTGCCAGTTAGTTGCCACCCCTTCAGTTGACCGACATAGACTCGCCCAAAAGTCAATTGACATGAAATTTAAAGCAGAAGATGTTAGGGCCATGCCATTAAAGCAATTGAATGGAGTTAAATTCAATAGCTTTAGAAATATACACATTTTCAAAAACAGTGGCTATTTTGATGAAAGTGTTGCATACCTTTTACCATTAATAATTATACATTATGCACAAGTTTTCTTTAGCTTTCTTAAAATGAAAAATTGTTTTTACAGATTCTTTTTTATTGTTTAAAAACATTATAAAGACTTTCTGGAAAAAAATATATCTGAAGCAAAACAAAGGCCTAGGCATACACCCCCAATGAATTTAGGAGAAATAGGAGAAAAGTGTAGACATGTTAATCATACAATGAAACACATATTGAAAAGAGCTATGTTGGAATGTGTGGATCGATTCCATTCAGAACTGGTTTAGGATCAAATCAATGGAAAAAGTGTCAAAATTGTTCTTTGTTCTGGAACCAAATAACTTAGTCGGTGCTTCAATCGAAGATCTGCTATTTCTATCATCAAATCTTATTGAAATGTTCTCCAAAGAAGACATCATCGTTGAAATCAAGTGACTGAGAAAACATTTGCGAGCTGTTGGAATTGACCAAGAAGTGGAATTTTTGGAATTCGTAATTGAAATGGAATTTTCTGACTCTGTTCCAAACTTGCCTTTAGAACTAAGACTCTATTTGGCAATTTGCGTATCACTAAACGTTATCTCTATTCTACTATGAGCCAGTCAAGGCTTTCAAATTTGGGTATTATTTCAATTGAGCACAAAACAGCTGATAAAAATTAATTTTGATGTAATTAGTAAATTTGCTGAAATCAAAGTACGGACACACAAAAAATGTAAGGTTTCTAAAAAAAAAAATAGAGAAGTATTGATGTGATGTATGTATTTACAATGAATTATGCATTAACCAAATCTCAAATTACTGCATTTGAAATCTGCACTGAATAAGGGGAGATCCGGACTTTTTTTTGTCCAATGCATTTTAAATGGGCAAACGGGGGTTTAGTTAGGTACCATTATTAATAATCTATTAAAGCCGTGTATTTGAAATTTCTGCCATACCTTAACGCATATATTTGAAACATAATGTAACTAGTTTGAAGCAATTTACAAAAAATACCAATATAAAAATAATAATTAATTTTTGTAAATTTTTTGAAAACATTTTTTTATTTAAAAAGTGTTTACAAAATTAATCTTTTAAAGGAAGAGATTAATTCTAGTACATTTTAATTGTTACATTGCACTGTTCAATCACAAAAATTTGAAATCAATAGCACTTACAGTTTTTGAGAAAAGTGTACCTCATTGTTGAAATCCATGGTTACGGAAAAACGCGGGTAAAGCTAAACATTGTGTAATATGTTTTATTTATTTTTTTTTTATGGTCTCATTAATGTAGATAACCTCATAAGTTCTGGCCATTTTCTTAATCAGGATTAAATGGAGAATTTTAGGGGCAATAAAAAACTTAAATTTCTTTATCAAAAAACTGTTGATCTCCCCTTAAAGTATTTTTAAATTGAAATGTGTATTTTGATTGATGAAGATCCTATTTGTTCTTATAATTTTACTAATAATCAGCAACTAATTGATTCTGATAACAATTTTAGCCTAGTTTGAAGTGTAGTTTCAGTATCTGTAATGGCATGTGCTAGTAAAGTTAATATGTAAGAAATTCATATGCATAGACTACCATGGCTATAGTTAATATTGTGTTTGTGTAGTTACTGTATTATTAAATATTGCGTTTGCATTGTTAAAAGAAAAGCTAAATTTATGTTGAAAATAAAAACATTATATTCGAGTATTAGCTTACTCAAATCTGAGTACCATTTAAATGATATAATGTTTGGCCATTTCAAGGGGGGTATGGAGTTATGGAGAGGTGACAAATCTGAGTTCCGCACCGGGTACCAAATAGCCTAGGTACGCCACTGGTGGTATTCCACCATTCTTTAGGCTAAAAGACTACAGTTAACTTTTACCAACGTCTCATTAACATAAATTTTGTAAGAAAGTACTACTTCTTTTCTTTCAAAATGTCTATTTTTTAACATAGGAATGTCATCAGCGATATAAGTTCATTCCTCCCAATCAACATACTTCTTCTTTTTTTTCATAAGGGAAACCTGCTTCTTTTCACAAATGATATAGTTAAACTAATTAATGTGAACTGCCTATGTAGATGTTATTTCTGTAAAATACATGACACATGAAAACTGTACTACCATATATCCCAATTATTATAAAATGCTAAAATCAAGTTATACCAAGTTGTAACTGTATTTAAATATCATAAAAAATAACAAGTCCACATAAATATATATATAAGTTATTTCTTTTGTTACTGGTACTATTTCTACTACCATTACTACAAATACTTTTTTGTTGGGGGAATTCATCATGGGCACTACCATTTGGTTCTTTTGCATCAGTAGTGTCGGATCCTACCAAATTAAAACCCACTTCTTCTACCCTAACATACAGGTACCACTTGGTATAGACCTGTTGGGCTGTTATGCTGTCCTCTTTCATGCTTTACTGTTCTGTATCTCCTGCCTCATCTGATCTTTATGCAGTCTCTCCTCATGTTCAACTACCACCACCACCACTACCAGCAGTACTGTCATCATTATTCATTATATAAATGAGAAGAATAGGTAAGCAAGAGGGCAAAACTTTTCAAATAATACTTTTTTTTAGGGAGGAGGGGAAAAGTATTTTACACATGATCCAGACACTCGCAGGTTCTGGATCCACTCACATTTGACATAAATCTGCTGACCACTGTAACAGCTTTAGCAGCCTTGGCTGCCATATACTGTATCTGATAGAAGAAACTCATCTTTGTATCAATTATCAGGTAACATTCGGGTATTTGGCCACAAGCCGTATCTCGATGACAGATGATGTTGATGATAATAATAATAATAATAGTAGTAGTAATAGTAATATATTTATTTGTCTCCACATAAAAATACATTTTTAAATATCAAATTCAGTCGCTGAGATATTCAAAATTTTAAAATAAGGTCGAGAAATGTCAGTGCATTAGAAAATACTACTACAATAGGTATATGCAGATTCCCTCCCTTCTGTACATTAACGCCCTCCTCCAGTTTACATGCATTTAAAATATTCAAGCGCATTTAACTTACAAAGATTTGTAATGTTCATTTATTTTTTTATGTTTTTCTTATGTTGATTATTTTAGCTAGTTACTTAAACAGTTAGATAATTTTTGCTTTCAATTTAAATATACAAGTCAATGATCGTAGGTGATATTACATTAAAGCATGATAAAAAAGTCCAAAGTAAGTTAAAAATTGTATAGAGGTAGTATTTTGCCTATAGAATATAATAGAAAATAATCTAATGATGTGACAGTGCATTTTAAAATATAGGTTATGGTAAAAAAAATTTTTTATACATATCAAGATCTAACAAAATCTGTTTAAAATGGACTTTACCATTATCAAGGGGATGACATTTTTATAAAAAAGCTATGATCACTTTTACAGAAATGTTACTGTTATACTGGAATTAGGGTAAAATGGACATCAATTTTTGAACATAAATTTTATAATAATTGTCTCAAAAAATTATTGTTTTTTTAATAACAATAGAAAGTAAAATGGTAAATATCACTAAATTTTTATGTAAAATAGAAGTAAAATATAATTATGGTAATTAATAAAATAGTGTATCAAGATTAGTGGAACAGAAGCTTAATTATTCAGCTGAAATTTATATCTGCTTATAAAGAAAACTGCCACGGGTTCTTGTGGATAATCCGCAATGTGGATAAACCACTCGCAGATAATCAGGAGTTTACTGTAGTTGTTAAATCTGTTGCCTTGCTGCATGAGCATTGAAATATTTACTGCCTTTTTTTTACAACTCCTTTAGTAAAACAGGCGCATTTGCATGTGCATGCGTGCGTGCACACGCGCATGTGTGTGTGTGAGAGAGAGAGAGAGAGAGAGAGAGAGAGAGAGAGTGTGTGTGTGTGTGTGTGTGTGTGTGTGTGTGTGTGTGTGTGTGTGTGTGTGTGTGTGTGTGTGTTAGAGAGAGAGAGAGAGAGAGAGAGAGAGAGAGAGAGATGCAAGACAAAATGGATTTCAGCGTACCTTCAACCAAAATCCTCTTTTACCTTGGAGATCTAGATTTTATTGAGAAATATTAATGTTCGAAGTACTACAGAATATATACTCTTTTTTTTGTTTCTGTATGGTCCAAACCAGTATAGAACAAAAACCTTTTTATGATAAACGTAAATGGAAACACCTTTTTCTGTACTCTACTATAAGTAAAATTAATTTACATATAAAAAATATATATAATTATTTGCAATTCATGTTTATTATATATCATGAAAAGTATACTTTTAGCTTTATTTAAAATTTTTATGGCTGTAGATTTACTCTACATAAAATGACGTTTTTAATGTCAAGAAATTTGTAACCAATAAAAATATGAAAAAATTAAATTTCAAAATTAAGATTATAAAAATAATATTTATTAATTATATATATATATATATATATATATATATATATATAATAACACTAGTGACTCAGATCAGAAATTTTGTAGTAAAAATGGTAAACTTTTACCTAATAACCTAAACTAGTTTTCCCTCCATTAGAGCTTCGTCAGAGGCTGCCGTTAGAAGCACTGTCCATCCTGCTTTTGGTGATGGTCCCGTCGTTCAAAGATTGATGTTGTGTGCATGCATTTCTGGTATAATATGTTCAAATAGTATGTGTGACTTAAATTGTGTCTGTTCGTTTAGGATGTTGTTTCTATGCGTTTTTGTGTGCTTGTATATTTCAAGTTGTTCAAGGGTATCTATTGAGTGTCTATGTGTATATATATGAACAGACACAATTTAAATCTCACATACTATTTGAACATATTATACCACACACATACATGCGTGCGTATGTGCGCACGCACACACACAATATCAATATTTAAAATACGGCACTGTCACCAAAAGCAGGACAGACAGTTCTCCTATCGGCAGCCTTTGACAAAGCTCTATCAGAGAAAAAACTAGGCTATCAGGTAAAAGTTTATCATTTTTACCAAACAATTTGTGATCCGAGTCAGCAGTGTTATACATATAGTTAATTAGTAACAATGGACACTTTGTGGACAACAAAATCCAGGAATTTAATTTTTCTTATCATATTTTTATTTTGTCAAAATTAAAATGCTACTTGTATGTCTTTTATTGTCTCATTTTGATAAAGATTTATGAAATTGTCAAATAAAAACACCCAACACAACATGTCATTAGTAATTTAAAAAAAATAAAAATATAAAGAAAATAAAAATGATTTTTATGGAAATTAAATAAATATATATATATATATAAAATTTAATATTAATGAAACAATAAAGACATTTTGCATAACAATATAAATAAAGCGGATAGTATCAGAAAACTCACACAAATATTCCTATCTTCTGCAGTGTTTAATGCTTTGTATGAATGCTTAAAAAAATTGTGTTGATGTTAGCATATAAATATCAGACCAGTTTACTATTAGAAGCTAACTAGTGCTTGCAAATGCTGTTCTGAATGCCACATCCAGTCTTAAGTTTACCATGTGTATGGAATAACAGACATATTTTTTAGATTTTAGTTCTTATCAGCGGCAAGTCAAGGGAAGCAAGTGAAGCACTACTTCAGTAGTGATTTGCAACACACTATCTGCAATTATTTAAAGTAAATGTTATTAGTAATTGAATATAATTTCAAGTAACCAAAATAAAAATTCACTAGAATTCTCTTACATGACTAGTTAAAAAATTAAGTAGACTCAATTCACATGGAGGGTAGGTGAAGCAGGTTTGTTGCAGCTTGAGGTAGCCTGGTGTTGAGAGCTGCACGCGCACGTAGAGCGAGATAGAAAACCATTACTCAGTGGTCGCCAACTGATGCTAGTTTCAGTTGAGTTGGACTGCATGGTGTTGAGTTTGGTGGTTTCACTCTGCGTGTTACGTTTTATTTAGTACCGCATTTAAATCATATCCCTTTTCCGTTTTTAACATTTAATGTTATAATTATACCTTTTTAAATAGTGCATATTACATTTTATTTACATTGTACTTAAACGATACGCATTATATTTGAAGTTACAGTTATATATTTTAGAATAGTTTCAGTGTTGGTTTAAATATTTGTTACACTGTTGGTTTGAATAATAGAAGACCTTTTGACAAACCTTTTTCTTGCTGGTCATTTAATGAAAACACTGAAATTATAAAAAGGGGTAGGGTGACCCTGGACCTTTCAAACTTAACCCAAGAATCTGGAAAGTTTACTAGGCATTTCCAGACTAATATGGAGCAAATTGGCCTAGTGACTATGAGTAGTGCTGAACTAATGCACTATTTTGCTGTATTGTTTGTTGTCTGGAAAGGACAGGAACACTAGCTGGGCCAAGACTGGATTCAGACATTTAGGAAACCTAGTTAAATCTATTGCCGGCCATGAAATTACTGTGACTGATCCTCATTCATCATTTGTATTGCTGCTTACGGTCAGAGTAGAGTAGAAATTGCGTTAGATGACCAACTTAAGTCGGAGATATCGGCTGACAAGCAGAAGGTTCAATGCAATAGAGACATTCTTAGAAGACTAATTAACACTCTTTGTTTTCTAAGTAAACAAGAATTAGCATTTCGGGGACACGACAAAAAGTCAGTTAATCGAGGCAATTACGTAGAACTTCTCAAGTACACAGGCGAATATGATACTCTTCTTGTGGAACATATGGGAACATCTACTGTATTTAGGGGAATCATATACAAAATGATCTCATTGAAGCGATTAACTCTGATCTTGTAGTGGCTATAAAAAGTGAAACAAAGGAGGCACACTTTGTAGCTGAAACCACATTAGTAGATGAAACCACAGATGTTTCAAATAAAGCGCAGTTCTCTATAGTTTTGGATTATGCGTATAATGGAGAAGTGAAAGAGGATTTTAGGATTCACTGACGTAAGTTGTGATCGACATGCCCAGGCTACTGCAGAGCTCATTCGCCAATTCCTGACTGAATTTGAATCCAATGAAAAACTAGTCGCTCAGACCTACGATGGTGCAGCAACAATGGCAGGAAATTTTAATTCTTGTACAGACCATAATTAAAAAAACTAATTCCCAAGCTCTCTTTGTCCATTGCTGTGTTCATGTTTTAAACCTTGTTATGTCTCAAAGTGCCAGGCAAAATTTACCCTAGTGCAACATTTTTTTTAGCATACTTAGTGGTCTTGCAGCATTTTGTCAAGGTCTCCGAAACGCACTAAATATTTAGATCAGTTTGTGCAGCGATGACTTCCCAATGTGTGCTCAACGCGGTGGAATGGTTCTTCTAGACGTCTAAATACCATGTACAGGAACGGAAGTCAATTGTGTGACATATTCAGTGCTATGTTGGATCACCTTGGAGAGGTCGAGTCTGATATTATATCTCCTATTAGTGGATTTTTGTCAGTGTTAGAGTACTTGCAAGTTTGTGTTTTTCTTCATTACTTTCGATAAAATATTTTCATATGAAGAAGTGCTGTGTAATATTCTTCAGAGTCAAGCCAGTGACATTTTGTATGACATTTTGTACTACATAAAGAAAAATGCAGAAACTCTACAAAGTATACCATCTCTCCGTTATGACTTTGAAGACTTTTTTCAGCAGACTCTGCCTGTAGTACTGTAGTAGGGGAGCAATGTGAACTACGAGCATATTTATTGTGAAGTACTTGATAACATTGACAATCTCTTGTATACATGGTTTCAACATTATTTGAAACTCCAATTTTATACTTGTTTTCAAATGAGAAATATGGGCAGTATAAGACGATTTTCCTGAATGTCTTTTCAGAGCCGTTTGGAAATATATGACAAATGTTTTGACAGTGTGTATTTAAAAAGGAACTTATGTTGTACAGTAGTGAAGAGTTTAAAGGGAAAAAATATCCGATCTTTTAGAGCTTTTAAACTCTAATACAATATTTTAAAATTTGTATATTTAAAGAAAATGTGTTCGCATACAGGAGAGTTATTAGTATGCTTTGACAATGTGTTAGTGTGTTCATTCGTAAAAAGTTGATATTTTACGACTGCATATGTGTTATTATAGTATTTATATTTATAGACCCATATGTTTAAAAAAATCTCCATCTCAACTTACAGCTTGTATTGTGCCAGTGTTTTTAAAGCATTAGTAACATGGTGTTAGAGATGTCGAGCCAGGGGTGTATGCAGCCCCCGATTTCAGGTACCTTGCACCCTGGGCAAAGCATTCTTATAGCCGTCCCCTTTCATTTTTTTACTTTTCTCCCCCTCCCCCACCACACCAAGTTATTGTTGAATGTGTAAATTTTGGTTTTTTCCCCAAGTATAAACTATTAGTACCGATAGCATTTCAGTATTGCAAGTGATCTAATCACTACGTAGGCTACACACAACAAAAATTAAAACATCATTTCTTGAAAATAAAAGTAATTATGTTTTGGCAAAAATCGCATGATTGCTACTGCAATTTTATTATAAATATTTGTTCTAAAAATTCTAAACATATTTGTAATAGCATATAATATAGTCAACCTTTGAAATTTTACAGAAATATTTAATATAGGGGAGATAACCACCAAACCTAAACGCTGTTCTGCTGCATAATCACGCGGATTTATTCAATGTTTGTGTTATCATTCAAAACCTATTTGAATTTGGATGGAATGTGGTCAACATTTAAAGAATGAGGGCCAGCCTCGAAACTCAATGAAAATTCAGTACTGTTATGTAATACAATACATATAGGTATAAGTAAATAAACGCAAACCGAGTAAAAGATAGAGATTTTATTTCTTATGGATTCTATGCTGTCATCTTCATTGATCTTGTAGATCACTCTGTATAGCCATGAACAATTAAAGTTTCCATATAGATGTGCAATGGGTATTTAGAAGCATGTATAGAATCATATTACATCTTGCCAATATAATGACAGCTCTGAATTCTTGGGGTCCATCCCTTCCATGTGTGGGGGAGGGGCAGGTAGCATCCCTTCATTTAATGAGCTGACTGACACAAACTTTATTGCTTCAAAATTTATTAATACACTGAGTTATATGTTATGTATTTTTTATCCATTTTAATTTACTTATACATATATGTAGAAAAAATGTTACACTTAATTATATAATAAAATAACAATTACATTAATAATAGTAATCTTCATCATTATCATCATCATTTTCATCATAACACAAATGGTAATAAAATAATAATAATTATTATAATTAAAATAGTAATAAGAATAATTACTATTATTATGAAGAATATGTAATGCAAACTCAACAGGCCACCAGAGGCATCCAATTAAAGCATTAATATGTGCACACCCTAAATTAAGTATCATTAGCAGCATGTAGAGGCCATGTTTATTTTCTCACATCCAATTTAATAGATTAAAATTTATTTTAAAAAATTTTAAGTTAGTATTTGTTTTTTAATGAGATTTTAGTTTTTTAGAATTCTTTTTTAATTTTTATAAAAAATTTTAACTTAAAAATTTTTAGTTTTTAATTTTTGAATAATTGTTTACTTTTTATAGCGTTTATGAAGTTCACATACACACACACACACACACACAACAAAAATACATATAAAAACAATGTACAATATTTTATATACACTATATATACAATATTATTTTTATTTGTATGAACCTTTTACATTCATAAAACAACAGCAACACACACAGACACACACACACACACACACACTCTCTCTCTCTCTCACACACAATATATAACTTTTGTTTTTGGTATACATTATTTTTATATATTTTTAATCATTTTGTTTATTAATTGAAATTTTATATTTTAAGTATTTAAAATTAATCAAAATTTGTTAAAAGTAATTTATTGCTGTTGCAAAATCTATTTATTTTTCATTTTATGCCCAGTACTCATCCTCATGTCTCTGTTTATTTTTAACCTATGTGATTCTATTTGTTGGTTAGCGTATTTCTGTTATCTGGATTTACTAAGTTGTCATTATGATTTACTGTGTTTATGATTACAAAACCAGCATTTGTTAATCCACTCTAACCACTGTAACTGTCAACTAACTTGATTCCACAAACCACATCAAATAAAGTACCGTACTACTGTCTCTTTTTTCACTACTTAAACAAACTTTTATCTGTTTCCCTAATCAGCCTCCTCGTCATTATTTTATTTTATTTTATTTTTTACTATATTTGTGCCTCGCAAACACACTCTCATCAGTTCCAACAGATTTACTTAAACCTTCAATTTTTGAAATAATTTCTTGAAGCTAATTGTAGAGAATATTGTGAAACTGATTCAGGAGCTTAGAAATACTATTCCTTCCAAGATCAGATTCCAGCACTAGAGTTTTCATAGAGTGCATAAGGATCCAGCCAACAAGGACAATAATTGTTGCACTTTTACACCAGAAAAATATATCACTGTAAATACACATCAGGGATTGACAGTTGATTCTGGTGTCGCAAAGTGGTTTCTTGCCTTATATCTGGAATAAAATGTATAAAACCAACCTAAAATTTCTTGAAATGATAATTATAATTCAATTCTATAAAAATAATCACATACAAAATTTGTAATAATTACAAATATACAGGCCTAATTATAAATAAATTTATATTATGTAATTTTATATTATATATTATAAAATTGATACTTATATTATTAAAAACATGTATTTTACTCATTTTTGGATTGGATCATTTGTTGACTGCCACAAACAATATTTTTATAGCTAGATATTAAACGATGCTGCAAAAGAAAGTTTATTGGGCCAATTCTAAGAGAAAATTTTCGCATTTGTTCATACTGGTTAAATAGGGTACTCCATCACTGAAATGAATATTTACAGTTAACCAAACAATACATATGTAACAACAAAAATGAGACCTATACACTGTAGCCAGGTAAAAGTTGTAAACACTGTTAGTAATCAAATTGTGGTAGGTTTTATGCCTCATGTTGTATGCTTCAATTTGTAAGTAAATAAATTATCTTGATGAATGTTTTTATTTGGGGTTCTGGGGTGCTAACTGCCCGTTTAGTTTTGTTTAAAATTTGCAATAACTTTTGTTTATGATTTTATTATTATTATTGACTTATCCGGTTCAATTCAACCTAGCGTTGAATCCAACTTGAATAAGTCCGGTTGATGCACTGAAATTATTTATCGAAGTAATTTTCTACTTCGGTTAGTTTATTTATACGGATGTTCTTCCGTTGACTTGTTGAAATGGTGGTGTATGTTCCGTACTGAAAACATAAATATTTTGTATTAACAATCACTTACTTGGTGAGTCTTGTCGAACTTGCAGGGTCGATATCACAATCCAATTGTATACGGACTTACCGTGTTTGTATTCGCCGCTGCTTGTCGAGCTGACCAATGAAATTCATTCACCTGTTTTCAACTTAGTCTATTGAAATAAACGAAATGACTCCGTTTTCTTGTGTCAAAGAATATTTTATTCAATTAATGTACTCTCTTTGAATGATCTGAAGTATCATTTATAATAAAATTCAGAATAAGTAACATGAGATCTTTAGTTTTATAAAATTTGCCTCAGGGTGACATAACTGTTTGCAAAGTGAATTTATCTAAATATTCTTTTTGGTTAAAATTAAATTAATACCTTCGTGGATTCTTTGAGCTGACAGAATACCAAAACATTGAATAGAACTATCATTCAATCGTTATTAAACAGTTTGATGATGACTACAATTCAGTCATCAGTTATAATTAACATACAAAATAATAATCATGTGTCTGCTCTGAACATTTCAGGTTAGCAGAATTATTAAATTCAATTGATAATAAATGGTTGAAAGAAAGTTAATTAATGTTAAAATAATTCGTGATAAAATAATTAAAAATTGAGCAACAATATTATAAGTTGAAGCAGTTTTAGTTGCAATAGTTGAACAATAATAGTATCTCTGTAATGGGCTTGGTGTTTTTAATACACTAGTCTGTTCCATATTGTATATGATTAAATAACATTACTTACACCTGGTGTCACATGACAGGTTTTCTTAATTACTATTATAATACATTATATTCTTTCTTATAATCTTCTTATGCTATTACAGTAGTAATATTACACTCTACTTGTGGTATAGTCATTAACCTTTTGTTTCTATTTGGTTTTATAGTATGGTTTTATTCAGGTTTTATATAGTGAATTCCATTTTCGTTGGTTTTGGTTCACTTTATTTGCTTATATTATTATTTAAAACTTGTCTTGGGTATCTCATATTGGTACCTGTAGAGAGATTATTATTTCTACTTGGTTTAACACATAAAACATTTTGGTTTGGGTAGGTTTTTCCTACTGCTAGTTGTGAATTTAGGTGAATAGTACCTACATCTTAGGTTATGTGATTTTGTCATTTGTGCCAACAATGTGTATGTTAGGTTGATACACATTTGTATTCTTTTAACTTTATTTTCTTAAGTTTGGTTTTAATTATGATAACTAATAACCTTTAGTTATTTCCTTTCTTGTCTTACATGATTGTTAGACTAGTTGACTATAATTTGCTATTATTCTGAGACAATTTTGATACTTCTTTATGTTACATTGGTGCTGTGCATAACATGTTACTATGCTTTTATTTACAGCTTCTATTCAATAAACAGTATGGTTATTTTCATTCTTTTTATAACATATCTTGTCCTATTCATTTATAACATTATTTGTTGTATATTGGTCATCTCATTTAGTCATTTCTTGTCCATCTCTTCAATCTGTAGGTTGTTTAGTTATTGCATATACGGGTAAGATGTTGATTTATAGTTGACTGGCTCTTGGAATCTATACTTTATGCCATGGTTGTTAGGTGTCCTTCTCGTAGTATGTTTCTTCCTTGTCTTCACTGGTTCTTCACTGATTCTTCACTGATTATTCATTGGTTCTTCACTGATTCTTCCTTGATTCTTCAATTGATCCTTCACTGATTCTTCATTGATTCTTCCTTTATTCTTCACTGATTCTTCCTTGATTCTTCACTGATTCTTCTTTGATTCTTCACTGACCGAAAACTATTGGGTTGTTGGTTTCTGTGGTACAATCATTGTGAGGTGCATCTTCTTTTCATTATAATGTCATTTCACTTGCTAGTTACCATCAGTTTATGAACTCTTATTGTTGTGAGTTTATCTTTGGTGATAAGTAGCTCATTTTAATGCTTGGCATGTTAGATAAATTACTTGGTTTGTCTCTTTGACTCAATTATTGACATGTGTAAGTATTTTAGGTTACTGAAATCTTTGGGCCTTTTATCGAGAAGGTTATGGTTCTTTCATTGTTCAAAGTAGTTATACAGGTGTCTCATAAATGTCCTAAAGAGAAAGGAGAATCCCAATTCCCTTCCTACAAAACCTACATTTCTATTTATTTATCTGACTTTGGTTTACATGTTTTCAGTGATTCATTACAATTGTGTGTTTTATTTTAAGACTAAGATGATCAAATTATATAACACAAGGCACTATGTAAAGAAAATATATAATGTTGATCTTATATTAGTACAATAATGTGATTGTAAGTATCTACTGCAAGCATATTTTACTGTAGTAAGTATGTCAACTTACATACATTTTGTAGTAATAATCTGCATTATCATATACAGTAACGGCCATTACCTGCAAATATATAACCTACATATGCATACTGCATGCACTCCCCCCTCCACACACTTAAATTTCTGTAAAGATTAAATCTGTAAAATAAAATACATTTAAAGGAAAATCAATTGTTATATGTGTATGTGTGTGTTTTGTAATTTAAGATACCGTACGAGTGTGTGGATGGAATGTTGACACAAAGAAATATGTGACACAATAAGTACTCGAAATGGTTAAAGAATGGCTAATAGCTAAAGTACCTAATCTAACCAGCCATAGAAGTCTCCATGAAAATTACACTGGGGTGGTGGGGGGGTATATAAAGCCTTGTGTGGAATATATTCTTCATCACTCATGTTGTTGCATTGTCTGGTGAAGTATTTGTTTTGTTGGATATTGTTGTTGGATGGGGATCTCTCGTTTAAATCATAACACCCTGACCAATGAAGCCCTATCAATGCCAACCAACAATGTTTACTTAAAACACAAATACTTCACCAAATATCAGATAAAAATGGCTGAAGACAAGCACATACATAAGTCTTGAAGTATATATATGATGTAAGAAAACACATTATGAAAGCACTTGTGTATCACACACACACACACACACACACACACACACACACACACACACACACACAGCTAGATTATTTATAAGCATTTTTTTCTTGTATAATGTATTAATTTATTTGCAACCTGTTTTTGTTTATGCAAGTATTTATTTACAGATTTCTGCACATGTACTTTTGTAAACATTATTAGTTGCCTTACTTCTTCAGAATGAGTTAAATATTTATTTTTTTCATAGTAGGTAATAAATATTTTGCACACACTACTTTATTTAAATATAAAAAATATAACAAGACACTAGATAAAGTATAATTTCCTTGTAATCGAACATTTTTTTTTTACAGCAAATATAAGTAGGCCTATATGTAGGGCCTAGTCACCACAAAGTATGTTGCTATTTTATATTTAGTGTATTATGTTGTCTTATTTACTTGTACTATGTTGGCATTAGTGTTGCCTTCTCAAGTACTTTGTGTTAAAAAATTTGTTTATATGGTGGATATAAGACAGACAGGCAGAGATGGGTACAACTCCCCCCCCCCCCAGGAAATCTCCCACTGAAATAAAAATCTGAAATTTTGTGTTATTGTGTTGCCCCTTTAAGGCATGTATAAGTAGTATTGATAATAAGAAAATCAATAAGATAATTTGAATCTGTTTGTCTACAGATATAATTTAGGAATGGTTGGGCACAGATTTATTGTCCCCACTTTATGCTGAAATCCCTCCAGATATGAAATTGTGGGAACATTAATAGTTTATACTGCTACTGATAATGTAAATGAGTTATTATTAAATATTAAATTATGATTTACAATCAATGACTTGATGTTACAAAATTGCATATTGTTTTACCACAATACAATTATATGCGATAGCGCTAATACTAACTGTAACAATGCTTGGTGGAAAAACAATGCAGTTTGTTACAGTGTTATAAATCTAGGAATGCCAGTTTATTGTTTTAAATTAAATTTTATATTTTGAATACATTTTCATTTTTTATTAAATTTCAATTTAAAAATAAATTATAATTTAATGTTACAATAATTAGTTCGTGTTAAAAGTTCACTTGATCGATTTCAACACGTGGGCTACGGCTAAACAGTCAAATTGAAAAAAAGAGGGAAAGTGTTGTCACTTAGACACAAAGCGTTAACGCAGGTTGAATACCTGGATTAGTGTTTTATAGTTCCTAGATATCGTGTTTTTTGTCGAAAATGGCAGCCGATCGTTTGAATTTAAGCGATCACAATATGTTTAAAATCGTTCGTGAAAATCTACGAGTTTCTACGGGGGTGGAAACTAATATCATCGCTTATCGCAATGATATTCTATATGCGTGGAACGCCAAGGATAGTTGTATTTTGACACTAGGATTGAAACCCTTTTTTCGTGGTGGAATTACTAGTAAATATCAGGTAAAAGATGTTTTGTTTATTAATTATATAAAATATTTCAATAGTAAGTGAGATATATTCGCTGTATAATTGTGAGGAGCCTAACCTCAACATAACCTAAAACGTAATTTAGCACTGCCTTAAAACATGATGTTGGTAACGGTTTAAATGTTGACTCTTTAAACGGTTTATATCTTTACATCGTAAAAAGTTGCTAAAATTATGTATTTAACATTTAAAGCTAAATAATTGTATGTATGTCCCAATGCTCCAACCTACTTTTAATTGTTGATAACTTTTGAAGGCTAGGTTATTCAGTATTAAGTTTTGGATCTGACATACCATTATTTCTCAGTATGTAGTGTACCTTGTCACATTGATTGAATTTATGTGACATTACATGATGTGTTTAATTATCTTTAATTCATTATCATATTACAAATACATTTGTTTAATGTGTTCTCAGTTCTTAATATTTCTATTTCGCCTATTAATCAGATTTATTTCAGAAGATTTGGCAGACTTTAAATGTTTCTTGTAGAGTTTTTGGAATCTAATAAATTTAAGACAGTACTAAAAAATTTGATGATAGGTTATCAGTACACATCAAACTGAAACAATCGTCATTGCAATTACAAAATTTATAAAATTGTGTTTCAGCCTCTAACAACATACGATTGTTTTAGACAGAAGAAACTAAAAACATAACTTAACCTATAAACATAAAAGACTACATATGTAATGCATACCGTCAAAGTAGTGATGAACATTCAAAATATTATTAATAATTTGCACTGCCACTTGTCAAACCAAAGCGAGACATCACAAAAATTAAAATAAATTCAAAGTAAACAAATTATATAAGTGCAGCTATGATTGTCTGCCTTAAAATGTTACGTAGCTTATATTTTGTTAATTAATTAGGTAGTTCATATTAGCAGATTTTATCTGGTTTATTATGACCAATTTTTTGTGCAGCTAGGCCTAATTGATCACAAATGGAGATAGAATTCTGCAAGAAAATCTAATCATGTTGATCACGGATCTCTTGCAGTGTTGAATATCAGCAGAGTATGGTTATGGAGTCTCGGCCAGCACCACTTTATAGCAAACTAGTTGTACGATGGTACAGTTTTTTTATCAGAAGGATTCGATCAGAGTATTACCGTTCTAATTTAATTACATAATGTTTTGGCTACTAACAAATTTGTTGTTGTCTTCAGACATATCTATATAAATTAAACTAAATAAACTAATTAAATACTAACTTAGGCCTACCCGAGATTCATTCTCTACAAAGCATGAACTGTCAAAAGAATAACTGTTATTAGGAAGAGTCTCCAAGTTACAAAGTTAAACACAACTATACAAAAAATATATAAAAGAAACACTATTTACCCTGTAAGTCCACTAGGTTACCCTGATACTACTTCATAGTTGTGGTTCCTGATTCTTACAGGGTAAGTAGTGTTCCTATTTTGTATATTTTTTCTATAGCTGTGTTTAACTTTGTAGGTTGGTGATGGTTTTTAACAATATTTATTCTTTTGACTTTACATGCTTGTAGTAGGTTCACGAATCTTAGGTAGGTCTAACGTAGTATTCAGTGTATTAGTTTAATTGACACAGAAGGTAACAATTACAAATATTTTTAGTAGTCGAAACAAATTTGAAGGATGGTAACAGTCCAATGAAACCCTTTTGATAATGTTCACATGCCGTCAAAAGTTAGGTTTAAATATTTGAGTACAGTAGGTCTTAATTTGTAAGCGCGCGTGCACACGCACACACACAGAGGAGTTTTTATTTATATTCTATGAGTATAATTACAAACCTTTAAGGCAACAGTGTAGGTTACATTATATTATGTTAGTAGTGAAATATTTTTACTTAATGTCTCACGTGATTTTAATATATTTTTGTAGGCATATGTTAATAGCCACAAAATGTGACACAGTGATTGCTTTAGTGCTCATTATTGAGTGTTGACAATGTATAGGCAACACAAATCAAAATAAACTGTTAAAAATACAGAAAATACAATGTTCTTGTTAAGTAAATCCATGTAATTATATAAGCCTATAAAAGTGATGCCTAGAATGGATACTCACATATGACAGTGTGAAATACACACTAGATTTCAGATTCCTGTTCAAAATGGAATTAATTGGCTTTAAGTTTTAAATCTGTCAAAAAATGTTAATTGCTATTCTGTTAATAACATTCAGCTCCGATAGTTTGAGACCAGCTAATAACATTTTATGACAGGAGTTGTATAAAGGATGGATAACATCAAATATCATTATTTATTGTTAAACTGGAACATCTGGAGTGGGGCCTGTAGAATTTCTTGTGTGTGTGTGTGTGTGTGTGTGTGTAAAAAGAAAGAAATATTAATATAGCCCTTCGCTTAATACAAAAGACCATATAGTTTCTTGTGAATTTTTGTTAAAAGAAATTTCAGTCTTTATGAATAAGCTTACTCTTTTTTCGGTGTGAATTCAGAAAGGTACCCTACCCGTCTGAATTTTTTGATTTTGTCCACAAAATGTCCAAGTATCAATAATGATTTGTATACACAACATGAAACACTAATATTTTACATACAAATGAAAAAGAAATTTTACCTCTGCCTTATCTAGCTTTCGCTCACTGTGAGCTTCCTCAGAGGCAGCAGCTAGAAGTGTTTTCAGTCCCATTATTGGAATTACCACTTTTTTGAATTGGTTGAGAGATCGTTGTGTATGCGATGTGAAATGTTCAAAGAGTATATGTGATTTAAATTATGTCTCTTCATATAGAATGTTGTTTCCATATGTTTTTGTCTGTTTGTATATTTATAGTTGTTCATGTGTGTCTGGTTTTCTACTCTTTATGTTTAGGTTTAGGATTTTGTGCATGTGCACGTGCGTGTGTGTGTGTGATCTTCAATGAGACAATTTGCAAAAGTGGTTCAGTGGTGGAATGTAATGGCTTCATATTGTCATTGTATATTTGAAGATGCATTGTGTCTGGGCTATGTAGAATTTATTGTATTGTGAGCAGTTTAGTTTGTAATTGCCAGGTAAATTAAATTTGTTTACCTGTTTGTATGCGGTTTTTGACAGCCTGTGTTCTGTGTTTGTTTGCGGTTATGTATGCAATATTGTAACATGCTTTTTTAACTTTGCGGACAGTTTTTTCATTGTGGTTGATTATATAGGCCTATGTGAGCGTTATGTTAATAACAACACTAAAAAAACAACTGCCTACAAATTTAAATAGCTGGTTACAATATTGCATACAGAACTGCAAACAAAACAAACATATGTTAAAAAGTGTACAAAATTCTATTTATCTCAGATTTGATTTACATGGTATTTACAAATTAAACTGCTCACAGTGCATTAAATTCTGTGTAGGTCATATAGGATGCAGCTTCAGGAAAAGATACAATCTACACATGAAGATATACTCCACCACTGAATCTGCTTTTTCAAACCATCTTATTGAAGCGGATCACACATATACAAACATCAACAACAATGTGGAAATCCTACACATAAACACAAAGGGTTGAAAACTAGACACACTTGTGAAAACTAAAGATATACTAACACACAAAAACATTTGGAAATATCATTCTAAATGAGCAGACACGATTTAAATCGCATAGCCTGTACTCTTTGAACACATTACACATCATGTACACAACGATCTGTCAACCATTTTACACAAGAGCATCCACTCTAATAATATAATTGACTGCTTTTTAGTGGCTTAAGGCTGCCTGCCACTTCTCATAAACTCACAAGCTGGCTAAGCTAAAAGAAAAACTTTTTACATAAAATAATAATGTTCCATGTCGAAAAAGTGTATACAACTCATTTCTAGTCTTTTAGTAATTCCAGTTAATATTACTATTTGTTGTTTTATTAAGTCGAGTGCTTATAAGCAGTATTTAAACAGTTACTAGCCGAAACCTTTTGTATTCCCGAATCCAAATATGTAGTAAGCTGAACACCAAGACTGACAATAGCAGTACAGTCAAGCACAGGTAAAAATATTTCCGTCAATGTGTACATTATTAAATGTGTTTTATTAAGTTAGATTTAAAAGAAATCATAAACGCTTCTAAGACTTTGAATAAATGAAATTAAAAAAAAAATATCGGTATGGAGAACCATACATGACTTCCATATTCTAAGATTTATATTTAAATCTTAATATCGCCTGCCAAGCGCGATATATTTTCTCTTATACATGATGTACATTAAAATAAAACAAGTTTAATTTTATTGCTTGACAACAAAATTATTTTATTTTTAACAATTACCATTGTTTGAAAAAGTTTAAATAAATTTTCAAGTACTTTACTCTTGTTAAAACGTAAAAGGTTGCCGGTAAACTACCCCTTCCCCTTAACCGATCTTCACCAAAATCGAAAGTCCTTGAGACCTCTACAATTCAGGGACGTATGCAAAAAATTATTTGATTCTGTCTGAATTTGCGGCAGTTATCGTTTGCCATAGAAAATACGCTTGATAAAAAACAGGTAAACTACCCCTTCCCCTTAACCGATCTTCACCAAAAACAATAGGTCTTGAGTACTCTACAAATCAGGGCTGTATGCAAAACATTATTTGATTCTGTTTGAATTTGCGGCTGTTATCGTTTGCCATAGAAAATACCCTTGTTAAAAAAACGTTGCAGGTAAACTACCCCTTTCCCTCAACCGATCTTCACCAAAAACAATAGGTCTTGAGAACTCTACAATTTAGGGCTGTATGCAAATAATCTTTTGATTCTGTTTGAATTTGCGGCTGTTATCGTTTGCCAAAAAAGAAAAAATTCCCTTGATAAAAAAAACCGTTGCAGGTAAACTACCCCTTTCCGTCAATCGATCTTCACCAAAAACAACAGGTCACGAGTACTCTACAAATCAGGGCTGTATGCAAAAAATTATTTGATTCTGTTTGAATTTGCGGCAGTTATCGTTTGCCATAGAAAAAAAATCTACAGACACACACACACACACACACAGACAGACACACACACAGACACTTTTCGGAAAACGACTTTTTTTCATGTTTTGAGTGTAGTAGAATCAGAATCTGCAATAATCTCGAACACGATTTTTTTTGCCATCACCATACTTCCATTCCTTAAAGAATATGGAAGTAAAAAGTAACAAGTACTTTACTCTTGTTAAAACGTAAAAGGTTGCAGGTAAACTACCCCTTCCCCTTAACCGATCTTCACCAAAATCGAAAGTCATTGAGACCTCTACAATTCAGGGACGTATGCAAAACATTATTTGATTCTGTTTGAATTTGTGGCTGTTTTCGTTTGCCATAGAAAATACGCTTGATAAAAAAACGTTGCAGGTAAACTACCCCTTCCCCTTAACCGATCTTCACCAAAAACAATAGGTCTTGAGTACTCTACAAATCAGGGCTGTATGCAAAACATTATTTGATTCTGTTTGAATTTGCGGCTGTTATCGTTTGCCATAGAAAATACCCTTGTTAAAAAAACGTTGCAGGTAAACTACCCCTTTCCCTCAACCGATCTTCACCAAAAACAATAGGTCCTGAGAACTCTACAATTTAGGGCTGTATGCAAATAATCTTTTGATTCTGTTTGAATTTGCGGCTGTTATCGTTTGCCATAGGAAATACCCTTGTTAAAACATAAAACGTTACAGGTAAACTACCCCTTTCCCTTAACCGATCTTCACCAAAAACAATAGGTCTTGAGTACTCTACAAATCAGGGCTGTATGCAAAACATTATTTGATTCTGTTTGAATTTGCGGCTGTTATCGTTTGCCATTGAAAATACCCTTGTTAAAAAAAGTTGCAGGTAAACTACCCCTTTCCCTCAACCGATCTTCACCAAAAACAATAGGTCTTGAGAACTCTACAATTTAGGGCTGTATGCAAATAATCTTTTGATTCTGTTTGAATTTGCGGCTGTTATCGTTTGCCATAGGAAATACCCTTGTTAAAACATAAAACGTTACAGGTAAACTACCCCTTTCCCTTAACCGATCTTCACCAAAATCAACAGATCTTGAGAACTCTACAATTCAGGGCTGTATGCGAAACATTATTTTATTCTGTTTGAATTTGCGGCTGTTATCGTTTGCCAAACAAACAAAATTACCCTTGCTAAAAAAAAACCGTAGCAGGTAAACTACCCCTTTCCCTCAACCGATCTTCACCAAACACAATAGGTTGTGAGTACTCTGCAAATCAGGGCTGCATGCAAAAAATTATTTGATTCTGTTTGAATTCGCGGCTGTTATCGTTTGCCATAGAAAATACGCTTGATAAAAAAACGTTGCAGGTAAACTACCCCTTCTCCTTAACCGATCTTCACCAAAAACAATAGGTCTTGAGTACTCTACAAATCAGGGCTGTATGCAAAACATTATTTGATTCTGTTTGAATTTGCGGCTGTTATCGTTTGCCATAGAAAATACCCTTGTTAAAAAACCGTTGCAGGTAAACTACCCCTTTCCCTCAACCGATCTTCACCAAAAACAATAGGTCTTGAGTACTCTACAAATCAGGGCTGTATGCAAAACATTATTTGATTCTGTTTGAATTTGCGGCTGTTATCGTTTGCCATAGAAAATACCCTTGTTAAAAAAACGTTGCAGGTAAACTACCCCTTTCCCTCAACCGAACTTCACCAAAAACAATAGGTCTTGAGAACTCTACAATTTAGGGCTGTATGCAAATAATCTTTTGATTCTGTTTGAATTTGCGGCTGTTATCGTTTGCCATAGGAAATACCCTTGTTAAAACATAAAACGTTACAGGTAAACTACCCCTTTCCCTTAACCGATCTTCACCAAAAACAAAAGGTCTTGAGAACTCTACAATTCAGGGCTGTATACGAAACATTATTTGATTCTGTTTGAATTTGCGGCTGTTATCGTTTGCCAAAAAAAAAAATTTCCCTTGATAAAAAAAACCGTTGCAGGTAAACTACCCCTTTCCATCAACCGATCTTCACCAAAAACAATAGGTCGCGAGTCCTCTACAAATCAGGGCTGTATGCAAAAAATTATTTGATTCTGTTTGAATTTGCGGCAGTTATCGTTTGCCATAGAAAAAAAATCTACACACACACACACACACACACACACACACACACACACACACACACACACACACACACACACACACACACACACACACACACACACAGACACTTTTCGGAAAACGACTTTTTTTCATGTTTTGAGTGTAGTAGAATCAGAATCTGCAATAATCTCGAACACGATTTTTTTTGCCATCACCATACTTCCATTCCTTAAGGAAATATGGAAGTAAAAATCGGTATGGAGAACCATACATGACTTCCGTATTCTAAGATTTATATTTAAAATCATTTTCAGCCAAACAGCCAGGCTGTGTCTTACCTGCCTTTTTATTGCTGTATTAAATGAAAAATATTATATTACATTAAAATGAAAAAATTATAATTTTATTGCCTGGCAACAAAATTATTTTATTTTTAACAATTACCATTGTTTCAAAAAGTTTAAATAAATTTTCAAGTACTTTACTCTTGTTAAAACGTAAAAGGTTGCAGGTAAACTACCCCTTCCCCTTAACCGATCTTCACCAAAATCGAAAGTCATTGAGACCTCTACAATTCAGGGACGTATGCAAAAAATTATTTGATTCTGTTTCAATTTGCGGCTGTTATCGTTTGCCATAGAAAATACGTTTGATAAAAAAACGTTGCAGGTAAACTACCCCTTCCCCTCAACCGATCTTCACCAAAAACAATAGGTCTTGAGTACTCTACAAATAAGGGCTGTATGCAAAATATTATTTGATTCTGTTTGAATTTACGGCTGTTATCGTTTGCCATAGAAAATACCCTTGTTAAAAAAACGTTGCAGGTAAACTACCCCTTTCCCTCAACCGATCTTCACCAAAAACAATAGGTCTTGAGTACTCTACAAATCAGGGCTGTATGCAAAACATTATTTGATTCTGTTTGAATTTGCGGCTGTTATCGTTTGCCATAGAAAATACCCTTGTTAAAAAAACGTTGCAGGTAAACTACCCCTTTCCCTCAACCGAACTTCACCAAAAACAATAGGTCTTGAGAACTCTACAATTTAGGGCTGTATGCAAATAATCTTTTGATTCTGTTTGAATTTGCGGCTGTTATCGTTTGCCATAGGAAATACCCTTGTTAAAACATAAAACGTTACAGGTAAACTACCCCTTTCCCTTAACCGATCTTCACCAAAAACAAAAGGTCTTGAGAACTCTACAATTCAGGGCTGTATACGAAACATTATTTGATTCTGTTTGAATTTGCGGCTGTTATCGTTTGCCAAAAAAAAAAATTTCCCTTGATAAAAAAAACCGTTGCAGGTAAACTACCCCTTTCCATCAACCGATCTTCACCAAAAACAATAGGTCGCGAGTCCTCTACAAATCAGGGCTGTATGCAAAAAATTATTTGATTCTGTTTGAATTTGCGGCAGTTATCGTTTGCCATAGAAAAAAAATCTACACACACACACACACACACACACACACACACACACACACACACACAGACACTTTTCGGAAAACGACTTTTTTTCATGTTTTGAGTGTAGTAGAATCAGAATCTGCAATAATCTCGAACACGATTTTTTTTGCCATCACCATACTTCCATTCCTTAAGGAAATATGGAAGTAAAAATCGGTATGGAGAACCATACATGACTTCCGTATTCTAAGATTTATATTTAAAATCATTTTCAGCCAAACAGCCAGGCTGTGTCTTACCTGCCTTTTTATTGCTGTATTAAATGAAAAATATTATATTACATTAAAATGAAAAAATTATAATTTTATTGCCTGGCAACAAAATTATTTTATTTTTAACAATTACCATTGTTTCAAAAAGTTTAAATAAATTTTCAAGTACTTTACTCTTGTTAAAACGTAAAAGGTTGCAGGTAAACTACCCCTTCCCCTTAACCGATCTTCACCCAAATCGAAAGTCATTGAGACCTCTACAATTCAGGGACGTATGCAAAAAATTATTTGATTCTGTTTCAATTTGCGGCTGTTATCGTTTGCCATAGAAAATACGTTTGATAAAAAAACGTTGCAGGTAAACTACCCCTTCCCCTCAACCGATCTTCACCAAAAACAATAGGTCTTGAGTACTCTACAAATAAGGGCTGTATGCAAAATATTATTTGATTCTGTTTGAATTTACGGCTGTTATCGTTTGCCATAGAAAATACCCTTGTTAAAAAAACGTTGCAGGTAAACTACCCCTTTCCCTCAACCGATCTTCACCAAAAACAATAGGTCTTGAGAACTCTACAATTTAGGGCTGTATGCAAATAATCGTTTGATTCTGTTCGAATTTGCGGCTGTTATCGTTTGCCATAGGAAATACCCTTGTTAAAACATAAAACGTTACAGGTAAACTACCCCTTTCCCTTAACCGATCTTCACCGAAAACAATAGGTCTTGAGTACTCTACAAATCAGGGCTGTATGCAAAACATTATTTGATTCTGTTTGAATTTGCGGCTGTTATCGTTTGCCATAAAAAATACCCTTTTTTTAAAAAACGTTGCAGGTAAACTACCCCTTCCCCTCAACCGAACTTCACCAAAAACAATAGGTCTTGAGAACTCTACAATTTAGGGCTGTATGCAAATAATCTTTTGATTCTGTTTGAATTTGCGGCTGTTATCGTTTGCCATAGGAAATACCCTTGTTAAAACATAAAACGTTACAAGTAAACTACCCCTTTCCCTTAACCGATCTTCACCAAAATCAACAGATCTTGAGAACTCTACAATTCAGGGCTGTATGCGAAACATTATTTGATTCTGTTTGAATTTGCGGCTGTTACCGTTTGCCAAACAAACAAAATTACCCTTGCTAAAAAAAAGCCGTTGCCGGTAAACTACCCCTTTCCCTCAACCGATCTTCACCAAAAACAATAGGTCGCGAGTACTCTACAAATCAGGGCTGCATGCAAAAAATTATTTGATTCTGTTTGAATTTGCGGCAGTTATCGTTTGCCATAGAAAAAAAATCTACAGACACACAGACACAGAGACACTTTTCGGAAAACGACTTTTTTTCATGTTTTGAGTGTAGTAGAATCAGAATCTGCAATAATCTCGAACACGATTTTTTTTGCCATCACCATACTTCCATTCCTTAAGGAAATATGGAAGTAAAAACTATAGAAGAACTGACAAAATAACTCAGATTGTGTTTATAACTGAGATAAACATTTGAGGTAAATGGCGCATGAGTCAAGTTTATAGTGTGTGTGTGTGTGTGTGTGTGTGTGTGTGTGTGTGTGTGTGTGTGTGTGTGTGTGTGCATTTTATTAAGAAATCAAAATATGTGCATTAGGCATGCATGCGTGTGTGTATAAATTGTGTGAGATGATTTGATGATAGCTGTAACTAATGGTACTCATTCACTGATGTAGTCACATTTGGAGATACTCTGTTATATTGGATTATCTGCCTGTTTTTACTTCCATGTTCCTTAAGGAAATGGAAGTATGGTGATGGCAAATAAAAATCGTGTTCGAGATTATTGCAGATTCTGATTGTACTACACTCAAAACATGAAAAAAAGTCGTTTTTCGAAAAGTGTCTGTGTGTGTGTCTGTAGATTTTTTTTCTATGGCAAACGATAACAGCCGCAAATTCAAACAGAATCAAATAATTTTTTGCATACAGCCCTGATTTGTAGAGTACTCACGACCTATTGTTTTTGGTGAAGATCGGTTGAGGGAAAGGGGTAGTTTACCTGCAACGGTTTTTTTTTATCAAGGGTAATTTTGTTTGTTTGGCAAACGATAACAGCCGCAAATTCAAACAGAATCAAATAATGTTTCGCATACAGCCCTGAATTGTAGAGTTCTCAAGATCTGTTGATTTTGGTAAAGATCGGTTAAGGGAAAGGGGTAGTTTACCTGCAACGTTTTATGGTTTAACAAGGGTATTTTCTATGGCAAACGATAACAGCCGCAAATTCAAACATAATCAAATAATGTGTTGCATACTGCCCTGAATTGTAGAGTTCTCAAGACCTTTGTTTTTGGTGAAGATCGGTTAAGGGAAAGGGGTAGTTTACCTGCAACATTTTATGTTTTAAAAGGGTATTTTCTATGGCAAACGATAAGAGCCGCAAATTCAAACAACCATACAGCCCTGATTTCTTGAGTACTAAAGACCTATTGTTTTTGGTGGAGATCGTTTAAGGGAAAGGGGTAGTTTACCTGCCACATTTTTTGTTTAATCAAGGGTATTTTGTATGGCAAACGATAACAGCCGCAAATTAAAACAGAATCATATAATGTTTTGCATACAGCCCTGAATTGTAAAGTTCTCAAGACGTATCGTTTTTGGTGAAGGTCGGTTAAGGGAAAGGGGTAGTTTACCAGCAACGGTTTTTTATCAAGGGTAATTTTTACTTCTTTTCTATGGTAAACGATAACAGCCGCAAATTCAAACAGAATCAAATGATGTTTTGCATACAGTCCTGTACTGTAGAGTTCTCAATACCTATTGGTGTTGGTGAAGATCGGTTAAGGGAAAGGGGTAGTTTACCTGCAACGTTTTATGTTTTAAAAGGGTATTTTCTATGGCAAACGATAAGAGCCGCAAATTCAAACAGAATCAAATAGGTTTTTGCATACAGCCCTGTTTTGTTGAGTACTAAAGACCTATTGTTTTTGGCGAAGATCGGTTAAGGGAAAGGGGTAGTTTACCTGCTACGTTTTTTGTTTTATCAAGGGTATTTTCTATGGCAAACGATAAGAGCCGCAAATTCAAACAGAATCAAATAAGTTTTTGCATACAGCTCTGATTTCTTGAGTACTAAAGACCTATTGTTTTTGGTGGAGATCGTTTAAGGGAAAGGGGTAGTTTACCTGCAACATTTTATGTTTTATCAAGGGTAATTTTTTTTATGACGAACGATAACTGCCGTACATTAAAACAGATCCAACTACTCTTCTGCATACCTTTTTGAATTATACAGAACTCAAGGTCTGTTGATTTTGTTGAAGATCGGTTAAGGGAAAGGGGTAATTTACCAGCAACGTTTTATGTTTTAACAAGGGTATTTTTTCTATGACGAACGATAACTGCCGTAAATTCAAAGAGAATCAAATAATGTTTTGCATACAGCCCTGAATTGTAGAATTCTCAAGACCTATTGTTTTTGGTGAAGATCGGTTAATGGAATAGGGTAGTTTACCTGCAACGTTTTATGTTTTATCAAGGGTGTTTTCTATGGCAAACGATAAGAGCCGCAAATTCAAACAGAATCAAATAATTGTTTGTATACAGGCCTGAATTGTAGAGTACTCAAGACCTGTCGTTTTTTGTGAAGAGCGGTTGAGGGAAAGGGGTAGTTTACCTGCAACAGTTTTTTATCAAGGGTAATTTTTTTCTGTGGTAAACGATAACAGCCGCAAATTCAAACAGAATGAAATGATGTTTTGCATACAGCCCTGTATTGTAGAGTTCTCAATACCTATTGGTGTTGGTGAAGATCGGTTAAGGGAAAGGGGTAGTTTATCAGCAACGTTTTATGTTTTAAAAAGGGTAATTTTTTTATGACGAACGATAACTGCCGAAAATTCAAAGAGAATCAAATAATTTTTTGCACCCTTTCCTGAGTTGCAGAGAGCTCAAGGTCTATTGCTTTTGGTGAAGATCGGTTAAGGGAAAGGGGTAGTTTACCTGCAACATTTTATGTTGTAACAAGAGAAATGTTTCCATGACGAACGATAACTGCCGCACATTCAAACAGAATCAAATATTTTTTTGCATGCTTCCCTGAATTGTAGAGGACGGAAGGTCTATTGATTTTGGAGAAGATCGGTTAAGAGAAAGGGGTAGTTTACCTGAAACATTTTATGATTTAACAAGAGTAAAGTACTTAATTTTTATAAATAAAGTATCCTGATAAGAAGCTCATAATAATCCACTGTGGAAACGTAGATGAAATATCTATAAATGAAGAGGTTAGGTGAACGGGGTGGGGGTAATTTTCTATAATTAAAAATTATAGTTGAAGGTGGAGGAGAGAATTTTTTATATGTGTACTACGTTATCGGCAACAAAGAAGTAGTTTTTTGTTAAAATTTCTTCCCGGGCTCTTTAGCCGTAGTCCAATGTTTTCTGCAAAACCAGACTTTTCGGCAGTGCCATCGACTGCCATCATCGGTGAAAATCGAGTGCGAAAACGTGAGGTGGTATACGTTAGTGACCACAGTACTGTGGTTAATGCTGAAGCAATAAGTAGAAAGACATAGTTTCTATGGAAATATTTCATTTCGAATATGGTTTTAAATATAAATCTTAGAACATGGAAGTCATGTATGGTTCTCCATACCGATATTTCCATAAGACATTTAGGATTTAATTGTGGTGATATTTTGTGCTAGACTGGTGCAGTGATTCTGGAGTCTCTTGAAATGTCCTTGTGGTTTTTCTCTATATTTCTTCTGTATATATAATGTAATTTGGTGCATGCAATGCCGCATCTACTGTAATTTTCAGTGTTTTCAGTTTAAATTGTTGGATGATATTTACATTCAGTTGCTGAACTTTACCAGAGCTCAAATCTTTACGTCCGTTTGGATTAATAATAGACTTATCTAACTGAATTTTGATTTCTAGTAATAAAGAAAGAATGACCTTCCAAATAACCAGTGCATTTTTGTTTTTTAATGTAGCTGTATCAATAAATATATTAAATTGATAACTTGTAATAAACGATTGTGTGTGGATAACACATTAAAAAGCATTTGAAAAATTAGTAGAAAAAAGCTTAATAAAACTTAATTAACAGTTAGGCAATAAGGGATCATGTATATTGAAGGCCCTTTCACACGAAAGGTCAATAGAGGTCATTTATTTCCACACATAAGGCCATTTAGCGAATGGAGCCAAAACCAGAAGTATAAGGAACATTTGCCAAGTTGAGACGTGTGCAAGGGGTTTCACCATAATTGACTTCTGTTTGCATCATTTTGCCTTGTTTTGCATCCGTTCGTTACTTTCCCATGTGGTCGTTTTCTGCCACACATCAAAGGGATACACAGAATCCTGTGGCACCATTTGTTCCCATACATCAATACATCTTCATTTGCCATGTTTTATGTCATTTCGTTAGACCTATCTTCAGCAGATATAACAGAGCTCTGTGCATTACTGTATTCACTTCACATAAACTGAGCTGTACACATTATCCATCTTCTGATGAGCGTAAAAATTTTCCATCCATGCTATAAAATAAAATATAAATTTATAGGCCTAAATAAGTTTACTTCACATAAGATATATATGCAGGGCCTGATTTACCATTAGACTGAGTAGGCTGTAGCTTAGGGCGCAAGCTTTTAGGAGTGCAAGGACTTAAGAGAACAAAAAAATAAAAAAAGCTCGTGTTGCATGTATATATTTTTTCATAATGCTGTTGCTGAAATCATATCATTTCAAGCAGCAAAATCTCGTTGAACGCATTTCAAGTGCAAAACATTTCTTTTAGCAAAATAGTTCATCAATTTGGAACTGCAAAAGCCAGAAAAATAAGGTCTGAGTAAACAACAGTTTTCAGCAATGAATAATGGGCATAAGTATTATTTGAAAAACTTTTGTTCTTAGTGTTTTGATTTACTTTGTGTAAACGTTAAGGAAAGTATGGCGTCTTTTGTAATATTTTAGTTAATTATTATAGTTTGTCAATATTATCCTACTGTTGTAGTAAATAAATTGACATACCATAATTAAAATGTAAAATATATGCATAAATTTTACGTTAATACTCCTTTGAGAGGATGGAAGGTAAATGGTGGAGGGGGCACAAAATTCATCAGCCTAGAGCACGAAAACCCATCTATAGGCTGGTACCCATCTATAATGGGGAAATTAGTGTACTCAGAATCTTCAAAGAAAACAGCTGGTACACATAAACATTTTTGCAAAAGTAGCGAATATCCCTAAACTGGAACATGGAGGCAGGGGCATGTGTGGGAGGTGTGAGTGAGGGAGGAACCTGGCAGATTTACAGACCTTCATCAAGGGCCATGTGCATGGTAAATATTCAGTATTTATTTATTCTAATTTCAAATTTGAATAACTATAAAATGGATTTTTCTCAGCATCCATCACCACTTTCAGATTTATTATCACTGTTACAAAATGTGCATCTTACATTTTATCAACTTATGTCATTTATTAGAAATGATCTATTTCTGACTCTATACCATAGTGTTCTGAACTGTTTTCATGACCCAGATAAGCATTGTGTTAGCCTAATCATACTCTTTGTGATGAGCTTATTAGTGAAAACACTACACCAGTTTTCAACATTTATATATAGTGTGTGCATGTGCAAATGTGCGTGCACACACACACACACATGCACACGTGCACGCACGCATGCACATGTACAAACATATTCACTCAATTAATTGATCTTGTTGTGTCTGATATTTTTTTCTTGTATTCTTACACGGGTCCTGGTGATGGCAGTAAATATTGTCGAAACGTCAACACAAATAGTGTAAAATTTGTGGTGTACTTATTGATCAATCTTTGCTAAACCTTCATCGTTAAAATATAAAAATTGGCATTTTAAACCGTGAAGTATTTGAAGAGATCTTTGCAGTTTGTTTAGTGTTTTGCACTACGTATAAGATTGAATAGGTGTTTAATAAAAGTATAAACGTTAGTGAAAATGTTTTAATAACGTAATCATAGACAAAGTCATATTAAGTAATATTTGTCAAAAAAAAATATATCAAATGTGAAAGACATGGTACATATGGCAGTTTTAGCATACATAAAAACATAATATAGTTATAAAAATAAGATTCATCAGTAAAACAATACATCAAAAGATTAAGACATCATATATCACAGTTTCATGAAAAGTATATGAAAAAAATGGTTATATGGAAAAATAATCAACAAAGTAATACATATAAACATCATAAATATTACAAGTGTATGCGTATAAACAAAATTATATAAAATAAGTAGTTATCATCTGCTGGATATACCTGGTGCTTATTTGTGTATAGGCAACTTAAAACATTATGATTTTAATTACTTTTAATTATTATGTCTTTGTACTGTGTTTCAAGTAATTCTACTCTTCAGTGTGTATACAGATAACAAAATGTAATAAAAATGAAAATAGCTAACACTTTCACACTATAGTATCAATTAAAGAATCAAATTTTAAGTTTGATTAAGACGAAAACTTAAAATTTCTTCTACTTATTTGTAATTTGTGTAAAATTTTGTTTTTTTCTTATATCTTTTTTATTTTTATTGTTTTATTGTGTGTTCGAGTATCTGAAGACACATTACACAAAATATAATACAAAGATGTATTAAAACTGCTGTTAATTTTTTTAAGCATGCATAAATAAGTAAATAGTTAGGCATTGTGAAATTATGCTAAATAAAATGTATTAAAAGGGAAAAAGATCCTGTATACAAAATACAAAGTAATTAAAAACTTGGAAAAAAACAAATGTTACTGCAATAATAGCTTACATTATTGCCATAAAACTGATAAAGTTATAAAATCACACAACCTTCCATGTCAAAACAACAAATGACATTTGACCACAGTAAATAGCATTCTATTCGTGAGATAAAATACACATAATAATAAAAATTACATACAGGAAATGCTATGTCATGACAATAACAGCTACAGAATTCTATTAAGAAAAAAAAAATCAATAATAAATGGTAGATGTATAACTGTCTCATAGACTGTTAAACATTACTTTGTATATCATTTACTCACAGCCACAATGTAGCCTGCTCCTACCTTGACATGGACACAACTACGAACATTTCTTTAGCATTTTTCAGTTTTTCGTACCTCCAATCGTGGTCATGGTGTACCAGTTTACACAAGTTAATCCAAGTGGCCAGCTGGCCAACTGATGCCCCATGGCTGAGTCAAGATGGAAGGGTGTGGTTTATGTTGCATGGGATTTTAATATATTCAAATTCATTTTAGGTATAAACTAGTTTTATATAGTAAACAGTTTTAACAAGGAGGTAAGATTTTTAACATTGTGTGTGTGTGTGTGTGTGTGTGTATATATATGTGTGTGTGGCGTTTTAATAAAGCATGGCAGAACACAACATGGTGTTCAAAATATATGAAAATATACATGCATTGCAAAAGAATGGATCATATCAGTTTAAAAGAGATATATAGAGGAAGACTAAAATTAAGATAAAGTAGGATATATATGTATAGAATGTGAGGGGGAGAATTGAAGTTATTTAGAATATGGGGAATGACAGTAAACAAGGATATTGACTTGCCCGTTCACCACTGTGTATGCTTATGAAAAAAGGGAGGACTGAAAATGTTGATTTCTAACTGGCTTGTCACAATACAAAAATGCCATATCCAAACATATTTAGTGATATACTGGTATTGCCCTCATGCCATCCTATCATGGTAACTCTGTTGATTGTTAAAAAAGTTTGTATGTAAATAACCGAGTTTTAGTTTAATTAGTTTGATTTTGAAGTTTAAGTTCGAGAAATTTAACAATTTGTGACAGTAAATGCCCAAAATAATTTGAAAAATTGTATTTTCTAAATACATGCTTTACTAAGAGTTATAAATATTATTGAGTCCTTTAAAAACAGCAAGGGCAGTATATATTTTGTGTGGACATTTTAAATAAAGTGCACACTTTGTTTCTACAGTCATTGCCTATACATACATAGATTGTTACGGAATACTAAATAATAGACTAATAAAAAAACTATAAAAATAGATACTACATACATATATATAATTGTGTGTGTGTGTGTGTGTGTGCGTGCACACACGCACTACATTACAAAGTATAAAATATATTTTTAAGACCAAATGAACACAGTATTTTAAAGGAATTACCATATCATTCTGCTGTTCAAGAAATTTCTTCAGTAAATTGCACATAATTAAGTTTAAATTATCCAGTCTAATGATTTTGGACAAACCAGTCATTTTGTAATCTAAATTAAATTAAAAATCACTGAGTCAGTTGTGTAGTAAATCTGAAAAGGAGTCACTGGTAATGAGTATACTGATGATTGTACTGTGTGTGTTGGGGTGAGTGATTAATAAATTCTACTGGAGACTGTAGACCTACAAACCATACTAGTAAGACATTTTTTAATTCATGAATTATTATGTATAGGTAACATTCACAGTCGGTTTTAAATAATGAAGATATGTTTGAAATAATTATTGAAGTAATTACTATTAAAAAGTGTGATGTCATTTAAAAAATGCTTTGAAAAGAGCATTTTGAAATATAAAATTTTTTACCTACACATGCGCGCGCGCGCACACACACACACACACACACACACAATCATATCGTGCATATCATCTTTATGAGCACACATGTGGGTGCACATATGCGTGTACAGAGAATGGAATGACAAAGAAAATATAATTTAATTTTAACTGTTGTAGGCCTATATTTTGTGCATTTGAAACTGACTGTGAAGGTTTAAGTTAAGTTGTATTTTACTATAGCCAAAGTACTTAGTAGTACAAACCAAAGTTTGAAACAACTTGAAATTGTGTGATAGTTTCTGGAACAAATCGCATTTCTGCTGGTAGTGGTTTTGGCTATTGGAGTATTACAAAATTAACTGTATATTTAATTAAATTAATTATAAAGAATTATGTTCAGATCTAATAAATATTTCAGAATTGTTTTCAAGTGACTGGATTGGATATTTTAAATAGAAAGTAAGCAAAGTTCACCAAAGAAATTTGTTGTAAATAATTTTCTGAAGACCAGTTTAGTGAATCATTTATGTCATTTAACCAAGTTTCAGCTTATCTGTGAATTAAATACAAGTAGTATTGTACACCTGTGTGTGTGTGTGTGTGTGTGTGTGTAGTATGATTTATCATTAGCCCTTTGTACTCACGGCAAAAGCAATTACCAAGCATTATAGTTGAAACTAGTATATTACGTGAATTGTTGAAAATTAAATGTTCAATTGGGGTTGAAAGAGATTATTTTAAAGAACACAATATATATGTTGGAGGAAATATTTAAATAACTTGATTGATAAAACAAAGGGACCAATATTAGTAGAAGAAGGTCGACTCACGGTTTGCTGACGATATAGCAGTGTTCACAGCTGATGAAACATATCAAAAAGCGTTTAGAGGAGAAGTGTAGGAAAAACTTGTACAGTAGGCTTAAAAATAATTCAACAAGTCCTGCTTGTGCACACGTTAAAAAATAATGAAAGAATGAGATTTTGAACATTACAGTGGGCAAAGGAAATTAGAATGTACGTACTTGGGACAAAAGATAATACTCAGTAAAGAAAATAAGGTAATAGAAATTGACAGAAGAATACAACTTAGATGCACAACATTTTTAAAATATAAACTAACAGTAATATAATTTGGTGTGTATGAATGTAGCTTTGTGATTAGTGTGCTCTACCAGTAAACACATATAACTTTCAGACATGGACTTTAAAAAAACAGTTAGTGAATAAACAGAAAATTACTCACTATCTGTGGAAACTGAAAAGAAGAATGCTTCGACTGACATGCAAAGGTAGAAGAAAATACATAAAAGGTAAACGAAGGTGACGGACGTAATTCAAAGGATATAAAAACTTAAATGAGAGTGTGAGGGACTCACAGCCAGAATCAAGAGTCAAAGTGGTACAGGAGAGTTGTACAATAATTCAGACACTGGGAAAATGATGAGCTGTAGAAGAGAAACAGCCAGACTATCCTGGATAAGAACAGTTTAAGGCGGGAAGTGGTAGAGGAGTGAGGCAGATTTGTACTCGATACTGGGCGCTCAAGGAGTAAAAGAGAAAGAAGACAAATTTTTGTAAAATATCTGACACATATATTTTAATATTGTATAAATAGTATTTTTCTAAAAACACTGCTTAACGTTAATGATTAAAAAAAAATCACACACATATTTTTTTAAAGTCACAAGACACGTAATTATTACTGAATTTGTACTACCAGTGCTGCTTCTAAATGATGCAGTAAGGTTTATAATACAAAGTTATATTTGAAAATAATAGAACAGTTGTGTTTTTGGTGCTGTAACAACTCAATAAAAATTGTCGTGATGGTGATAATAAATAGTGTTGAAAGTGGAAACAGATAATATAAAAAATTGTCTCTACTTATTGACTGATCCTGGGTAAACCTTTGATTTGTAAACATTTTTGAACATACAGTTTTTTCATATACTTTTATTGCATGCAGGCAACTTTTAATAACATTAAAATCCTCAAATAAAAATTAATTAATCATATGCTATTTCTGTTAAAAGTATAAATATTGCTGTAGTGAAACACATTGTTTAAACCTCTTATTATATACCAAAAACTTACCAGTGTTGACGTCAGTGTGTCTCTTGTATTACTTGAAAGTGTCATGATTGTCTGGAATTAATGCAAATATCCCTAATGTATCATGCTATTATACATACATTTTGTTATAATACACTGCTTGGGAAAATTGGCCTGTAGGCTGGACTAAATAAGATAAAACAATTTTTAGGGACTTCTGATAACAAAAACAAGCTACAGTAGTTATGTTAATGAATAGTGTAAACTCTAGCGAAACGTGGAAATGTGCAACAGAGTTAATGTTAAATGTAGACTATAGTGATATGTTTGCACACACACACACACACACACACACACACACACACACACACACACACACACACACACACACACACACACACACACACACACACACACACACACACACACACACACACACACACACACACACACACACACACACACACACACACACACACACACACACACACACACACACACACACACACACACACACACACACACACACACACACACACACACACACACACACACACACACACACACACACACACACACACACACACACACACACACACACCATAGTATTTTTTCACTAAATGTTGTACACTGCGTGTTAGCGTGTTTCAGCCTGGTGTTTCAGCCTGTATTACTGTGTATTTGATGACCTGAACAGCTAAAATTCTGTCATTTATTATTAAAGTTTTGAAACAAATATGTCTGTGGTAGACCGGTAGACCGATGTGTTTTGTTTTATTTGCATTACTAAAAATACTACATTCCTTCATAACTATGAATTTGGTATTCATAATTCCCAATAAATGAACATTGGCATTAAAACAAACTTTGTAATAACATGTACTACATACAGTAGGCCTATGTAATCAACACTTTTAGCGTTAGTGTTGAAAAATAACTTGTTCACGTAATAAACTAAACATAGTAGATTTTTGTTTTTTAATTATAGGCTTTTTAAATAGAAAAAATTGAAATAATGTAAATAATAATAATAATTCTCATAAGTAATACAACGAACAACTAAAATTTCCAATATAACGGTTAAAACACCTTATATATAAACTGAATTTAAAACAATAAAGTAATTTAAAATGAAAGCAAATGGTCATATGGTAATATTCTATCTCTAATGTAGTTTGTGAAATGTGTTAGACAACAGATTTTTATATTTACTGAGGAAATTAATTACTTCTGTAATAATTGTGAATTATAGAATAACATATAAGCATTTTTTGTGAAAAATGTAAAACGAATAATCAGCTGATTATGAGCGAATAAACTTGTATATAATTTGTAAAAACGTGTGTGTGTGATAAAAATTATTTGCATGAATAAAATTCAACAAATTATTGCCACCAGATTGGAAACGTATGTAAATTATGAGCTGTATGTCACGGATTTGCAAATACAAAATATTGCGTAAAATAAAGTATGTACGAAGATAAATGGCTGTATGAAAAGTGAAATGAAACAATATGCACGCAACACGATTGCATGCACTTCTTGGGTTGCATGTCCATGCAGTTTCAATGCGATGCGTATTTTGTTCATTGATTTTGATTTATAGGGTTTGTGCCTTGGTACACAGTACCAGAACTTAAATAGCAACTTTAACCCTTGATCTTTAACTCTACTCTACTTTGTTATGAAAACAAAATGCCTAGAAATAAATATATTTCTGTGTGTGTGTGTGTGTGTGTGCGCGCGCGCGCGTGCGCACACGGTAGGGGTATTTACACTGGTTGTAGGTACCAAACAATAGCAGTATTGTTTGAGGTAGTATTTCATTTAGTATATAAAACATCTTTACATAAATTAACAAAAACTCCTTGATATATAATAAAATGTCTTACAAATTTGTTTGTATTATAATGACAGTTTTTTGTTAGAACATGAAAGCATGTAGTAACATATATTAATTTGATTTGTGAATTTTTTAAATACTACCAGTTAGATACAAGATAAACACAGACATATTACCATTTGAACGTTTTAAAATTTCTTTGTGGAGGGAGGTGAGATTTGTGTGAGTATGGAAACTTATCACCCAGTAAACATTAGAAAAACAGTATTCATTTTTTGTTAAAGGTGGAATTCCATTTGTAACTAATATGATAATTTTGCTGTATGGTGCATAAATTATTAATGTTTATGATTTAGATAAAAGGAAAACATTGTCAACAATAACTATATAAAAGTTTCCAGAACATTTACCAATGTTAAAAATTCATATTAGTTTAAAATATGTTTATGGAAATGATAAAGCAGATTGCTTATATTAATCCTTGTATTTTTGAATTTTTTTAATCGAAGAACAATATGATGATTAAAACATAGAAAGATGCTCCAGTTGCAGTAATCTGAAACAAAATATGGTCGACTGTTTCATACTTGTGTTTTTTATTTATAAATTAATAAATCATCTGAGATCCGTCATGTGGCTTCATTTGTCAATGAAACATATGTTCCAATTTCAGATATAATTCACTCAGTTGAGGTTGTTAATTGTTCAAATCACATCACTTTGTACTCACACATTCATCAGTCATATGTGTGCGCAAACTTTGAAGGCCAATCGGATACTCTTTGAGTATCGGATATATACCTTTGAGTATCTGATTGGCCTTCAAAGGGTGCACACCCATATGAACGTGTGTGAGTACAAAGTGATGTGATTTTAACAGTTAACAAACTCAACTGAGTGAATTATATCTGAATATGGAACATATGTTCTGAAATGTGTCATTTTAATTGAAAAACAAAGTGACACAACGGATCTCAGGTGATTTATTAATGTATAAATAAAAACATGACTTAGATACCAATAGCAATATGTATGTCAGATTGTGTTTTTAGTTTCATTAAAAAATTATATTAACAAAATCTTAGAAAAGTTTAATATGTCAGAAGCTAATATTGTATCCACGCCAATTGATTGTAATCATGATGAATATTTATCAAAAACTATTGTAAGTAATGTACCTTATCGTGAAGCTGTCGGCAATTTGATGTTTTTGCAAATTGTAAGTTGTCCGGACATAAGTTTTGCTGTAAATGTTGTATCTAGAGTTTTAGACAAACCAAGTGTAGCTCACTGGTCAATTGTTAAACGAATTTTACGTTATCTAAAAGGTACGATTGATTTTGGATTACTATATTGTAAGGATGGCAACTTTAAAGCTTATAGTGATGCTGATTATGCTAGCGATACAGTTACACGTAAATCAACGTCTGGCGTAGCTTGTATGTATGCAAATGCTGCAATTATTTGGCAAAGTAAGAAGCAACAATCTGTATCATTATCAACAACCGAGTCAGAATTTGTAAGTGCAGCATTAGCAACAACTGAAATAATGTGGTTAAAGAAGTTATTTAATGAATGCGATTGTAAGACTGATAAATATGATTTATATATAGATAATATGAGTGCATTAAAACTTATAAGTAATCCTGAATTCCATCAAAAGACAAAAACTTATTTATATGAAATATAATTATGTACGTGATTGTTTTCAAAATGGAGAAATTGATGTACATTATGTTAAAAGTGATGAACAAGTCGCTGATATACTTACGAAAGCTTTGTCAAAACCAAAATTTGTTTATTTAAGATCTAAACTTGGACTTAAGAGTAAAAATGAATTTTTTTAAAATTAATGTGATTGTGAGAATGTAGAGTTTTAGGGAGGGTGTTGAGAATATACTAGAAAACTCTACATTCATTTTTAAGTAAGTGTACCTGTCATTTTAGAAGTGAAAGTTTGTATTGTGCGGTGGGAGGTCGAGCTGCCTGGGTGGGGCCTCAACCCGCACACATGCGCGTTTACTGTGAGAGTCTAGAAAAGTAATTTTCTCGAAGTTTTAAATAAAAGGAAAGATCTGGAAGCTGTTTTTCTATATAAATAGAGATGCACTCGACATGTACAGTTCAGTTTTAAATGTGCTCTTGTAATGTGTATTTCGTGTGTCCGTTTTATGTATACTTGCTACTAAACTGTTCCTTCAATAAAGCGTGTGTTTGCTCCTGTACTTAAATTATTCATTATTTTTACCCATACCTCAACAGTGTGTAACAATTCTTACTGCCTTCATCATATGAATTAGAACTTTCCGTTTCACTATTCTAAATATAGTAGTCACTCAGATTGTTCAATAAATCACACGTCTCAGAATTCTTTTACAATCAGCACTTTAGACATTTTATCCCATGCTGTTATCCCTATGTCCAGGGTCAGATTAAATTGAAATCATGTCCGAGTGTAAAATTGGCAGGTATGTAATGACTCTGTGTTATTATCATTATCACTTGATTTTGTTTATGAAAACTTTTCCACTTGTGACTGTAAACGCATATATATATATGATGTCATCTTATATACTTCTGTTAGGTACCAGAACCTTAAGGTACCTCTTGTTAGGTATCGCTCCTTAAGGAATGTATGCGCTTTAATTTTCAAAAATATTTTTTATAGAAAAATACATATTCATGTTATTTAACATATAATTATAAAAATATATAATCCATTGAGTATAAAGCAGATGTGTCCAACCTTTTTGTGCTGTGAACCATATTTGTGGTTTGCAATTTGGGCGAATTTTCCTTGCACACCCACATGTACGCATGTGCACAGGCATAAATTATAAGTGCTTAGACAGAGTGTGTATGTGTATAGCGTGTGCATTTACAATGGGGATAAAGTGTAAGTGTATATGTTTATGGCTGTACTTATAAGATTTTTACTAAAACTCGTTTAAATGTGACATAATATATTGAAGCGTTTTCGAATAGTTTCGTGCTATTTGTAAAGGTTTTCAAAATGTTTTCTTCTCAATCTCTGTTGTAGCTTTAGAAGACCCAAGATGACATTACATTTGTCGCAATACATTGAAGTGTTGAATAGTTTTGTGCGATAGTTAACGTTTTTCAAAATTTTCTTCTTCTCAATGTCTGTTGTTGCTTTAGAAACCCCAAGACGACATTACAATTGTCATATGAACAAACTGCCAGGCGTTAAGCTAATAAACAACAGACATACAAGAATTTTGTTTTTATTTTGCTTAGCAGAAATTAAGAAAAAAATCAGGAAATTCCAGTAAAAGATATCTTTTTTTGTGTGTGTGTTACTGCATGCCACTTAACATATATGGTATGTATGCATTTAGTGGCATATGTGTGTGTGTGTGTGTGTGTGTGTGTGTGTGTGTGTGTGTGCTCCACTTGCCACTAAAATGGCACAGACCCACATATTGTAAAGTGTAGAATTTAAGTAAGCAGTAACGTTCATGGCTGCTTCATGATCCGTTTACAACTAAATGTTACGTACTTATCATATTCAGTGCACAGTTATGTTATTTAGTAATTTTTAAATTAACCATCTTTTTTAGTAATTATGTATTTTAAAGACAATTTTGTATATGTGGGATTACGGGTTAGTCTGTATAGTTGTAAAGAATTCAGATCCAATGTGTTGTAAACATAACATTAATAGTGCATGTAAAAGCACAAAATGTAAACTGGATTGAAGTTGATTATTTGATAAGTTGAGTGATTTGTAACTTTAAACGGGAAATGAAAACCAATATCGATCCTATATTGGCAGCTAATTGCTAAGTAACCATTTTGAGGAGCTTTCAAGTAAGCCAGTGCTGTACTGTGGTATATCATGGGAGTTACATGTTGTGTCATTTGTAACAATTTCTGCCATTGACTTTTGTGTGTCATCTGCTAACTGTAGATTCGAGACATTTCAAAACTATTGTATGATTTCAGTTGAAAATGTTTCTCTGACTTGGTTACAGTGCAGAACTGTAGAGTGTAACCTGCCACTGTGTCACATTTCTCTGCAACTGAGTAACAATTAGCAACTAATTCAGGATAATTTTACAAATAGGGTCATTCCATGCCAAACCAACCAAAAAATTTTAAGATTTAACCTGACCATTTCAGATTTCAATGAAACTTTCAGGAATCATTCTCCCTTATGATAGAACTGAGAAAATATTTTTAGATTTTTTTTATCTGTTTGGGTTTTGATGTAATTAATTTTTAAAATTTAGAAAAAATACCATTTTTTGGCTTTCACGAACTTTTTAATTCTTGAATAACTCAAGTTCTATAAGGCCTAGAGACTTGCTTGACCCCTCATTTTAAAGAGAATCGTACAAGGAAGGTTTAATTTGATATGCTACTTGACTATGTTTGTTGAAATATTTTTTTTTTTTTTTTTAAATAATCCAAAAAAACATCTTTACATACATTTTTGAGATAGTGTTTAAAAAAAAGTGAAAAAATATGTTTCTTGTAATATTATAAGCTATAAATCCTGAAACTTTTAGAGTGGGATCTCAATGGGATCAGGAGTTATGACAAAAACCTTGAAGTAATGTACAACGCATCTATAGGCTAATAATTTTTGTTTTGTGTTTACACGGTAACAGACAATTTGTAAAATCTACATTTTTTTGTTACTTACATCATACTAATACATAGTCAATCATCATAACAAGGAAGGTTACATACCTGGTTTTACATGATAAAAATAATAAGTTTTTTAAAATAAGATCTAATTAAATAGATCTTAGTTCTTCTTTAATTTAACAGATAATTTCTTATTTGCCTTTTTAGTTTCTAAGTCTGTAAGGCGATAAACTCTTCCTGTTGCTGTTGTAGGATCAACTTTTGTTAAAACCTCACTTTTGTGCACAGCTAATATGTCAGTAAATTGTGGGTATTTGAAAGATGGGGAAGGGCCATGTGGTTCCAAAAAACCTATTTTTACTTCATCTCCTTCTACTCCTAACACACAACCTAACCACCACTTGTCTGAGTATTGGCATGTGACAAAGCCAACAATGTCGCTAGTGTCGAAGTCAGCATTAGTGTCGTCAGCTGAAACTATTTCTACACTTGATACCTCTGAAAATGAGTGGCTTTTCACTAAAACTCTAGTCTCACTCACAGGAGTGTAACTGTGAAATTGCTGAGTGCCCTTTATTGTTGTTGCTGCTTCAAACCGTCTCTTCAAGGTCTGTTCCTCTGCCTCATGTTCGTCTTTAGTGGAATACAAAAAACTGATGTTGTCAGTATTGGCTTTAGACCAATCATAAAGTTGGCGAGGGGTCATGATTTGTTCATTGTAAACCATACGTAGACTGGCCAATGCTGCTAAATGTTTTACAGTTCCTCCTACACCATCACATGCATTCTTTCCATGTGACGATGCAAAAAAGTTCCATTCAGCCTTAATTCCAAAATCGTTCTCATGATGGTAGAGATTGAGGAAGTTGGATTTGTTTTTGTACTGTGATGCTGCTCCGTCTGAAAAATAATGGAGCTTTTCGAGCTTATTAGGCAGGTTCTGTTTAAGAAAGTCAATCACGAGGCGTTGAAATAAATGAACAGCAACGGTATCGTGTGTCATACAATCAGAAATAATAACTAAGCTAAGGTATGCCAGCTTTCTGCTTTCCTCATCCATGTAGTATATAAGAAACAGATGTATTGTTGCTTGAGCATTATTCCGGTGAAAGCCTTGTGCAGCATCTTGAAGTACAAACGCATAATTTTCACCAAAATCACAAAGCACAATGCATTGGTTTTGAGGTAGATTTTCTTTTAAGTGTCGCAAGTACGAAGACTGTTGAGTAGCAGTGAAAGAGTGTCTTCAGAGTTTTGGCGAACTCTGAAACAAATAATCCACAAACTCTTCTCTTGGTTTTGTAACAGTTTCCAGGACACACTTGTTATCAACCTGCATCCATTGTTTGAAACTCACATTTTCAGTGCTATTTAGCTCAAAAGCTTCTTCAAACCTAGCCTTCAAATCGTCACTTCCTGGGCAATTAACACAATTTGCAAAATAACATTTACATGTTGGAGTTTTGAAAATTATATTGCTTGTTACATCTTTGTATGTTTTAGTAGGGAGCTCACCATTTGTTAATTCAGGTATTTTACACTGAGCCATCATTAATTTGGCATTCTGATGTATTGTGCAAATGCACACAGTGTGTGTCCCACTGGACCCAGGAAGAACACAATGTACAAACAAATGAGCTTGGGACGAAGCTCACAAAATTTAGTAAATCCAATTTTCTGATCTGCGTAACGCTCCTTGAATAGTACATTGCGACAAAACATATTAGGCATAGTATTTTCGAAATAATATAGTCTGTTATCTGGAGTAAGGTTGTATATTTTAAACAAATTTAAATATGGTCTGTAATTTTACAAATACTTTATTTTAATTGAATAATGCCTATGAATTTATCTGAACTGTTTTGTTTTAAAATGACTATTGTTACTTGTTGATGATATCCTTTTTACGGTCGCTTCGTAATACTTCTGCTGTCCTGTGGTCCGTTGAATCTGCACCCACGCCGCCAGCCGTTCTCAGCAACACTGACGATCCGTTGGACACTCGACACTCCTCTCCCACGCACGCACGCCGCCACACCGATAGTGATTATTTCTTTAACTCAGGGTTCGGAACTGGGCTGTACTTTATATTTATTTTAATCGGTGTATTGAGCGCACACCTTCCCGCGTTAACACAGGCGTATCCCGTTGGCTAAACCTCCCCTAAACCGATATCTTGCCTCTCGCGATACTAGCACTGTTTTAATAATTATTTTATATTGTATTAAATTGAGTTCGTACACCAATATAAGGTATTAGACAGAAGTCCTGAATAAATCGGTAAAAGTCTGCGGAACCAGGTATAGATTTTATCTAGAAATGTTATTACTTTTAGAAGATAAGGAATCTATAGAAAGATGCTTTTTGCTAAAAAAAATACCTATTTAAATAGTCTGTTTCGAGTCTTTGACACCAAGAAAATATAGCGCTAATTTAGATGCATGCGCTATCCAAGTCTCGATTCAATCCGTTAATTATTACCAGAGTTATTCCATAAATACGAATAACACGCACGCCCGCGCACTCGCACTCATGACATGATAGTAAATAAAATTATGGGCATTTTGACATATAATAGTTTTTTACCCAACTCTTAATTCAAAACTTATCTCTACTTAACACAATTGAACAAAAATCAAATTCTAACATGTCTACAACGTCATAAAATGATATAGAAGCATGTAGTCCTGGCTACAGATTCCCGTACTGCAATGTTCTATTGCAGGAATATCCTCTCCATGTATAAAAAAAAATTTGTTTACACAATCACAAATTTGTTTTTCTTTTAAACATAAAATAATATCATTTCCCTTTTCTAAACATATAACCAAACTCAAAATAAATAAATAATCCTTGTTAAACTAAAATCTTTCTTTTCCAATAAATTTTGACATCTGTCATTTGCATGTAAATAAACACAAACACGTGGCTGATAATCTCTGTTATCTTGGGCTTAGATAGATTAGCTAGTATACACAGTTCATGACGTCATACTACCTACTGTCCATTCGAACACTTCTCAACACATTTACTAACATGGTTCAAACATACATGAATTTACACAATTTATTTAATTTAACAATTACCTTATGACACTCATTCTTTATATACCCAGATGTACGTGAACACATTCATTTTTGACATAATATTTTCGTAATGACGACGCATGGAATTTCCCAATAGTTTTGTTTGTATATTAGGATTCGTAACAATGTAGGTATGTTTTCCCACCTGTTCAGATAACATGAATGGACCATTATAAAGTCTATGGAATTTAGCTGTGGTATTATCAATACTACTACTCACGTTCAAAGCTTTGAGTAAAATTAATTCGCCTACTCTGAAAGATTGCAGCTTATGTTCAGAATTAAATTTTTCTGTTCGCTGTTCGGCAAACTCCCTTATCCTCTCCTTCGCATCCAAACGCTTAACCTCGTTTGGCATCGGCAAATTCTGAGTAGCTACCCTTTTTATGTATTCACTCCAGACGCTTTGGTTGGACATCTGACTGCAGTTCTAATGGTGTATATCCAGTCGTGGTATTGTTACTACCATTTATGGCGTTCTCGAAAAACTAGATACTCTGGCCACTTGCTTTGGTTAGTGTTACAATAAGTTCTGAATAAACGACCGAGCTCTCTATTTACTCTCTCGGCAAGACTTCCTTGAGGTCTTCTAATGGCTGTCAGTACCGCTTGAATGTCCCTCTTCTCCAATTCAGCTTTCCATTTTTTATTCTGGAATTGCATGCCTTGATCGGACAGGATCTTCTTTACATGACCATACTTTGGGATGTACTTTTCTAAAATTATTCTAAGTACCGCATCTGTTGTGGGTCTACCTATAGCATAAAGACTTACATTCTTTGTGAAGGCATCCGTACACACAACCAGATTTCTCATACCCCGAGCCGCACGTGACCAAGGAAATCGATACACAGTAACTCATTTTTCCCATGCATAACGATGTTTCCCATTTCCACATATGTGTGTTGGTTTGGGTATTTGTCTGTCTGGCAGGTGTGGCAGGTACGAAGTATTGATTTGACTTTCCTGGCCATGTTCAACCATATAAAATCTTCCCGCAGCGTCAAGTAGCATTTGTAGGCACCAGCATGAGCAAGACTTTCATGGCATGCCCATGTTAGGTCCTCTACGAGATGGTCGGGAACCATTATTTTCCATTGTCCGTCGATCAACTTGTACATAATATTGTTAGCAATCTGAAACTTGGGATTTTCTGTTACTTGTATTTCATTTATTATTTTTTTAATTTTGTCATCATGTTGTTGCTCAATATTTATGTTTTTTAATAAAGCTTTAAGCTCGTTAGGTAACGCATATTTTATCGCTAAGATTTGGATTTCATTTTTATCCGCTGAATGAGTTTCCTGATGCACAGGTGGATAACGACTTAGAGTATCGCCATCTTGTTGTCGCTAGCTTTACAGTGCTGAAATCATATTCTTGCATAGCCATTATCCATAGTGACATTCGGGCATTTGCAAGTTTACATTTTAACAAAAACGACAAAGCTTGGTTATCAGATAAAATTTCAAAATGCTTACCTACTAAATAATACCTAAACTTATTTACACAATAAACAATAGCTAAAATTTCTTTTTCTGAAGTAAAATAATTTCGCTCAGCACCTTTTAACGACCGATTTACATGCGCGATAACTTTAAGTTCACCATTATTATTTCTCTGATACAGAATTCCACCAATGGCATAATCCGATGCATCGCAGTTCAGCACATATGTTCCTTCCTTCTCGGGGTGAAACACGTGTAGATTTTCTTTAAATAATTCCTTCACTCCGTTAAATGCCTCTTCGTGTCTTACCTCCCATCGCCATTTGGTATTTTTCCTAAGTAGTTCCAACAGTGGTTCTATTGTTTTCGCATACGCAGGTGCGAATCGACGGTAATATCCAGTAAGTCCTAGGAAAGCTCTAATATCCTTTGTTTGTTTAGGTGTTGGAAATCCCGTGATGGATTGTATCTTTTCAGGGTCCGTACTAACACCCTGCGCCGATATAATATGACCTAAAAACTTTACTTCGGACTTTCCGAGTTCGCACTTCTCGTAGTTGAGCACCAAGTTGGCCTGACGGAGTTTGCTGAATACTATGTCAAGATGTTATAAATGCTCATCAAATGATTTGGATATAACTAAGATGTCGTCGACAAAAACGCTCACAAAATCTTCCACCTCAGGACCGAATGCTAACTCCAAGCATTTTACCATCGCCGCGAGGCTGGTTACCAAACCAAAGGGCACTACCTTGAATTGATAGCATTTATTTTTATATAAAAATGCAGTGAACTTTCTGCTATCTTCAGCTAATGGTATTTGCCAAAAGCCACTTTTAAGGTCCAACCGAGACATATATTTTACACCCTGGCATTTAGTAAATAAGTTCTCGGCATTAGGCGCACAGTCAAAACATTTTTTAGTTATGCTGTTTAAATTTCGCATGTCCAAACATATCTTTATCTGGTTATTTTTTTTTTTTAACAATTACCATGGGATTAAGAAAATTACTGTTGGACCGTTCGATGATGTTCTCATCCAACATTTTTTATTAATTTCCTCATCCACCAGTTTCTGATAATGAAGTGGGATTGGATATGTCTTACGCACGAATTTATTTTCGTCCGTTACTTCGATGTCATGCGTGTATACATGTGTGGTAGTGTGGGTGTTTTGAAATGTTTTCGTATGTTTCTTTATCAGCTGGTTTAGTTTGTCCCGTTGAATTGAGGTCAACTGATCTGTATTATTATTACTATCATTGTTATTGTTGACCACTAGCTTGGCCGCCGGCGTGGTTATGTGAATGTATTTCGCTTCCGATTGCTTATCAATGTCAATATTTCCTAATAGTATACTATGCTGCTTATTATTAACCGTACATTTTAATTTATTATTACTAAAATCAATAATGGCATTTATTTTTTTTAGAGTGTCTGTCCCTATAATGACATCGTAAATTGAATTCATAACAATTAATACGGGTGTTTCAAGCTCCATACCTTGAGATGAAATTGTTATGTATGCTTGTTTATTTACCTTCTGTACCTCGTTAGTGGATGTTTTAATAGTTGTATTGTTAATAGGTAATATTGGTACCTTTCTAAATTCCACTGTTCTTGTTTACAAAATTTTCACTAATCAACGATATCTGCGCACCACTGTCTATTAATACATTCCCCTTACAATTATTTATTCTCGCTTTTAACACATATCTACTATCTATCTTATACTATTTCTAGGTATATTAGCTACATCGTCATTACTGTCATTCATAAGTTCACTGGGTATATCATCAGGGTATACACCAGATACGCAGTAGGTCATAATCATGCTATTACTTTCTATGTTTTCATTGAATTTCTGATTCTGACTGGTACTTTTTTATTATTATTATTTTTGTTTGTTTTACACGGTCCCACACCGTGCAACCTTACGCGTTTTTTGGACCGTTTTCATTATTTGTGTTACCTTTGGCTATAGTCGCGACTTTATGATTACCTAATTTGGAAGAATTGTGTTCGCGATCCGGTTTTTCCATTGTTAATTTTTGTATTCATTTTGTTTAGGCGTGTTATTTATGTTTACTTTTGTATGCGCACTGTATGTTTCGGGATTCCCGTCGACATTTTCCCATTTTGTCAGCAGCAACAGCAGTTCTAACGTTTTAATTCCTTGTGTGATTACTGCTACTTGTACTCCCCTGTTAAAATGATGGGCTAGCTTGTTGACAATTTCTGCTTCTGATATCTCAGGCTCTATGTGTTTCGCCTTGGCTACAAGCTGGATCAAGTATTTCTCCTTAGTCCCTTTACTTGGAGTATACTTACCAAACTCCAGCTGCACGCGTACTTTCCGCTGGATTTCGTCCTTCCAATATCTTGCCTTAAAGTGGTTAACAAGATCTTCATACACAACGATTTTATCTTGCACGATCGAAAACCATTCAGCCGCTGTGCCCTTTAGCTGACGCACCACCCAGTTTATTTTGTCAACATCGCTAAGATTGTCAGCAATATTTTCCATATTAAGTTAGCATTGCTTAAGGAACTGTACGGGATTCTCATGTTCGAGGCCATAAAATTTCATGTATGTGTTGATGTCGTCCTGTGTTTTGTATATATAAGTGATCTGGTTTGCGAGTGGAGTAGTCTGTTGTATTTGTTTCATTTTTTGTTCTAACACCTCTAATTTGTTTTCGTATGTGTTTATGCTGTCATTTATCGCGGTCGTCTGCTGTCGCATATGTTCTTCTACTGCTAGCACACGCGTCTCACATTCTGTTATACGTGTGTTATTTAATTTTATTGCGGTCTCAAACTCCACGCGGATAGATTCAAGTTTTTCTGTTATTTTGCTCTCGGCAGCTTCGACGATAGCTTTATTTTGTTTTGCTTGCTCGTGTATGGCAGCGAATATTTTTTTATTTTGATTTTTATTGTCGTCACGTACAGATTTTAAGTTTTCTTGTAATACTTTATTATCTTCACGTACTTTTTATATATTTGCTAAAATTGCATTAAGTGTAGATTGCAAATCAGCTGATTGAGCTTCCGCCATCTTTAATAACGATAACCGATCACAACAGAGTTTATCTCTTAATGTCTTGACTTACGTACGGCACACTTATTCTTATTGTTAACGTTTAATGTTCAACTATTCTAAAATATTATCGCAATGCGCAGTAAGAAATCAGTGAGAAATCATTCAACACAATGTCCACACAAAACCTTAACCTATACATGCACAAATTAGATAACTCACTCCAGATAATATCCCTATACTATACTACAATTCTTACGTAAAACACAGTCTTTCTGAGTATATGCAATATATTATTAATACACACTCTAAAGACAAAATGTAACAGTTCAAAAATAATACAAAATTTTATAATATAGGCTACTATTTTCTCGTGCCAAGCACGTTGGGCGCCATATATACTATGCGACAAAACATATATTAGGCATAGTATATTCGAAATAATATAGTCTGTTATCTGGAGTAAGGTTGGTAATTTTACAAATACTTTATTTTAATTGAATAATGTCCATGAATTTATCTAAACTGTTTTGTTTTAAAATGTCTATTGTTACGTGTTGATGATATCCTTTTTACGGTCTCTTCGTAATACTTCTGCTGTCCTGTGGTCCGTTGAATCTGCACTCACGCCGCCAGCCGTTCTCAGCAACACTGACGATCCGTTGGACACTCCTCTCCCACGCACGCACGCCGTCACACTGATAATGATTATTTCTTTAACTCAGGGTTCAGAACTGGGCTGTACTTTATATTTATTTTAATAGGGTGTATTGAGCGCACACCTTCCCGCGTCTTGAGGTGTCCTCGCGTTAACACCTCAGGTATTAGCAAACGGGTAACTCGTCGCTAAGATTCCCTTAATAACCCTTACATATGAACGTTTTCTGCACGAAAAACTCGCACAGAGAGCACGTCTGTAATAGTCGAGCTGGTAGATGGAACAGCCTGAAACATCTCGGACGGAGACCCAATCTGAATGAAAATTGGGGCCGCTGATTGGTCGAAACCCTTCACACGTGATCGATGGGTAGAACTGGTAGACAGAAGTCCTGAATAAATCGGTAAAAGTCTGCGGAAGCAAGTATAGATTTTATCTAGAAATTTTATTACTTTTAGAAGATAAGGAATCTATAGAAAGTAGATTTTTGCTAAAAAAAATACCTATTTAAATAGTCTGTTCGAGTCTTTGACACCAAGAAAATATAGCGCTAATTTAGGTGCATGCGCTATCCAAGTCTCAATTCAATCCGTTAATTATTACCAGAGTTATTCCATAAATACGAATAACACGCGCACTCGCACACTAACTCCGCACGTGACATGATAGTAAATAAAATTATGGGCATTTTGACATATAATAGTTTTTTACCCAACTCTTAATTCAAAACTTATCTCTACTTAACACAATTTAACAAAAATCAAATTCTAACATGTCTACAACGTCATAAAATGATATAGAAGCATGTAATCCTGGCTACAGATTCCCGTACTGCAATGTGCTGTTGCAACATATGCTTCTCGTAATGTACTTAAGTACTTTTGCACTTGTACACGTTTGCTATATTTTTTCACCGAAACAAGGTCTTTTTTACCTGGCATTTGACGACTAACTTCATCATTTTGATACAAGTCCTTGACTAAGGCCACCGTTGCAGGGTCCAGTGTTCTTCTAGGCTTTGGGTCTGGGGATGACATAACACCTTTTTCATGTAACAGTTTTTTTGCCTTTCTAGCCGTAAAGTTAGACACTCCAAATTCAGTTTCAATTGTTTTTAGAGTCCAGCTTTTGGGAAGTGTAGTCAGAATCTGCAGTCTCACACTTTTGTCTGTAGTAGTGTTGAACTTTTCTTTTAATTGATTAATAACTTCATTGTCATTATTTTTACGGCGTCAGTGTCAGAGGTACCTGGACTTAAATTTAGAACTTTTGTTCGGAAAGCTTCAGTCACTTTTTTGATCTTTTCATCTGGGTATTTTTTTTTTCACTTAAACGTTTTCTTTTTATTGGCGTTTCATCTATAGCAGCAAGACTTTTGTTTAAGGCTTCAATTGCCTCTACTTTCTGTGGAGCTGAATATGTGTTTTGAACTTGTACTTCAGGAACATTCAAATCATACTGCGATTCTGAGCTGTCCGAACGCAATTTTTCTTGCTCAGTTGGGATTTCTGGTAGCTTTAAAACAGCTTTACGACAACCACAACATATCTTGTCGCGTTCACGTAAATTGGCATTACGTTTTAAAACATTTTCATTCACAGGTGTCAAGCTTTTTTTTTGTAGTACTAATGACCAGCCTTTTTAAACGGATTACAACAATATACTGAAAAATGTGTTGTTTGACTGGGTTCACCCATATTGTTATCACAGGAGAACACTTCTTTCACATCCACTAAAAAAGTAATAACGTATAAAAATCATACTTTTATGCAAAACACTTTTTAAGTGACACTGCCAACAACTAACTGTTCACTCACTGAGATCTTAAAGGAAACTAAGCAAAAACTGAGCTAGAGTGGGTATGAGTCACACTCCTGTAGAACATGAATTAGACAAGTCTGTACAGGCTTTCTGTGCTGTGCCAGAACACCTGTAATTGGCAGATATTTTATTCACAATGATCTTAAATAAGTTATGGCTTGATTATTTGTTTGTAGGTTTAGTAAACCTCTATTATAATCCCTATTGTAAATTGGTTACCTTAGAGCCTATATATATTTTTTACCTTTAAAAAAATTTAAGATTGATTGCAATCTAGCCCTTACCTTAAAACATTGTCATACGTTTTTTGGTATAACTCCTGATCCCATTGAGATCCCACTTTAAAAGTTTCAGGATCTATAGCTTATAATATTACAAGAAACATGTATTTTTAAAAATTTTTTAAAAAACACTATTTAAAAAATGTATGTACTTAAATGGTTTTTGGATTTTCAAAAAAAAGAAAAAAAAATGTCACCAGTCAAGTAGCATATCAAATTAAACCTTGTAAGATTATCTTTAAAATGAGGGTTCAAGCAAGTTTCTAGGGCTTACAGAACTTGAGTTATTCAAGAATTAAAACGTTTGTGAAAGCCGAAAAACGGTATTTTTTCTAAATTTTAAAAATTAATTACATCAAAACCCAAACAGATAAAAAAAATCTAAAAGTATATTCTCTTTTCTGTCATACGGGAGAATGATTCCTGAAAGTTTAATTGAAATCTGAAACGGTCAGGTTGAGTAACAGGTTGATTTGGGATGGAATGACCCAATAATATTCCATATTTTTTCATGCGATATCGTGTTGTTGGCATTCTCGAGCTTCACAGTTGCTAATTCGGTATTACCAGCATACGCTTATGAAATCACCATTTCACCCAGCGTCAGAAAGTAAAATTTTCAGATAATACATATTTCCTGACTTGTATCATTGGTAACTGATAGCTATAGTTAGCATCGTTTGTGAGAATCTGATTATCTGACTACTAATAGTTTTTTTTTTTTACAAAGCTGATTGTGTTTTTTGTAAGGTCAACCATTTTTTGTTTTTGTTTTGTATAATAGTTTTGGCGTAGGGCGATTTTTGTATTCCACAACTGAGGAGTGCTATTTACTTAGGCTACTTACTCCACAGCGCTACAGCTCATGAAGAGCTCTGGCCTCCCGAACGACATGCCTTCACTCGTCTTTATTCTGAGCGACTCTTCGGCACCTTCTGACCCCCAGTTTTCTCAAGTCTTCATCTACATCGTCCACCCATCTTCTTGACCTCCCTCTTGCTCTTCTTTCTCCTGGTCCTCCAATGAATACTTTTTCACTACCCTTTCCTCTCTCATTCTTTGTACTTGGCCTCTCCACCTAATTCTACCTTGTTTTATTACTATGACGATGTGCAGCTCCTTGTGTAGTTCATACAATTCGGCATTTGTCCTCACGGCATATTCCGGCATCTAGTACACCTTCATATATCCTCCTCAGAACCTTTCTTTCCCATCTTCTGAACATATATTCTTGGGCTGAGGTCATGGTCCAGGCTTCCGAAGCATACAGTACTAACGGCAGCATACGGTTTTGTAAATCTGGACCTTGGAGGTTCTAGAAATGTTTCTGGACTTTAGGATGGGCAGCAAAGATCTGTAACTCCAGTAAACATTATGGTCGTCTAATAGTTATAACAAGTTCTCAATAACCTTTGACCTGACTTTGTTACTGGAATGATAGGTCGTTTGTTATTATTATTTTTTTAAATTACTTGCGTGAGGTGCACACCGATTTCTGGCTTAACTAAAACATTGTGGTTCTTCGACCAGTTTTAGTTATGGTTAATATCGACACATTTGTGTAAACGTGATTACATTCTTTTACAACTAATTAAAATAAACACACAGTGCCAACAACATTCTCTCTCTCTCTCTCACACACACACACACACACACACACACACACACACACACTGTAATGTATGTTTTTGTTAAATACAGTAAATTAAAAAAAAGAAGGTCCTCAGGTTATTATATTGTATTATTAATGTGACAATTATAGGCTAAATTCTTTGATGACTTCGAAATTTAAATGACCTTTCATGACTTAGGAATTTTAAATTCTGTATTTCTAAAAATGTAGCAGTAGATTATTTGATTGTTTAATAAGTGTTCAATAAATTAATTTTTACCTTTTAAAAATAGCATTTCCTGTAGAATTGAAACTAATATTTGTTACCTTCCAATAGACACACGTGCACGCGCTGTGCATCAGAATTTATAACGTTTGTATATATCTGTAGATATATTTTATTTCAACAGTATCGAGAATATTTGAATAAGAAGTTTTATTATTAAGTAAACAGTTGTATTTATTATGATGGTCGCAATAAACCACTGAAATACGTATTTAATTATTATTAATGAAATATTATTATTATTAACAAAATAGAAGTGCGCTCGCAATGTAGATGGGTGCATATATACGTGTTTAGTAACCTTTCTGGATGTATTTTTTGCTCAGTACGCTTTGTATCTAATACAGTACTTATGATGGTGTAGTTGTTGCCGTTTGACAAGTCACTAACGCTATCGCCCGTGTCCATCCAGGTGCTTCTCCTTCTTCTGTTCCCTTCCCTCTTTCCATACCTGTTTCCCTTTATCCGGACGATATATGTTGTTGAATGAGCGAAGCGAGCATGTCTCGTGATAACTTTCGAATTTTCGTAAAACGGAACATGCTTGTTCGTACTTTTACCATACAGACCGCTATTGTTTTTTGCGATTGATCCACTCAAAAGTAAGGGGGCGGGAGGGAAAAATGTGAGGGGTCTAAATTAAAAAAAAGTCGCAAATTCTGTATGGTGGTGTCAGATTAACAAACATACATACACCCTTGGCTCTACAGCCCAGATCGAGCCCTGGCCTCCAAAAGAAGTTGCCTCCACTTATTGCTGTCCTCAGCCATCCGCCACCAATTCACTGCGCCCAGCTTCCTCTCGCATCACTGCCGACCTGGTCCAGCCATCTGTCCTTTGGTCTTCCAATCTTTTTTTCCTTATTGGCATGTGTTTCATAATTCTTTTTTCCGTACGTTCGTCATCCATTCTCTGAACGTGTCCTGCCCATCTTAGTCTATTAATTTTGGGAAATCGGACAGCTGTAATGTCATTGTACTTAGCATATAATTCATTATTATTTCTCTTTCACTAGACTCCGTCCCCTTGAATTGGCCCATTGAAGAAATCCTAAATTCCTTATGAGGGTGTCAAATTAAAGAGATTTTAATATACTGTTCGGTTTTTTGAAATTTCAAAATTTTAGAACACCAGAGCCCAAAAACGGATCAAAATTTGAAAAAATTGTAAAAATTATGCCAGGTATAAGAATAAAGGAAATTTTAGTTCAAACCCAAACATAGCGTTTACTATCCAAAAGTTTTCAATTTTAAGCGCATTACGGGCCGAAAATTTTTGAAGTGAAAATTTTAAGAAATTTGTAAAAGTTCGTGTGGGGCATCAAGATATGCGGGATTTTTTTTGTTTCAAAATACAAACTCTGTATACTTAATAATTTGGCAAAGTAATTGTCTCTTCACACACCCCTTGCAGATTTTGGACGGCCTTCAAACAGTTTGTAAGCTGTGTTTACAAAAAACTTGCATGTTGGTATCAAACTTAAATTATTTGCCATTTAGGCGTTATGGCTATAAATTCAAGTAAAAAAAACTAATATGCAACATGTCGGAATTGTTGGTGTTTATTGTATGATTGTATGACGGCCTGCTTTACAACAGTTATTTTACTATTAAAAAAAATCAGGTTTTCTTAATTTTTCTGACAATTGAAAACATCTAATGTTGAAATTTATCTGAATATAAAGGTATTTCATTTAGAATAGTGAGCGAGTTCATCTGTTCAGGGACTTCACTAGCACATTGTATACGTCACTTGGGCGTTTTTTTATTTTGAATTATGTTGACGTTTTGCATCGATAAAAGTCCCCGATAACTCCAAGATATGGGATTGTGCGGGACGAAGGGCATGCTCGCCGCCCGCTTGTATGCCGCGTTCTGAGCTCCCACCGCGGTGACTATAATTGTCTGGATTTAGTAGATGTGGCCTCCTACCGGCCGTTGGTGTTCAGTTAGGATCTAATTGAGCGTGAGTGTCCACCGAGGCCGGGTCCAAGATTCACCTGTCACAGAAGGGTTGCGACCGAGGGCGCTAATTAGGTGATTACCCTCAAAGCGGGCACAGCGGCTGTAAAACTTTCTGGAAAGTGTCCGTATGGTGGCGTTCAGGGAACGGACACGCAGGGAATCTCGGATGGTCTTGTTAGAAGTTAGGTAGTGAGCTTTGCACGCCCAGCGCAGTCCTCGGTCCAGGAGAGACTGAAGCTTATGGGTTTTAACCAAGTAGCCCCATACAGGGATCGCGTAGGTAACTATCGCGCCGCAAAAGTGGTGACGATGAGTTTCCCTAGGCGGCGGGTCATGGAATTGCTGCAAAGTACGGGATCGGGGCTTACGTAGACGCTGGGCACTTTTGTGGGCTACTTGGTCGGAGGTGAGGCCCGAGATACTTAACACTGGGAGACCAGGGCAGGGGAGTATCGCCTACGTAGTGTGTCGGGATAGGTCAAGGATTCGTTACCTTTCACTTCAGTCGCTCCACACGTGGATCATTCCTCATTTCCTCCGTGTTGGTGGGAATCTTTAGGGAGGTCATCATCACACAAAAATATAATTATTGTTATCGACGGTATTGTCGTAGCTCGCAGTAAAGTACGGCTAACTACTCATACGGTACGGCTGTAAAATCGTGATTCTGTAACATTGGACGAACTGTATACGGCGTATTCAGAGTTATGGGATTAGATTTAAACTTTGAACGTATTTATTGTATGTCATAAGATAGCAGCGCACCAGTGCTTGTTATTAACAGTTTGTGTTACCTCTGTTTCAGGTGTGTAGAGCAGTTGTGCGAGACGTAAGTAGCAGTAATAGCGATATAGTGATAGAGATGACGCGTCTACTTAATAGTGCGTTCATTCACTGTAATTAAACTAACACAGTAAAATTTGCGTTAACGAAATAAGGGATAACCAAAAGTAAATCACATAGAAATGACATGCATAACGTACAGAATAACTCATAAATATTTTGCATTTACACAATCGTTTGGGTTTTTTTAAATTATAATATTAATTTACAAAATCAATATGCGAAGCGAAATTAACACTGTAAATGCTAAAACTAGCATATTGTACTACTGGAATTTTTTGCAAAAAAAAAGTTACATTTTTTCGAATTTTCTTTCATGGCGTTTTCTTGCAACCGTGTCTTATCATAGTTATTATTAACACTTTCCGAGCTGTTAGACTGTCAGTCCGATGTTAGAATTACCAAGCGTTTCCGCCACTCCATCGGACGGCATCTTCAGTGCTGGAAGGACTGAAAATACTGACAAAGGTCTCAGTTAGTAAAACCACAGTACTGTGGCTAAGGCTGTGAGTCCTTCTCACAGTACTGTGGAGTATTTTCAGTCCTTCCAGTACTGCAGATGGCCACCGGTGGAGCGGCTGAAACGTTTGCTAATTCTAACTTCGGACCACGGCCTGATAGTCCGGAATGTGTTAATAGTAACTACGACGATGGCCGTCAAAGCTGAAGGCAACAAGTGATATCTTATCATGATTTTATGTTAAAAGGGCATCTGAAGGCTTGACTTCAGATCTGTGTTCAGTAAAGATATTTGAGAGACATTGAAAGAGTCAAAACAGTTTTGTAGAAAAGCCCAATTTTTAGTTACGTAACTCGTGTTCTAATTGGAGTAAGAGAGTCGCAAGGAACAGGAGTGTTCTCTACATGTTGTTAGCGTTTCGTTCTAGTATAGACCGTTTTCATTGTGACTTGATCTTTTTTTTTTATTATAATGCAGTTTTACAATCTACTCATTTCACAGAGTAATAAGTAAAGGTGATGTATAAGTCGTCACTTGAGGTGGGAACCATCCAGCGATGATTACCACGTTCACCGGGTCAGGTCATCTGGCCACTGTCTCTTCAGCCTTCTTACATCCAGTGATGGATTGAGGAGCTCGTTGATCAGGTTATTGCTGTGTCCTATGTTGCGGTTCCTGTACTTAGCGGCGTGCATCTTGATGACATCAGAAATGTATGGAATGTTGAGGTCTTTGTGAAGAGTATAATTAGAGATGAACCAGGGAGCATTCGTTATGCAGCGCAAGATTTGATCTTTTGACGTTTAGTTCAAGGGAAACGGTTATAACCCTTTATTAATGTATACTGTTTTGTTGAAGTAATTTTATATTGTTATTATAGTCTAAAATATATAAGAACATTCTATTAAGCCATTTTTATAATTATTACGCTTTATATTAACATAAACTATGTTGTCTTTGAAAGACTGGACGAACATATCGAGGGGTTAGTGGTAAAACTACTCAAGTCCAAGTTTTAAGGGTGTTTAAGAAAACGATATTCTTAAAGTATTTCTATTTTTCTTCGTAGTTTTTAACAGGTATGTAATCAGTAAACAAAACTATCAGTAATAAAAATGAACCGTGAAAATTAGTTTAATAATTTTTTTATTTATCATTGCACTTGAACACCTTTTATTTCAGTTTTCCGTAATTTCGGATAACCAAAAGTTAATCACGTAGAAAATGACGTTACATAACCTGAGTGAACTTGGGTAGATTTACCAATAACCCCACGATTTATACTTTAAAAAAAGAGATCATCCGGCGTTTCTTGATAAAAGGGCTTTCAGTAAACGAAGGTTTCAATAATTCTTTCGCCAAGCGAATGGGTTACTTTACTAGTCCTATAAAACATAACGGTTGATGAGTCCATGCAAAGATAACTTTATACGAAGAAAAGCGTAGTCGAATCGGAGTAACACAGCGAAAAATTAAAAAAAACCTATTATAGACTACACTGTTCAAGTGTATAAACCTAGTACAGTGATTTAAAATGCCCGATTGTTATTATAAGAATTTTGCAAATTTTAAAATTACATTATTGCGGTAAAACCGCCTAGAAAATTCTGTTTAATAACTTGCTGCAATTTTCAACTTTAAAAGTTAAAACAAAAACAAACGGTTTTAAGTCAATGAATGAAAGTCGGGAATTATGGAAGGGAATCGTTGTCAATTGATTTACCAACGGGAGATTTAAAGAAGGTTAAGGGGACCGAAACCAGCTATGCTTACTATGTTAAATTCATCAAGTTTGAAACCCATTATTTCAGAACCTGTAAAAGATAGAAGTCTGAAATTTTTGCACACAATTAAGCACGTTATACAATACAAACGCTACTACAACTATAAAGATATCTCAGTGTCCTGATTTTTTATAATTTTTAATGTTTTGCTCTAAAAATTTGCATACAAAAAGCAAAAAATTTTTTTTCAGTGAAACTATAGTTCTAGTAGTGTAGTTATATCTCCATTAACCCAATATCCACAAAAAAATATTCAGCTCGATAGTTCACTTGGTTTCAGAAATCAAAATGGGTCATTTATCTAAAAAAAAAAAAATGGATTTTCAGAAAAACGTATTAAAGTTTTTAAAACAAATTTTTATTGCTTTGCCAAAGTTAAAATATTCCAGCTCCATACTCGGGGTTTTCAGATATGTCCATTTGGTCCTCTAGTTTTTTTCTTCATATTCTAGTTCACTGACCTTTTTCATCAATTCCTCTATTGCTGTCTCTGCCTCAGGGATTCGTTGCAAGGCAATTTTTTCAAATACCTTAACCATATTTGATCTTAGTTTGATATTTTGTAAGACTTAACAGTTATTTATATTATCTTCATTGAAGGTGAACACATCATACACCCAAAACCAAAGTATCTAGTCCGACAAATAGGCCGTATTATTTTGGCAATCTATTCCAAATCAAATGGTTCGGTGACCCGTTTGCACTGTGTGTACTATCATGAAGACATTTTTCTTTAAACAAATTAAGATGACTCAGATTAGAAAATATTAGTTTTATGACAGACATTGGTAGTGAATGTTTATTGAAATCGCCTTTCCAATGGTAAAAACGGATGTCTCTACGATTTTAAGGTAACAATTTTGACAGAACTTTTCGTACGATCTCGATTTATTTTAAGAAATTATAAAAAATTTATTATTAGGCGTATTCACATAAACTCGGTATCAAATTAGTCAGCAAATATTGAAGATTATTTAAAGAAATATCGGTATGGAGAACCATACATAACTTCCACGTTCTAAGATTTATATTTAAAATCATTTTCGAAATGAAATATTACCATAGAAACTACTTCTTTCCACTTACTGCTTCAGCCTTAACCGCAGTACTGTGGTCACTAACGTATACCACCTCACGTTATCGCACTCGAGTTTCACTGATGATGGAAGTCGATGGCATTGCCGAAACGTCTGGTTTTGTAGAAAACATTGGACTACGGCCAAACATCCCGGGAAGGAATTATAACAAAAACTACTTCTCTGTTGCCGATAACGTTGTACACATATATATATAAAATATGCATAAAATTAATGGCTTGTATAAGTTAATGTTTGATCTCCATTAAGTAGTGCTCAAGTTTCCAAAGTTTTAATATTACGATGTCCGTAATTAAAACATCAGAGCAGGTTTAGTGTGTATGAGGGTACACCGTGGACAAAATGTTTCAACATTTCCTATTAAGCGTTGCTTAGAGTAAAGCTGCGAATCTACAGTGTACGTTTGACAGAACAAACACGCGGAAAAGAAGGAGCGCTCCGAAGTCACTCATGGACCCTCAGCATCTTGCAGAGGGTTCATTCCCTAAAGACGAAAATTCTGTCTATGAATCGTTCCTCTGTAAACAGGTGCAGTTACACTGCCCAGCGATCCACAGGAAGCAAATCGCTATCCACACTGGACAATTTTTCGGCTTGCACGCGTTATGTTGGTGTGGGTTTCGGCACTTTCCATTTAAAAAGCGTGCAAATGTAAGAAAATAAACATGAGTGAATCCAGAAATAACGCGAATTTTCAGTGTGTGTGTGTTCCCTGCCTTTTTATTGCAGTAATCATAATAATAAAATGGAAACGTAAACACTACATAATTGAGATATGCTTGACTGCCACGAACGATATATTTTCTCTCATACATGATTTACATTAAAATGAAAAAATTATAATTTTATTGCCTGGCAACAAAATTATTTTATTTTTAAAAATTACCATTGTTTGAAAAAGTTTAAATGAATTTTCAAGTACTTTACTTGATCTTCACCAAAATCAAAAGGCCTTGAGATCACTACAATTCAGGGATGTATGCAAAAAATTAATTGATTCTGTTTGAATATGCGGCAGTTACCGTTCGTCATACAAAAAATTACCCTTGTTAAAACAAAATGTTGCAGGTAAACTACCCTCTTCCCTTAACCGATCTTCACCAAAACCAAAAGGTCTTGAGAACTCTACAATTCAGGGCTGTATGCAAAACATTATTTGATTCTGTTTGAATTTTCGGCTGTTATCGTTTGCCAAAAAAAAATTACCCTTGATAAAAAAACGCTGCAGGTAAACTACCCCTTCCCCTTAACCGATCTTTTCCGAAAACAACAGGTCTTGAGTACTCTACAATTCAGGGCTGTATGCAAAAAATTATGTGATTCTGTTTGAATTGGCGACTGTTATCGTTTGCCATATAAAATACCCTTGATAAAACATAAAACGAAGCAGGTAAACTACCCCTTTCCCTTAACCGATCTTAACAAAAAAAAAAACAGGTCCTGAGTACTCTACAAATCAGGGCTGTATGCAAAAACGTATCTGATTCTGTTTGAATTTGCGGCTGTTATCGTTTGCCATAGAAAATACCCTTTTTAAAACATAAAACGTTACAGGTAAACTACCCCTTTCCCTGAACCGATCTTCACCAAAAACAACAGGTCTTTAGAACTCTACAATTCAGGGCTGTATGCAAAAGAGTAGTAGATTCTGTTTAAATTTGCGGCTGTTATCGTTTGACATAAAAAAATTACCCTTGAAAAAAAAAATGCTGCAGGTAAACTACCCCTTTCGCATAACCGACCTTCACCAAAAACAATAGGTCTTGAGTACTCTACAAATCAGGACTGCATGCAAGAAAGTATTTGATTCTGTTTGAATTTGCGGCTGTTATCGTTTGCCATAGAAAAAAATCTACAGACAGACAGACACACAGACACTTTTCGAAAAATGACTTTTTTCATGTTTTGAGTGTAGTACAATCTGAATCTGCAATAATCTCGAACACGATTTTTTTTGCCATCACCATACTTCCATTTCCTTAAGGAACATGGAAGTAAAAACATGTTGACAAGTGGAAGTTGTGGCCACAATTCTTATCATAGATGAACTAAAAACAGTGGCATCATTAACAGAGGCAAAGTGATATCATGATGTGGCAACGATAAGAGAGAAGGTGCAGCAGCGTGGAGCCGAGGGTAATAAGAATTTCCGGTGCAACATAGGGACGAGGTACAGACGCGTCTAGGTCTCTGGCTAGGCTTCTTAAAACGCAGAATCAGTTAAGGATTTTGGGGGCCAATTGGACAATATCAAATGGCATATGGTTACCAGAAGTTAGAAGGAAAAGTGGCGGCTATCATTATTAAAAGTGTAAACACCGGAGAAGCTGACACGGCAATGATCTTAGACAGGAAAGTGAAAAAATTAAAGAATAGTGAATATTTAATTAAAATACAAAAATAATGGTCAGCAAACAGCAACAAGTGAAGAGAAGTTAGTTCACTTCTCTGTAGTAACTTTATCTATCATATTGATAAAGTTATGATAGCTGTTGATGAAGTGAAATATCTGAGTAAAAATATCGGTATGGAGAACCATACATAATTTCCACGTTCTAAGATTTATATTTAAAATCATTTTCGAAATGAAATATTACCATAGAAGCTACTTCTTTCTACTTACTGCTTCAGCCTTAACCACAGTACTGTGGTCACTAACGTATACCACCTCACGTTATCGCACTCGAGTTTCACTGATGATGGAAGTCGATGGCATTGCCGAAACGTCTGGTTTTGTAGAAAACATTGGACTACGGCCAAACATCCCGGGAAGGAATTTTAACAAAAACTACTTCTTTGTTGCCGATAACGTTGTACACATATATATAAAAAATATGCATAAAATTAATGGCTTGTATAAGTTAATGTTTGATCTCCATTAAGTAGTGCTCAAGTTTCCAAAGTTTTAATATTATGGTGTCCGTAATTAAAATATCAGAGCAGGTTTAGTGTGTATGAGGATACACCGTGGACAAAATGTTTCAACATTTCCTATTGAGCGTTGCTTAGAGTAAAGCTGCGAATCTACAGTGTACGTTTGACAGAACAAACACGCGGAAAAGAAGGAGCGCTCCGAAGTCACTCATGGACACTCAGCATCTTGCAGAGGGTTCATTCCCTAAAGACGAAAATTCTGTCTATGAATCGTTCCTCTGTAAACAGGTGCAGTTACACTGCCCAGCGATCCACAGGAAGCAAATCGCTATCCACACTGGACAATTTTTCGGCTTGCACGCGTTATGTTGGTGTGGGTTTCGGCACTTTCCATTTAAAAAGCGTGCAAATGTAAGAAAATAAACATGAGTGAAGCCAGAAATAACGCGAATTTTGTGTGTGTGTGTGTTCCCTGCCTTTTTATTGCAGTAATCATAATAAAAAAATGGAAACGTAAACATTACATAATTGAGATATGCTTGCCTGCCACGAACGATATATTTTCTCTCATACATGATTTACATTAAAATGAAAAAATTATAATTTTATTGCCTGGCAACAAAATTATTTTATTTTTAACAATTACCATTGTTTGAAAAAGTTTAAATGAATTTTCAAATACTTTACTTGATCTTCACCAAAATCAAAAGGCCTTGAGATCACTACAATTCAGGGATGTATGCAAAAATATCGGTATGGAGAACCATACATGACTTCCATATTCTAAGATTTATATTTAAATCTTAATATCGCCTGCCAAGCGCGATATATTTTCTCTTATACATGATTTACATTAAAATGAAAAAATTTTAATTTTATTGCTTGGCAATAAACCAACCATTGTTTGAAAAAGTTTAAATAAATTTTCAAGTACTTTACTCTTGTTAAAACGTAAAAGGTTGCAGGTAAACTACCCCTTCCCCTTAACCGATCTTCACCAAAATCGAAAGTCCTTGAGACCTCTACAATTGAGGGACGTATGCAAAAAATTATTTGATTCTGTTTGAATTTGCGGCTGTTATCGTTTGCCATAGAAAATACGCTTGATAAAAAAACGTTGCAGGTAAACTACCCCTTCCCCTTAACCGATCTTCACCAAAAACAATAGGTCTTGAGTACTCTACAAATCAGGACTGTATGCAAAACTTTATTTGATTCTGTTTGAATTTGCGGCTGTTATCGTTTGCCATAGAAAATACCCTTGTTAAAAAAACGTTGCAGGTAAACTACCCCTTTCCCTCAACCGATCTTCACCAAAAACAATAGGTCTTTAGAACTCTACAATTTAGGGCTGTATGCAAATAATCTTTTGATTCTGTTTGAATTTGCGGCTGTTATCGTTTGCCATAGGAAATACCCTTGTTAAAACATAAAACGTTACAGGTAAACTACCCCTTTCCCTTAACCGATCTTCACCAAAAACAATAGGTCTTGAGTACTCTACAAATCAGGGCTGTATGCAAAACATTACTTGATTCTGTTTGAATTTGCGGCTGTTATCGTTTGCCATAGAAAATACCCTTGTTAAAAAAACGTTGCAGGTAAACTACCCCTTTCCCTCAACCGAACTTCACCAAAAACAATAGGTCTTGAGAACTCTACAATTTAGGGCTGTATGCAAATAATCTTTTGATTCTGTTTGAATTTGCGGCTGTTATCGTTTGCCATAGGAAATACCCTTGTTAAAACATAAAACGTTACAGGTAAACTACCCCTTTCCCTTAACCGATCTTCACCAAAATCAACAGATCTTGAGAACTCTACAATTCAGGGCTGTATGCGAAACATTATTTGATTCTGTTTGAATTTGCGGCTGTTATCGTTTGCCAAACAAACAAAATTACCCTTGCTAAAAAAAAACCGTTGCAGGTAAACTACCCCTTTCCCTCAACCGATCTTCACCAAAAACAATAGGTCGCGAGTACTCTGCAAATCCGGGCTGCATGCAAAAAATTATTTGATTCTGTTTGAATTTGCGGCAGTTATCGTTTGCCATAGAAAAAAAATCTAAGATAGACAGACAGACAGACAGACAGACAGACACACAGACAGACACACAGACACTTTTCGGAAAACGACTTTTTTTCATGTTTTGAGTGTAGTAGAATCAGAATCTGCAATAATCTCGAACACGATTTTTTTTGCCATCACCATACTTCCATTCCTTAAGGAATATGGAAGTAAAATTACCCTTGATAAAAAACGCTGCAGGTAAACTACCCCTTTCCCTTAACCGATCTTTTTCGAAAACAATAGGTCTTGAGTACTCTACAATTCAGGGCTATATGCAAAAAATTATTTGATTCTGTTTGAATTGGCGACTGTTATCGTTTGCCACAGAAAATACCCTTGTTAAAACATAAAACGAAGCAGGTAAACTACCCCTTTCCCCTAACAGATCTTCACCAAAAACAATAGGTCCTGAGTACCCTACAAAACAGGGTTGTATGCAAAAACCTATTTGATTCTGTTTGAATTTGCGGCTGTTATCGTTTGCCATAGAAAATACCCTTTTTAAAACATAAAACGTTACAGGTAAACTACACCTTTCCCTTAACCGATCTTCACCAAAAACAACAGGTCTTTAGAACTCTACAAGTCAGGGCTGTATGCAAAAGAGTAGTAGATTATGTTTAAATTTGCGGCTGTTATCGTTTGACATAGAAAAAAATTACCCTTGATTAAAAAGACGCTGCAGGTAAACTACCCCTTTCCCATAACCGATCTTCACCAAAAACAATAGGTCTTGAGTACTCTACAAATCAGGACTGCACGCAAGAAAGTATTTGATTCTGTTTGAATTTGCGGCTGTTATCGTTTGCCATAGAAAAAATCTACAGACAGACAGACACACAGACACTTTTCGAAAAATGACTTTTTTCATGTTTTGAGTGTAGTACAATCAGAATCTGCAATAATCTCGAACACGATTTTTTTTGCCATCACCATACTTCCATTTCCTTAAGCAACATGGAAGTAAAAAACACAAACAACAATTGTTTGGTCGATTTGCCGTTACGAGTGCCCGTAAGTCAATGAATGAAAGTCCGGACTTATATGGAAGGGTAACGTTGTCAATTGATTTACCAACAGGTAATTTGAAGAAGCTTAAAAAAGAAGTGTGCTTCATTTTATTATTAGTTCTGGAGTTGCTGGTACTGAGTAAATTAATCTTCCAAACGTCCGTTTGAATTTTTTAGGAGTCTGTGTTGAGATAAAGATAATCAGCGAGATATTGTTGGGGAAAAGTAATGTTTTTTTTTTGTGCTAGAAAACGAGGTTTTGTCTTCCGCGGCAAAAATGCAACGCGCCACTGATTGGGCGCAATCCACGAGAGCTGCGGAGCGCTTTGATCCTCACGGTCGATTGTCAATTCCCGATTGTGCGGTACAGTGGCGCTACAACCCTTGTGAGCGTTGGCCTCCTTCACGCATTCCTGTCCTTAACTTCTTTATTCATCACCTCACGTTCGTCACCTTCAAATTCTCCAGTAGACACTCCATCTGTCGCAAACGTGATCTTTTTGTCTCTTCGTACATTAAAAAACTTTAGCTTACAAAATCGTTGTAGGCATAAATGCATAATCTCTTCTCTCCACGTGACCCAGCCAATGTAGCGTCTGAACGTTTGCAATCTTACTATGGCCTCTCGCTTTATTAACTGATTTAACTCTCAATTGTAGCGACTTATCAAGTTCTTATTCTCAAATTGGTCCACAGATCTTTTCTTTCAAAAGTTCGTAAATTTGTTTGTCATTGTCTAGGTTTGATACTCATAGGTTGCCGCGGGCCGTATTAGGATTCTATGAATTTTTATTTTTGAAGTCCCGCCCAGTCCAGATAATATTTTGCTTCTGAGCGTGCTAATGTTTGCAAAATATTTCTGTCTGTATTCTTTCCTCATAGCACTCCTTGATTTATCCCCACTTTCACCCTTTGGATATTGACATGGCCGTGTACCTGTGTTTTCGTGGACGCTTGACCCAGTCTTCTCAGTTTCCCTTCCCAGCTCTTCGTAAACTTCTATAACGTGTGTCTTAGAGATCTTGCTACCATGACTATATCATCAGCGTATGCACTAGTAACTAGTAAGGTATTGAAAGATTTATGCGTTTGGGTGCCGTCTCGGCGGGGCTGACACTTAGAGCATGGGAAACCGCGAGGTATGCAATTGCCTAATTGCGGGAACCATTCGCCCTGTAGTTACGGACGACTCGACCTCACAATCCTGCGACCGATGCCTACGGAGGTGCGCCTCAGACCTGGTGGCTGGCCGTAGCCCGTGTCATACACGTTTATCGTGTATTCGTGGACCGCTCCATAAAGCCTTGTGCCGAGCGAACGACCAAACTGCACTGTATGAAACCGGCGTTCATCGGGTTCCGGCCAGGACGACGCACACGAACCAGGGCGCAAGACGCCCCGTGCGTCTTCTGTCTGTGACTAGTTTGGCGGGGACAGTAACCACAATGAATCAATTTTTGTTATTAGTTGCGAGATCAGTATCATCTCCGTTTGTCACTGTTTGCGCCGACCTCCCAGCTATTGTTCCTCCCAGTTCGCTTTTCCTTGTTACACCTTCCATTGCAACAATAAATAGCGACGTCGATAACCCGTCTCTCTGCCTTCTCACCTTGAATGTAACCTTAGAAAACTATCGAAAAAACGCTACACAATTAAAACAGTCCTGGAAAAAACTAGGGATGGGATTAAAAAAGTTTAGCGCAAATCGTGCAGGTTTCATTATTTTATTGGGCCGAGCGTTGAGTTTTAATTCAGTTCCCCCGTATCGCCTCGTGCATAGAACGGTAAGGGAAAAAGGGAACGAGAGAAAGTGAGCGAGAGAGAAGAACGGCGAAGGATGGGAGGGAGGAACGAGATATAACGTTTCGAGAACTGAGTACTGTTACAATGTAAGTGAGGAAGTTGGTACACGGTCGTGATGATAATGTAATTTATTGTACGAGTCAAGAGCAGTCTAACTGGGGCTATCATTGTTTGAGACGGCATTACTGAGGAAGTGTCTTTATTCCCCTAGCCGACGTTCTCAGACCTACCGGATCCTTAAGACAATAATTAATAATAAGTACGGTTTCCTTTTCGCGGAACGTAACAATGGGGCCAGTCACATCATCAGCTCAAGCCTTATCTCGGGCTTTAGTTGTACGGCCAAAGTTAACTCTCGTAAAACATGTAAGCTACTTTTATACAGCAGCGCGTCTCTCTCTCCTCTCAACCTTCTCACATCATTTGGCACAAAGTCCTACCACAGTTTAAACTATTGTTTGTTGTTCTTCATAAGGTAGCTTATAAATTTAACCGTTCATATAAAAGTGTTACCAGCCAGCCGTTGCTGTGTAGAGCGTTATCGTGTCAGATTTATTCGCGCTGTTAAACCAAGTGAAGCGTCGAAAACGGTACAATAAATTCTAGTCGCGGCGGAGTTGTTTCAAAAAACGTTTTATCAGTTCTGTGTGTTGCTGCGGTAATGAGACAATTTCGCGGCGTCGCACGTTGATAGTCGACTGACGATTCCGGTTCGAATCCACGGTTGTTTGTCAAGGCTTGTGTTCTGGTCGGTTGACTGTGTTCAGAGCATACGAAGTCAGCGCGCACGCGCGCCTCTCATCCTTCTTCGTTAAGCGATTATCGGGTGAATTCACTAGTTCCGGTCCTAGCGACTCTTCTTGGGGAGGTTGCGTACTCTGCATTTTGGCACTTGTCCTGTCCATTTGGGGGCAGTACATTGACGCTGCAAAGATATCCAGGACCTTGCTTTTAAAAGGCGGTCTTTTCGTACACTTTCCCGTGACAAAGCGAAATAATTTCGTTTCCAGCGACCGTAAAAACGATCGTAAGTCAAGGTGGGTGTTTGTGGCTTTTAGCCACTAACCTAATAGTAGTACCAAAAACTCTAACATGATCTGAAAGGAAGATTGTAAGACGTGTTTATTGGCTAGGTGAAAGAAAATGATGAATGAAGAATAAGAAATAACCATGAGATAGATGAGCTATTGAAGCTTGAGGACATTGTAAGATTCGTAAAGACGCAACGAATACAATAAAAAGCCCTTTATTCCCGTATTTCAGACAGGAAAGCATTTATTTAGGTAGTAATTTAGGTAATACTGAAATGGCAGGCGGGCAGTTATATTAATTAGACCAGTGCTTTCAACCGTCGGCCCGCGACCTTATCTTACGAAATCAATCTCATAAATTACTCTGTTTACTTATTACAAACTTATTTTACCTTAATTAATTTAAAATAATTGCATTAAAATTATTTTATACATTTTCATATGTTCTTTGGAAAATTGTTACTTATGGAGGTGAGACATGGGCATTGACAAAAAACAAACAAGAAACGCTAAGAAGATTTGAAAGAAAGATTGTAAGACCCGATTGTGTCTATGGCCCGATTAAAGAAGCTGACGAATGGAGAATAAGAAATAGCCTAACCAGGAGATAGACGAGTTATTGAAGCTTTGAGGACATTGCAAGATCCGTAAAGGAGCAACGAATACAATGGCTAGGTCACCTAGAGCTGCTGGATGATCAGCGTATGCCAAAGAAAATCCTGAGGGCGCAAGTCTATAAGAGCAGAAAGAGGGGCCGACGTAGGATAAGATGGTTGGATGATGTGTTGGAAGATCTAAGAAGAATGGATGTGAGACGTTACATTGAGAGAGCAATGGGTAGGAGACATTGGATAAGTTTAATGTTGGAAGCCAAGCTTCACGTTGGGCTGGAGTGCTAAATAAGAAGAAGACCATTTCGAGAACAACCATTAAGTGTCCGTTATTCCGTACATACGTAAACCAAAGACCGAAGGCGCCGTTTACAAGCGCGACAAGAGCGTTTACAAAACCTCTACGGGTGAAACTATGTACGAGTATGTATGGTGACTTCAACAGAATTTTCGGCCAATCTAAGAAGAATGGATGTGAGGGGTTACATTGAGACGGCAATGGACAGGAGACATTGGAGAAGGGTTTAGTTTTGGAAGCCAAGGCTCACGTTGGGCTGTAGTGCTAAAGAAGAAGAAGAAGATACGGGTAGTACCAAAATCTAAAGAGTCGTTTTCCATTTCTGGGCTGTGGACATGACTGCTTAGGGTAACGATAGGCGGCTGGCCGCACTGTGTTACATATATAGTGCTAGGCCCTTTCCATGGTACAAAACGATTCGTGTAATCAATAAACAGAAAGTATAAAACGATATTTGAGTTAAAAAATCGTTTACAAAGTGAACTCATATACGAATTCTGCTGTATATTCCGTCATCTGCTAGTGTTTTCAACGCAACTGTGCACACACATATTTATTCACAAATAATTTTCCTTTCCGGCATACGAAACTTTACGATTGTGCAGTTAATTTTCCTTCACCTGTTTCGTCACGTCGACACGCGTGTTCCCTTTCCTTCTCTTTCTATTCGCGTTAATCGTATTGTTTGCAGTAAACAGACGAAACCTTTGTTAGAAATGATAGAGTTGGTTTTAGCCAGTCCGGATAACGAGTCCAGCTAAATTTATCTGTCTGTTCGCTGTTACATTATCTGGGTGTATTCATAATCGGACACACTTCGTTTTCGTTGTGTTGTTACTGTTATTCAAGGCGTTGGTTATTAAAATAAGTCCGTTAGTACCTTTTGCATGTAAGACATGCTATATTTTTTTTTTTCATCGCGGTAATTACATTGTGACATAAACATTATTATATTATTACGTGAAGAAAAAAAAGGTGGGCGTTAAGGTGATTTCCTGACAAACGTACGTGAATGCAAAGCAAGTCCGCTTGCTGTTTCACAAATAATATTAACGTAGACTACATATCTTAATGTAAAAACAAAAAACTTACAAATTAAAAACACGTCAGGAAGCTATTGAAAGACTAGTACAGAAATAGTATGAGGTGTTTGTATTCATATATTAGGAAAAAATCTTCAACATTTGAACTGAAAGCAACCAAGTTTTAAAAGATTTTAAAAAAGTCCTAGTCTTAGTCGCATCCTCTTCTACCCTGGAGTGTCGAGGAGTAGGAAAGAGACCGCCACTGTTGCCTCTGGAGAGCAAGCAACCTTGCCTGTCAAAAAATTTCCGTCCGGCTTTCTCTCGTTGCTTTCTTTGAATAAGTGTGGTCTCGAGTGTCAGGTTATTGGCCTACAGCACCCATACTTTGGTGGAGGGGATGCCTCCAGTGCATCAGCTGCCTGATGTCATGGCTCAGCCTACTCCCTGGGACATGCTCTTACACCGACCAGGTTGCAACTCCATGTCATTTCCTACAATTCTCTATTATGAGCTATGTTTATACCGCCAATACTCGGTCGTGAGAACCTCGTCAGTGGTAACAGGGTGCGCCGGATATAAAGACATCGCTCGGGAAAGTGAGGTTGACGGTTGTATGGGAGAGGCTATTTGAGACGCACCTTACAGCCCAATAAAAAAAAATTAAAAAGTAGGCCTATCTCCAATTTGACATGGAGTATTAGAATATTAAAGATGCATGGAACACTGCTACTGTAAAACTATTGACGTAGAACGAACTTTGACGCGGAACAGAAACAGTATGGTTTCTCCAAACACAGTTGAAATTTATAGATGTTACCACGTCTGATATAAAAGGACCTGAGTGCTGTAAAAGCGTACAGAAACCCTGAAGGAAGAATTATGAAATTATGAAAAAGCGGCGGTTTGAACGTGAGCGTTGCTTTTTGTCACGTCGTGAATTATTGTCGTCCGCAGTATAGATTATTGTCATCGTGGATCTGTTATAGTGAAGTGGGAATAGGTAGGCTATACACAAATGTGAGGATCGTTAACATTCAAATAATAATATGTGAAAAGATTAAAAGCAGTAAGGGAATTCGTACAGGCCGGGATTACACATTTCATCTTGTTTTGTCGTGTCTATGAATTTTCAAGACTTCCGTCCTTTATAGAGCCATCAATTTCAACGGAGGAGACTGGGTGGGAGGGTGAAGCTGATATTACTGTATACATAACTCATTCAAAATAAAAAATAAAAAAATAGAGGAAACCGACTTTCATTGGAAAGAAGGGGTGACATAACTCGCCCATCTCCTATTTACCAACAATGGAGCTCGTCGTTGCTCCCCAGCTAACAATTGGCCCGATATTCACAATCGGAAAAGCGACGTCGAAGTTTATAGACCGGGAAAATATGAAGCGGGGAGTTGAATTCGTGGGGGCAGAATAGGAAGCAATTGGAATACACTTGGAGAAGATTTTTTTTTTTATTGTTGTTTCCTCTAAAAAAAATGACATCGGCGTCACATTGTTATGCATAATTCGAAACAGCGAGAGAGCGATGACAGACGACTGTAATGTTCCCTTGCCGTGCACAATACTTGTATTCATCGTGCAGTAGGTTCTTATCGGGTACTCAGTTTGTTCCCTGACGTGTGTTGCACGTTCACTAAACTAGTGATTTTTAAAACGTGATAAAAGTTATTTCTTTTGTCAACGTTCCGTCGTATTTGGCGTCGTCAGATTTTAAAAACCTTTCGGGTAGTATGTTGATGCACCGTGGTATGTAGGCAGTGGCGGATTACCCATTAGGCAGAATAGGCAGCTGCCTAAGGCCCGGCATGCGCGGAGGCCCGTAATTTCAGGTCGCGCGTATTATTTTCGAGACCTCTTTCTTTATTTCTCATTTTATTGCTTGAAGATAAGAATTTAACTTGCACACAGATACCTATTTTTAATGCATACCTATTTTTAATCAAGTCCCCGCTAAAAATGCCTATTTATTTTAGAAAAAAATGTGTTGAAATTTAATATTAGGCTCGTTCGCGAGTACATCAAGAGCAGTAGCTTGAAAATTTTTGGTGACATCAGCATTGAACTTTACTTGTACCGAACACTAACTGAGCACAGCCTGCAGGACGTGTTTCCGAATCTGGGAAATGCACTTCGTATGTATTTGTGTTTGATGGTGAGCAACTGTTCCGGAGAGCGATCGTTTTCAGCATTGAAAAGGATAAAGAATGTTCTCCGGTCGAAAATGCTGGACGAGAAACTTAACCACTTGTCAATCATGAGTATAGAGTCGGGTCTTCTACGAAAGTTGGATTTTTCAGACATTATTTCAGAGTTTGTGAAAAGAAAAGCGAGAAAAATATTTTATTAAAACATTTTCTCCATTCTTCCATCAATTACAAGCATTCTATGTATTGTTTTTATGCTCGATGTTCTTGTCTTTGTAAAACAGCATAAATTGGTTCAATATATAGTTTTGATTGAAAGTATTTTTTCTTCATATTGTATAACAGTTAGGCCCGCAATATATATGTCTGCCTAAGGCCCGAAATATCGTAATCCGCCACTGTATGTAGGGAAGGATGAAACCCATCGAGACCCGAAAATACCTATGGTTACTGGTGGGATAAAACTGGTTGCAGCTAAATATGAATAAAGGCTTCATAAACATTAACATAATGAAGTACTACAACTTCCTGACAATGCCGGACTTGTTCGGCGATTACAGAGACAGAAACCGTTCTAACTTCTGTAGGAAAGTGAAGTGTTTAAAGAAATATCTACACTTGAACGAAGTGTAAACTATGGTGAGGGGTGCGCCGATGTTACACACTATTAACACAGTTGTTAGAATAAAATTGCTTGATAGCTTGTGACTAGTTGCGATATAAATAAATAATAAAATATAATGTACAGCTAGACATTTTACTCCTGACAATTTTTTAGTCAACTATTATTCGTCTTATTGCATCAATTGTTGATGACACCTATAGTGATCAAAATTTTAAAAATTTATAATTTCATGATCAAGAGACACGCTCGCACACTCGAGTTGACAAACCCAGGCCCGAGTCGTAAATAAGAACGATTAGACACACGTCAGACCCGACGCCTGTGGGGAAAACAATGAAGAAACGTCTGAGTACACGCAACAATAGAAAACAGGGAACGTCGTTGACAGCACGAAGTTAGCTACGATTTACAACACCAAACAAACCAAACAAAAAAGGCATAGTCCAGTAGCCTGGTTACGCAGAAGTGAGATGGAACACATGCTGTGGGGTTAAGTTGTAACGAGCACACGTATGAACGCAACACTCAGTAACAAAGGGTGCAGAGAAATCTTGACAAATATGTAGACAATAGGACGGATATTCAATGAATACTAGAGATATACACAGCCCAGCAGGAAAGCACGCCCTGACGTCAAGTCAGATTTACAACTAGAAAGCGTGGGAGCCGTCCAGGGATGACGCCCAACGAAGAGTTGGTAATTGGCGGAACGAGCGAAGGGTAAATGAACAATTGACCAAGACACTGCAGACTCTTAACAAAAGCTATATCAGAGTGCCTCGACAACGTGGAAACAAAAGGTTGATAGACAGGCGGGCAATTGCTCTAGTTTTTGAGAATCAGCATAACGTTCGTCGCTGGGATATTTCGGGGATGCCCAACGACCAACCAGAGTTTGGCAGCTTCCAAAGGAACTGGTGGAGAGAGTAGTGACGACTTGAACGACGAATCAGGAAACCGATGACAAAAAATCTACAAGGTGGTAGGAAATTATGAACCTATCAACAACGGCCGTAGGCGTAGAGATGAGAAAATTGCCTTCCGGTAGAGAATGATTGATAAAAACTGTTTGCGAGTACGCGGGGCCCAGTAGTAGTAGTGGCGGCGGTAATAACAGAAACGGTAATAGTCGACCCAGTAATTTACCAATAGTTTACTCGACTTACTCAACCTTCAACTCGGTTAATCAATCAGTGAAATTGTAACCAAGTCTCGGTCTTAATCGAACTTAGACATTCAACTCAATCGCAGTTCTACAAAACGTATGTTCGATAGTTTATATGAGTTACCGAACTTACCGTAGTAATCAACAGTGCGAATAGACATAACTATCGTTAAATACCAGTGTATACGTGACTCTAGACTACGTCCGACACGCAACATAATGCAATACGAGTGAGTAACAATCCGATAGTAAAACAGTGGGTGACGATTTCAGACACTATTCAACCATAATGATTCTCAATTTTGGGCATATGAACTAAGTGAATTAACACGAACACTAATACGCACATTGCATACATTACGTCCAAGGTAGACAAAATAGTTAGCTACCTGAACACGCACACAGCAAACTCTAAAGCAAACCACTTCAATGTCGATGATTGCATCTTAACACATGAAGCCGTATAACACTTAACGCCAGCGGAGAAAGTCCAACACCGCACTATACATAACGCGAGTGGAATATTCATTGAGTGAAAGTGAAGTGTTCTTCGATCAATAGTGATTACCATGTACAAGGAACCCACCAACGGATGTAATCTTACACCGATGGAATTTGTGGATAAGCCTTTTGCAAGTTAAGTCCTTATGTTTCTTAAATGCTAGTTGATACATACTACTGCACTGTCTCTTCTTTTCAAAGAGCTACTCCCAAGAGATCTATATAAATCTATATAAATCATAAATTTAATAATGTTAATATTAAAGTCATTCATCTGGGGCATTAATAAGGAATGGGGCATTTAGCTAGGAATAAAATATATTTGATTGCTTATTGTTTGTATATATATATATTATCGTGTTGTATTTGATAGTATTGTATGTCTTGTTTCCAGGAAACAACGAACGAATATTATTGTGATTTATGTTATTATGTGTTTTGTTATGTATTTACAGGACATAATTTCATTTGTGGTTCAGTAATTTACTTAATCAATGATATAATAAATAAGTAATTATTACATATATACATATATCTTGCGTTCATTATTGCAATTAACCTCAATAATTAAGTTATCACGTTCCAAGTGATTTTATCTTGTTACTTACAAAGAGTCTCAAGAGTTATGCTAATTATCAGCGGACACACTCAAATCGCCCATTGAAATGTCAGATTAACATGCTCATGTAAATCATATTGATTTGATAACTATATTGAGTCAAAACAAATTTAATTAAACCCCAATTCATTAATATATAATTGGATAATTTAATAATTAATAATAATTAGCATAATTGCACAAAACACCGCTTCTGAATCCATACTGCCACTCTTTCCATTTTTCCATGTTTCGTGCATGTATCCTTAGTCGCTCGTTTAATGATATACTGTTTATTTGCAGTGTAATGACACATTGCTCCGTAGGGCTGCTGTATTATGCAGGGCCTTTCTTTATAAAGACCACCGTTACCAGTCTCAGTCTGCATTCTGCAACTGTCCATTGCTCATTTCATATTGCTACGAAATTACGTAACGTTCTCGAAAAGTTGGCAGGTACAGTTAAGTGAATGTTCTACTTAAAAAGACTAGTCTCGTGGCATGCACCGAACGTTCAGCGATTTACTGCACGCCGTAGATGCGTTACGAAGAGATCGTTGTACACTAAGAACGAAGATCTCGTCCGTAGGCCCGTAACAGAACAGGAATTGCGAAAACTTACTACCCGGTGTCCGTGTTAGTAATTAGTATTTGGGGGGGGGGGGTCTCAAAGAGAGTAACTGCGAACGTGTAAAAAAGATTAATTTTTTTTTTAATCAAACACGATTTTGCCCTTAATTCTTGTGGCTTTGAATCTCGTTGTAGTAAAAGTTTTCTAGTACGTGTAATACCTAATATTGGCAGAGAAAATATGGAACTCGTCGATGGGTAGCGTAACGGGTAAAGTTGGGAAAGCCTCACTTAACAGGTACCGGTCATCGTTTCTGCGGAATGGGCGTCACTTTGGCATCTCGAATTCGGTGATTATTTGTGAGACGGTATTTTAATCGTTTGTGCGTACTGTCATGTAGCTTGAAACATAAGGAACGTGTCCTTGATTTAGACGTGGCTGTGCTCGGACGATATTCCTGGCGGGTGTACTCGCAGAGGCTTTGTGTGCGGCGATAATTGCTGTATGTCGTGCTTCCAGAACCACGGCTTAAAGAGCTTTCGATGCACCGGCAAAACCTTTATATTAAGAAAGTTGTTTTATGCGTAGGGTTAGGATTTCAGCGATAACTGCTTACCGTCGATATGCGGGTAGCACAGCGTTTCCCAAACTGTGTGCCTCGACATTTTGGAAAAATAATAAAAATATAAAATCTGCAAAAAAATCAGTAAGCTGATTTTCCCAAACTGTGTGCCTCGAAATTTTGGAAAAATAATAAAAATATAAAATCTGCAAAAAAATCAGTAAGCTGATTTTCCCAAACTGTGTGCCTCGAAATTTTGGAAAAATAATAAAAATATAAAATCTGCAAAAAAATCAGTAAGCTGATTTTCCCAAACTGTGTGCCTCGAAATTTTGGAAAAATAATAAAAATATAAAATCTGCAAAAAAATCAGTAAGCTGATTTTCCCAAACTGTGTGCCTCGAAATTTTGGAAAAATAATAAAAATATAAAATCTGCAAAAAAAATCAGTAAGCTGCTTCCCTTTTCTACATCTTATATTTGAGAGTCACAATTTTTCCACATTGAATCAAATAAAATCAAAAAATCGATCTCAACTTCAAACACTGGAACACGACATGAGAGTGTGTTTGTCTACTATTCGACCGCACAACAAGGACTTAACGAAAAAACACTAATCCTATGTATCGCATTAAAATTTGGAAGAAGAAAGACTACAAAAGCTACTTGATACAAAACAAACTTTAATCTTGCAAATAAAAGTAATGTGAGAATGTGTTTCAATGGCTTTTTGTAATTTTGTAAGTCACCAAAGTCGAAGTTTGTTGATAAATTTTGCGTTACAGTTCGAAAAGTCAACTCATATAACTGGGAAACCACGTGTAGTACTGAGGTAAGCAGGTAACATTCATTAGTGTGGTATATTACGCTGCAGTGTGATTTTAAAGACTTCGCGGAAGGTCCTGATGGTAAGGGGGGGGGATACATGTAGACTAGTGGTTCCCAAACTTTTCAGTCCGCGGACCCCCTCTCCAAATAATTTAAAAATTCACGGATCCCGTCTGAGTACTGAAATAAAACAAACAGTAAATATGGTAGAAAATCTTATATTTTATTTAAAATGTATTAAATTAAAATTCTCTTAACTTTCAAAATTATAATGTTAATAGTACTGTATCAAACATAGTTTAATGCGAACAATGAAGCTGCTTTTGAACAGTTAGCTCTGCAGTATTTATGTCTCATAATTTCAATATTAAGCCACTCTCGACATCAAGTTTATTTCTTAACTTCGACTACAAATACGTGAGCAAGGAGAATGCGGTTTCACACAAATAAGTAGAGGGAAACACAGTTAAACGCTTCAGACCTTTTTTTGCGAGTTCATGATAGTCAGTCATTACATATAACCAGCAGAAGTCAGGTAGCTGTAATTGCGAAAACTGTAATTTTCATGAACTGTCGGTGAATCTTCTTTTTGTAGTGTAAGAGAGTGGTTTAGTCAGTTCGGCTGACAAACAGATCCGCTACACGACATGATTTAAAGACATTAGTTTGAAGTTACTTTTACAATAACAATTAGTTTGAGCCCCCCCCAAAAATACTGGAATCTTCTACTAATTGTTTAAAGATTCTAAAATTAAAAAATTGTTTTGAGACCATAAAAATCGGAGAAAATTACGGTATGTTCTAATTTTTCTTAAAAGTGTCTGCGGACCCCACTTTGGGAACCACTGATGTAGAGGAAGATAGTTTGCCGCAGCTTCTGACTATTTATTTGTAGTGTGCCATGGGTTGGAAAAGTTTGGGAAACGCTGGGGTAGAACTTCGACTGTAATGTGCGGAACGTAAGTGTAACGAAGTATCGGTTCGTAAAGCGGCATCTACCGCCAGTCAAAAATCAACAGGCGCAAACAATAAGGATATTGTTGTGTAACTTATAAGAACCGCGTATTACTGGTACAGAGAGAGATGGAAGACGGTAGCTGTTGTCTGCGACGCGGTTGTATCGGTATCGGTAGTAGTAGTTACTGAATCCGTTGGAGGACTGGATTAGCTGATTCGATTGGATAGGCTGAATTCATTTGATTAGATTATGCCGACTTCCGCCGTCGCAGCGCCAAGACAAACTGTCTGTTTAACATTATATCGGTCGCCACATTATTCACGGACACCCTGCCCTTCGCTTCGCAGACTGTTTGCCTTTGTTTTGGCCGCACTTATTCCCCTTCGCAACACTTCGTCCATTTTCTCCATCATTGATTTAAGACCTGTCTGACAGGATAGCGATTTCATCAGTAAAGCAAGCATATTTCTCCTTTCCCCTTGCGTCCTACACTTTACCCTCATTGCATTCGTGTAGTGAACTCTGTTTGCACTGCTTTCAGCACTTGTGACTACTAGATATAAGTTCGTATTGTCTCTTTCTTTAGTACGTCAGATATTTCGTTCCATTTACTTGTCAGGTGGTCCGCTGTCATCTACCATGCTGATGGGTTCGTATTCCACAGAAAGCAGACAAGTACGATCATTTTTATCCAGTTGTCCCTGGCGATGCGACAGCAAACCAGCGTATACTATTCTTGTCTGTGTTTTGATGATGATGATGATAATTATCTCAGCATTGTCATATTATTATTATTATTATTATTATTATTATTATTATTATTACTACTACTACACGTTATTTTTATTATTACTGAACTTTATATTACGATAAAGAAAACGTTTCTTTCGAAAATTCGACAAATATTATACAGTGGAAAACGTTTAACGCGAAATGACGGGGACCATTTTTTCGTGTTAAACGGACAAAAAGTGAAACAAAACGAGATAAATGAACAAATACTGTAAAGATTAATTAGGTACTGTACTGTGTGATAAAATAAAATAGTAAAGAATATTCAGAAGGTACTTAGATATAAACGTTTTATTTATCCTCCTGAATACTTTATGGATAAGTTCTGGGAAAAAATAGGGTTTTTTTTCTTAAAATTTAGTATACACGCGCTGTTCTTCACTTAATTTAAACAAAGATTCAGGTTTCCTTGCACAGTAATGTAGTATGTCTTTTAAAGTTCCTACAGTGACAATGTTCAGTTCTTTTTAAAATTATCCGTTATTTCCTTCGCACACAATTCTGCACTGTTTTATTTTAAGCAAATTGTTCTAATTTATCAACGTAGTCAAACATTTCACCTTCCGAGTTGGCTTCTGTACATCGACGAACACGGCTCAGCAACGAAAGCATATCGGTAGCGGTAAGAACTCTGTATATTTTCACTGTAATTTTCGCTGTCAAGTGTGTCACGGTAATCACTTCACAGTTTTTTAGTTTCACTGTTTTGGGGCGTGAATGCATGGATTTGTTTATTATGCAGCTATTGAAAGCCAGCAACAAAATTATTGTAACAAATTTTTCGTGTTAACCGACATTCTGTAGGTAGCACTTGTGTTAACCGTACAAACAGTAATTGTAAAATGGAAGCAACGATCGGGACCTGAGCTATATTTTGCGTTAACCGATATTTCGTGTTAAACGTCTTTAATAATGAACGGTTAAACGGTGTTCCAGTTAATACGGGTTCGTCGGTTAGTGTACTTGTATGGTAAAGGTGCGACGCGAAGATCAGCCAAGTTTGCAGTAACGTTCTCCATACACCGTGAGGTGAGCATTAATTATCCTGTATGTGCCGTTCATAACAACACTACAGTTTATCAACCTGCCATTAAACTACAATACACTTATTACGCGTCGGCGTGTACAGATTTATGATCGCTCGCGTGGACCAGAATTATGACCCGCCATCGGTTTTTGCTTCCGCGCAGTTACTATACAATCTGTTTATAAAATGATTATATAATTCCGATGCTTCGTATTTAAGTAATTTTACTTTATTTTTTAACCCGGAAAATTTTCCTCTAACGATGAAGCGCGCAGAGCTAAGAAGTTTAAACCCGTCGACTTGCCGAACAGATATATGCATTGGTGTTTCTTCAGTATAGTGTCTAAAGCACTGTACTTGTCAGCACTAAGAAGAACGGTAGTGGGCAGCTGCCGTAGGCAGTAATTTTCAAGCCAGGAATCCTGTGCTACGCAATTTACTAAATGCCATGGCAGATTTTAAAATTAATGAAAAATATAAAAAAACTTTCCTCTGATTTGAATAAACCGTTTAAATGTAGCTCAACTGACCCTAGGCAGACAGGTCCTTGAGGGAAAATATTGAATGTAGTAACGTTAATGTATAAATAGATTTCAAATGATATGCGGTACTATACACAGAACACTTGGAAATAAGACAAAGAAAGACTCCAAGATAAAATTCTATAAAGTAATGGCAGCACCTGTTTTAACTTATGGAAGTGAAGCTTGGACGATGACAAGAAATGGTGAGCGAAGAATACAAACAAGTGAAATGAAGTTCTTGAGAAAAACCAAAGGTTGCACCCTTACAGATCAAATACGAAATGAAGATGTAAGAACCGAATTAAACGTGTATTCTACGGCCAGCAGAATGAGGGAAGGACAAATAAAATGGTGGCAGCATATCGAGATAATGGAAGATATGAGACTACCTAAACAAGTTATAAGATGCAGACCTCAGGGAAGACGAGATATAGGTAGGCCAAGGAAGAGAGATGGCTCCAGTGAAGGCGGAACAGGGCTGCTTAACCTTTGGAGATGGGTTGGGGGGGGGATGACGAATTCTTAGAGAGCACCGAAGACGTAAGCACAATGTCTCTTTAGAATTTCAGCTTTTGAGGCAAAAGGGGTAACGGGAATACAGCCATCACTGAGTAATTTCGGCCTTTGTAGTACATTAAACGAAACATTACAAGTGACTTGTAAATGATTTATATTGGCATGCATTATATAGCTCACAAACAAGATTTTGTACCTGTTTATTACATAAAATAAATTAAATTTGTTGCTGTTAATACGTTTGCGTCGTCAAATTTCTTAATTAAACTAGACAGAAAATTAGCCTTTCCATTATTTGTTAGAGATATTTCTATAGTTTGGAGTGTGCTATAGACTGTATTAAAATTCAAATGAGCTTTTTAACTCCTCTTTTAAAAAAGTGATTTTTTCGAACTGCTGTATGTCTCGGACAGTCTTGATTGACTTTCGTGCTACTTTAAATTATAAATTAATCAATTTTGCAACAGTGTTAGCGTAAATGTGCAAACTTTTAACGTAAGTTACGCTTTAACGTTTGGGGCGACTTGAAAAATGAACCGTCCCTCAGGTATATTTATAACTTTTATCTTTTGTTTTCTCCGGTAAAACGCGTCCTGACTGTATTTCCGTACGTCGCGAAACACCCTGTACATGCGCGCGCGCGGACATAATGTGCATTACAATAAATTTGACTCGTGGTGTGTAATACAAGAGAGATTTTTGTGAGAACTTTCTCATTCAACCTTCCTGGCTAACTAGTGTAGGCGAGGCAGTTGTAATGGGTGATATTCGCGTCGTGGTGTGATTTCCTTAATTCGTTTTGTAAATACGGAAGTCGTTAATACAGGAAGACTCATTGACGAAATCCAAAACAGGAGTGCACTATGGGATCCCGCTTCCGAAGATTATAAAAACATAAATTTCAGAAAGGAACAATGGATTGAAGCACTGTCTACATATCGTGCGTAGTTAATAGGACGAACATCCCGTCTTCTTATCCTTCTTCTCTTCAGAATACAACGAATACAACATCACGTTTTCAGTACTGACGATGGCAACGCTGAAAGAGTTTGTTCACGGCCACTTCCGATATTTTTGACGCACGGCAGAAATCGGAGTAAAATCGGATGCGAAACTTATCGTACGATATAAACGAGATGCATTAAAGGGGCAATTTTCTCATTTATAAGAAACACTACGTAGTTGGTGTATAGTTAAAAGCGTAGTGTAGTGTAAATACTTTGAGTCGTAAATACATACTTGTCATTCAACGAGTTGTGTACGCATTTCCGATTTAAGTAGCGGTGGTGTTAGTATTTAATATTATAAGCGGCGATTAGCAAGCGAAGGCGTTAATCCGGCGTATCGTTATAAAGCGGTATAAATATCGTTCGTTGTGACGTAGTCGGTGGGGGGGGGGTGTAATGCAAGTGAAAACACGTGGCGTATGACGATGGTCAAGTCGTCATACCGACTGCTTCAGCGTCTGGAAACAAAGGGGGAAGACGCTGCCGCGCAGTCGCTCTACGTGTATAAGAAGACTTCCCGGCATAATAGAAAGTTTTACCAACATTATCTTGCAATGTTGCGACAACGGATTATTTAATGTTTCCGATATAAGATCTTCCTCTTCCCGTTAAAAAGGGATATATATTCATTGTGAATGAGCATTGTGCAAGGGAGGGCCGGGTTTTGTTTAAAAGGGTTTGTGTGTTGTTAATTATACGGCGAAGGGGACGGGGTGGTCCCCGCCGCAATAGATAAGTATAAACTTGTGTTCTTCACGATCTTATTCTTACGATTGTTGTCATACTGATGAGAGAAGAGAAGATTTTTGCCTGCTCTCGACGGAAACACCGACAACCGAGTCTGTATGTTTATTTCAGACAAAAGCAGTCAGCGCGTCTCTTTCGTCAGGCTCACGCTTAATTTATTACTCCATTCTTGGTAACTTTTCTGTCTCAACTCTTCCGTTGCTTTTGTTTAAAGGTTACTAATAATTTGTCTACCTATTGTAGGGCTAACGTATACTTTATCTTGAACTCTTTGAGTTATCAAAAACTTGAGATGCAAAACGCGAGACGACGAGCACTTTCCTCGGCTGCTTTTCAGCGCGAAAGAAATACCATTAAATTTGTGCGTGGAACTGTTTCAGGAAACGTTTAAAGAGAATTAAAGTTGCGAATAATGTATTCCGATTTTAGTCACCGGGCGTCTGTTGCCGTTGTCAGCAACTTTACGACTAATCGCCGAATACCCGTACAGCATTTTACGAATTTAATGTGTATTTGGATAAGTAGTGTTATATTGGTCATATAGATTTATTTCTCCGATCACTTCCCAAGTTCTGATTTTCTGTGTATATTTACCATTTTTGTTACTAACTCTCGGTTAGTCGCCTTGTTTCAGCGTTTAACAAAGGACTGCAGTTTTCGAAGAGCGTATTGAATATATTATGTTTTGGTTTCACTTATGTCCTTTTGCTCGAAAGCAGCCACTGCGTGCTATTCTTCTATGGAAAGTCTCTTGTTCTCGCTCGTAAGCTTTCTTGTTTTTTCTTTCGTATGAGCCACTGTGAACTACGTTTGGTTCAACTGGTTCGTCCCTTCTTCTCCTCTCTCTCTTCTTCCTCTCTCCCATATCTCCTTCATTCTTGATCGATGTCTCTCCCTCCTTTCGTCAGTCCGATGGCACCTGTCCTCTTCTTGGGTTTTCCTGAAAACCTTGGGCATTTTTTAATTTCTTTTTGAGTCGCAAGCATTCTTCAATGTTGTTTTGAGTAATCCGGAATTCTTCTATGTCTTTTTCTGTTTCGTTGAACCACGTGTTGGGCATTTAGAGCTGTCTGAAGTAGTTTCTTCTTTTTCTAATTACGTCTGTGATTTTCTCAACATATGTGTATAGCTCATTATTATTATTTCGTTTTTTTTTACTAGCACCACCTCTACTCATAGGTTCGAGCTACCGAGCATGCCTTATCGTAATGTGGGTGAAACGTGTGGTTTAAAGAAAAATAAAACGATGCGTGTTACACGGAACATACGGTTTAGAACATCCCTCGTGATTATATCATATCAAAGTCTTATTTTTTTTTTATTATTTCACAATTTGTGTTCGAAACTTCGACTCCGTACTTACCATGGTATTACTTACCTTTATCCGAAATTACCAGAGTACCGGCGAATGGGTACAACAATTCATAACGTGTGAAATAAAATTTTTTATACATCTAGAAACAGTAATATACGAGTAGTCGTTTGTAAAATTTTCTAGAACACTATGCAGTGTACCTCGTTCTGGAAAGTATTTTGTTTTCACCGCATCTTCAGATTTCCAAGGTTTGCATTATTTATACAATATTATTATTTTATATAATGTCCTAAAGATTACGTTATTGGAGTTTGTATTTCACAAAAAGTTTACTAATTAAATCACGATTTCTTACCTTCGTCTTCTTCTTCTTCTTCTTATTTATCACTATAGCCCAACGTGAGCCCTGGTTTGCAACACCAATCTTCTCCAATGTCTTCTATCTGTTGCCCTCTCATTGTAATTTCTCACGTCCGTTCTTCTTAGATCTTCTAGCACATCATCCGACCACCTTATCCAAGGTTAGCCCCTTTTTCTATTTTTATAGACTTGTGCCCTCAGGACATTCTTTGACATACGCTAATCATTCGTCCGCTCTAGGTGACCTAACCATTGTATTCGTTGAGCCTTTACGAATCTTACAATGTCCTCACACTTCAATAGCTCGTCTGTCTCCTGGTTATTTCTTATCTACGTTCATCGTCTTCTTTAACCGGGTCATAAACACGTCATACAATCTCTCTTTCAAACCTCCTTTGCGTTTCTTGTTCCTTAATGTCCATGTCTCGTCTCCACAAGTAACAACCGGTCTGAAAAATGTCTTTTTTTGTGTTTCGACTGATGAGTTTGCTTCTCAATAATCTACTGTTGGCATAGTATGCCCTATTTCCTATTTGTATCCTGTCATGTATTGTCGAGTCTACCCTTCTTTATCTATCATGTTACCCAGGTATCTGAACTTATTAACTGCATCAAATGGATTATCCTCTATGCATAAATTATATAGATTTTCTCTCCTTTCTGAGGCACAAGTCAGCATGTATTTAGTTTTGCTGATATTTACATTCAGTCCCATTCCAGCGGGTTTTTGATTCAGCTCCTTATATACCTCAGCCATCCGTTGTCTTGATCTGTCTATTATCACAGCATCGTCGGCGTAAACACATATTTGGCTTGTCTTATTTAATATTGTTCCTCGCTGATCTATGTCTTTAACGGCATAGTGTAGCGTAATAATAAAGAGGGTGGCCGATAACCCATCGCCTTGCTTCACTCCCTTATTAAATACAAATGATTCGCTCAGCATATTCTCATACTTAATTTTGTCCCCATATTCGGTAATTCATTTTCTTATAAGGGATTATTATTTTGTTTTTTTCCTAATTCCCAACAGTTGTACACAACAGTCACCGAATGCGCGCAGCGACCTGCGAATGATTAATAAGAAGACTCACTATCATTAAAAATGTGTTTTAGTAATTTGTAGAAATTAAAAATGTAATTTTATAAGCGAACAGTTAAAGACAAGTAACTAAATATCTACGAATAAGCAGTATTCTATTATTTTTTAAATCGTAGCACAGTCGGAAAATTAGAAATACACAAACAGTACGCAGAACTGTCACCTTGCATTGTTAAACTATTATAATACGAGGCTACACTTCTGTGAAGTGGTCGAGCTGAACATCTTGCAATTCTGAAGGCATTAGAAGATATTCACTGAGACTTACAACATATAAAAGAAGTAAACCCAAAGAAAGCGACAATATATATGGACAGCAGAATAACAATTGATTCAATTAATAATCCCAGCAACCATAACTACCTTATAGAAGAAATAAGGAAAGCCACAACGACGCTAAAAAACAATAACTGTAGAATAAACTTCAAATGTATCAAGGATCATGCAGGAGTTTATGATAACGAACTGGCAGGCCGACTAGCAGAAACAGCAGCACGGAATAATGAATTGGCAATCTCTTTTGACAAAATACCCAAAAGTAATCCAAAATATCCAGCGATCCAAGAATTGACCAAAGAAACTACACGTAAGTGGGAAAACGAATGGAAGGAAACAACGAAGGTACAGTAACTAAAATGTTCTTCCCTAATATCAAAGACAGATCATAAACAAAACTCGAAATAACTCCCAAATTCACGGTAATAGTGACTGGACACGGAAAAACGAAATCTTACCTCCACCGTGTCAAGATAATAAACGACCCAATGTGCCAGTGCAATCCAGGAGAACAAACAGTGTATCTCATCATGTATGAGCATGGGGTGTTAAAAAGTCAGAGACAAAATTTAATCAATAGTGAAACAAAAAAAGGAATTTGGGCACCTACAAAAGTAGATCTTATAAAGAAACATCTGAAAGAATTCAAAACATTTATCAGTGCAATAGAAATCTAATAAGTTATTTTATTGTAAATAATGAAATATCGACAAATAAGCTTTGTAAGCTATGTTGTGCTGTAAAATTAAAAAAGAAAGTATGAATTGGTCGTTGTATGAGGACCAGGTCGTGAAAATTAAAAAAAAAAAATCGATTTTTAGCATTAACAAATTCTCCTTGTCTTCCTGTTTAAAATGATATCTTATAAATAATAACAACAACAACAAATGGGCCACATTCACATACATAAATAATAAAATGACAAAGCTAACAAAATTATTTAAAAAAATATCAAAATAGCATACAAAACTAACAAAAATAATTTACAAAAACTAAATAACCCACACAACAAAGATAATACAACAACTAACGGTATATACAAAATTGAATGCCAAGATTGCAATAAATGTTACATAGGACAAACAAAAAAAAACAGCTGAAAAAACGTTATTTTGGACATCTAAATGCATAGAAAAAAACAGAAATATATAAATCCAATTTGGCCACACATGCAATAAACACGGACATGAATTCCCAGACATAACCAATGTGACACTAATAAAACACATACCACACAAAGGGACCATAATGAACATTTGGGAAAATTTACAAATATACAAACATAAAACACAAAACAAACTAATACCTGAACAAATACAAATCAGTACAAAACACGACACAATATTCAAAGCACTCAACATCTAAAATACACAAAATACTAATACATACACCACAATCACACACAAAAATACCACTTTGAGATACCAGAGACCAACAGGAGACCACAATGGCGACGTACCAACACACAGGTACTTCACTAGACGCAGAATCGCGAAGGCTGAGGATGAGAGCACAGTAGCTCTCGAAACATGTTCCAAATAAGGGAAAAATAACATCTTGAGGTAAAGTAAATACAAATTTTAAATATTTTATATATATATATTTTGTTATACCAAACATTTTTGTCATATCATATTATACGTTTATTTCATGTGATGTCACCCAGTACGATGTCATTGACCTCCCTCAAACTAACATTTCAGTATTTTATAATAATATTAATAGCTATAAAATGAGGATTCTGGAAGAATATAAGAGTTTTCTTGAAAGAAGTAAAGAGAACAGAGTAAAGAAAAGGCAGCTAAAGAGGAAGAGAGATTAGAGTAATGAAGTATTGTATAGTGCAGGTGCATTTTGAGTAAAAACATTACAAAACTTTTAAACGCGATTTTCCGTAACTCCATATTTTACATGTTTAGGTACACATTACTTTGTACTGGACCTGCTAGAGACTTGAATTTTTTTTATTATGCTTGCTTCATAACACTTAACATAATAAACCAACAATTTTGTATGATACCTCATGTAAATATTTAGTATGTTGCCAGAAAGAAGTAAAACATTTGTGTCTTTTTAAACCACTATATTTGAAAAATCATCCTACCTATTTTATCAATACATGTATTTAATTAGGTCTATGGTATGCTCTATGTATTTATATTTCAGCAGAGAAAAGTATCATAAAAATATCTTGAATGGTTTTTGAAATATATGTACCTAACTGATAAGCGACACATCAATTTAATTAAGATGGGACCGGCCTTCACGATCTGGTCACCTTAAGAATGCATGTGACGTTGACCACACTGCAGACAACCAATAACAAGAAATTCACAGTGATGCTCATTGACAACGTAACTGTGATGGCGTGTATAATACAGGTCACGGGACAGATCCCTAAACACTGCCCTGCGGTACACCTGACTTCTGAATATACTCCTTCATAATTTAAGGAACAATTTGTGACTCGAGTGTAACGTTACGAACGTGTCATGTCTATTAAACCTTCAACGGGAAGTAGTAAATTTATCTGTAGAAGCGATTGGCAGGGCTACAGGGAGAAGGCGCGGATCGTGTTGCTAAATTGCACGTTATTTGATGTATAGAATTGACGCGACTACAATTGTTGCCGTCGTCGACGTCTCGAGCGTGATGTAAAAGCGAGTCGACGGGGGAAGGAAAAGACACATACACATTTGTCACCTTTCATATGCAAAATACGAGACGCACAAAGATGTCGGCACTTCGCTTGGAAAACTATAGGCGGCGTTCTAATGCACACACGTCTCAATACTCCTTCATAAAAATGACAAAATGACAACGCGGGAATAAAATATGAAACCATTATGTAAGGATGAGAAATGTGTTTCATATGTGTATGTGTGCGAGGGGAACCAATTTGGTCGGGCGGGTGTATATTGACGCTTTCGCTCTGCCACCGCCGGTAAATGGGGCACTGCGGAGTACATGCTGCGGTTCGTGACAAGCCCAATATTGATAACCCAATCTGGAAGCCCCGAGGCGTTGACAGGCTACTTCATACGTGATTTATAGTCCACTTTTTGTCTTTTAATATTCCGCCGCTGGATTAGTAGAACATCATACGGGTGTAGATTTGTGAACCGACAACCCTTGCTCGCGCTGGTCGGTCGCACTACCCACCCTCGCGGAGAAACATTGTATTATTTACAGTTGCCTCCCTCGTAAACGCGAGAGCGCCAATATACGCGCGCGCACACACACACACACACACACACACACACACACACACACACACACACACACACACACACACACACACACACACACACACACACACACACACACACACACACACACACACACACACACACACACACACACACACACCCGTTCCAAACAAACACAGACATGTATAGAAATTGTGTTTTTCTACGTATTTTTTTTTTTTTTATTCTGTACTTAATTATTGTTCGCGCGTTGTGGTTTTGGCGTTTCAGTCAATGGAGGATTGAGTATGGCACGCGGTTTTGACCCTTCGGCACGCAAACATATTGTCGTGTCTAAGTCTTTGCACAGTGTTTATGTTATTTACTCTGTCTCTCGTATATTGCCTATCTAAAAGCTGGAAAATACCGTGAATACTCCTGTACGCTTGACAGCCTAAATAGTTTACGTTAACATGATAATAAAACCGGGCTGGTTCAGTGGTGGTGCCAGTAGTCATCATCATCATCAGCCGTGGCTCTACAACACTTGGTGGGTCTTGGCCTGCTCCAAGAGTCGACTTCATTCTTGCCTATTGCCTGCCCTGGATTTCCAGTTTCTTATGTTCAGCTTTTTGAGGTCCGCCTCTGTCTGATCTTTGAATCTACTTCGGGGTCTTCCCCTACTACCCATTGGTTTCTGGTAGAAGATATGTTTCGTAGGATGTCCTTCCTCCATTCTCTCTATTTGTCCAACCCACCTTAGCCTGTATATTTTGATTATCCTGACAATGTCCGGCTGTTTGTAAAGATGGTACAGTTTTTAATTATAGCGCATGCGCCACATTCCATTTTCTTGAACTCTTCTAAATATTATTCTTAGAATCCGTCTTTCAAAGCAACCTTGAAGTCTCTCGCTATTTTTTGTCATCGTCCAGGTTTCTGAAGCATATATCAGAACTGGCGTGATAAGTGTTTTGTAAATTTTGCATTTCGTGCTTCTTGAGATAAAGCTGGATTCCAGGTGCTTTTTAAATCCATAATATGTTTTATTTGCGAGATATGTTCTTCTTCTTATTTCAGTGTTTGTGTCGTTAGTGTTTTTTACCTGGGAGCCAAGATATATGAACTCTTTTACTGCCTCTATATTTTTTGTGCCTATTTCAAGGTTTCGAAGGGTTGGGTTTAGTGGTAGTTCGTTGGTAATAGGCCTATATGTATATTTTGTTTTCTCCAAGTTTATCTGCAGTCTAATTTTATTTGAGGCTTCCTTTAATACTGCAAAGGTACTTATGAGATCTCGTTTTGTCCTGGCAATTAGATCAATATCATCTGCGTAAGTCAAAAGTTGTAGTCTATACTTTTGTTTAGGATCGTACCTCTTGTGTTTATTTGGGAGTCTCTTATCGCTTTACTAGTGCTAGACCCAGTAGTCATTTGTGTAAAACATCATCATCATGGTATCCATACGTGGCACCTCCCTGAGACGACTGCCGCCTTCGATCGTATCTGTTACCTGCTTGAGCCTTTATCTCTTCATACGCACACCGCATTTTGTATCATTTGCTCCCTGTAATGGGCTTTTCCTCTCCTAGAGTTCCGACCGTAAGCAGCTGTAACTCCGAAGCATTAAAAAAAAAGACTACATTATCGTGTCTTTTAACACGGGATTTATGAAGCGAACAGAAAGTCTGGTCTTTTGGCACATACACCTAATACGAAACAGATTTTCAAGACTGTATGGACACACGGCGTTTAGATGTGGCGCTGTACCAAGAATACTAACATCGAACGGTTCAGAAACTCAAAACTACGGAGAGCTACTGAAAATCGTAGATGCGCCAGTTACAAAATGTGTCGAGACTTGGAAACGTTGACAGCAACTAAGCAGAAGGTTGGTGTCGTACTTGTAGAAATACTTCTACAGCACTGTAGTGGCGACAGCTGCTCGACTTTCAAGGTCTGATCAGAGACCTCCAAAGGACAAAGTAAACCTTTTCTGTCGGTGTAATTAAGTGAAGTGTCCGAAAGTAATTGAGTGCGATGTAGTGTAAATAGTCTCTTGTATATAACAAAAAAGTTTCATGTTTATATATGCCTGTTGTGCCCCCCCCCTTATGTCTCTATTTCATTGAATAAAATGAAACGCATTTTGAATACAGACAACATTGTAACATTAGTTGGGTGGCCAATTAAAAGACTGTTGAAAACGTTTGAACGATAATGAAGAAGGGAAAAGGCGGTTAACTTCGTTTGAATTACGGTTTCAGTAGGAATGTTAATGATCAGCAGGAGCGTTTATAAATATAAAAATAGGACGTATTTTCTATGCCATGGGAGTTTGGTAAGGGCAATGACGTGAGGGAGGAGGCGCCAAAAGAAGGCTCGGTTTTTAATATTCGAAACAGATAATGGAAGGTGTCAATTGCGCATATTATGTTGGGTTGGAAAGGAGAGCTGAAAACAGAGCTTACTGGGGGGGGGGGGGCTAACCCGTGGATGAATACGAGTACCCGAGCAGAAGGTTATGTGTACTACAACCAACACAGTGAAAATAAGCAATTAGAACAAAGCAGACTGAACTGAATTTGTAGATAACTACGAGGGAGGTTTGAAAAGTTTCCGGCCTAACACGGAAGGGGGGGGGGAGATAGACCAATAGCAATACCAATTTATTGAATGTATTCCCCTCGCAGTTCAATACAACGGTCCTGTAACAACTGCAACCCTTGGAGAAAGAATGGTTTGTCTTTGTCCTGAAGCCACGTGATAACTGCATCGATGACAGCATCATTTTTGCAAAATATGTTCCTTTCAATTTTGGGAACGGGCAAAAACCCGACGGAGCTAAGTCCGGAGAATAAGAGGGATGGCCGGTCACTTCATAGCCTAGCTGGTCCAATTTCTGCATTGTGATGAGCGCCTTGTGACATGGAGCGTTGTCCTGAAGAAACATGATGCTTTTCGCCAGCTTTCCCCGCCATGTCTTTCGGATGGCTGCATGCAGCCATTTATCCAGTACATCGCAGTTGTAATTGGCATTTCCTGTGGACCCTTGCTTAACTTAATCGATGTGGATGATTCCTCCCGCATTCCAAAACACAATCGCCATCACTTTGGCAGCGGCTTTTTGCTGTCGAAATTTCTTGTGCCTTGGTGAACCCGTGTGTCGCCACTGCATTGGCTGCTGTTTGGTTTCTGTATCGTAGTGGTGGAACCACGTTTCAGTCACCAAACGGCTCAAAAAATCGGAGGAATCACGTTCAAAATGGGCCAACATTGCGCGTGAAGCAAGCACACATATTTATTAGAAAGAGTATGTACACAACGGTGTTTAAATTGGAACTGAAGTACATACAAGAATCACTTTATAACATACTCCAATTGTACTAATCTATCTGCCATGTTAGACCGGAAACTTTTCAAACCCCCCTTGTAGTCCTAACAGTTTAAGCCAGTGGTTCCCAAACTTTTCAGTCCGTGGACCTCCCTCCCCTCCAAAAAAATTAAAAATTTCACGGACCCTGTCTAAGTTCTGAAATAAAACAAACAGTAAATATGATATAAACTCTTATATTTTAATTAAAATGTATTAAAATAAAAATTCTCTTAACTTGAAAAATTATAATATTAATGATATCAAACTTAGTTTAATGTGAACAGTGAAGCTGCTTTTGAGCAATTAGCTCTGCAATATTTAGTTTAATGTCTGATAAGTTCAATATTAATTCACTGTCGACATCAAGTTTATTTCTTAACTTTGACTTTAAGTACGTGAGCTGGTAGAATGCAGTTTCACACAAATAAGTAGAGGAAAACAGTTAAACACTTCAAAGCTATTTTTGCGAGTACAGAATAGTCAGTCATTACATATAACCAGAAGTCAGCTAGCTGTAATTGCAAAAACTGTAGTTTTAATGAACTGTCCGTGAATTTGCCAATTGTATATAAGCCCATTTCCATCCCCATTACCATATCTCGAACCTGGAAATGGGCTTATAAGCAAGATACAGTGCTTAACGTGGACTAACACGGCGTGGTCAGTTCTGCGTTGATACGGCGCTCCAGTCAGTTCGGCTGACAAACAGATCTGCTACACGACATGATTTAACGGCATTATTAAAGCCACTAGTTTGAAATTACTTTTACAATTACAATTAGTTTGAACCAAAACAAATACTGGAATCTTCTATTAATTGTTTTAAGATTGAAAAATTTAGATTTTAGAGCATAAACAATAGAAGAAAATAATGGTATATTCTATTTTTTCTTAAAAGTGTTCGCGGACCCCCTGAAACATCGTCGCGGACCCTACTTTGGGAACCACTAGTTTAAGCAGTAATAAGTACCTTTGAGTTGGTGCTACGTAATAAAGTTCTAAAAAGACTCTCATGAGGGGAGACGGATAGAGAAAGTAACAAAGATTAGGCAAAATTATCCGTGCCCCCCCAGAGAGATCCGAGCCGATACGACACCTCCGATCTAAGGCCGCAGCCGTCGTGTATTGCCACCGTTGTACACAGGCTGGAAATTATACGGTTAAAGCCACCGCCGTCGTCTAATCATAGTTTATGCCGGTATCTGTGTTACTTGGCGCATAGATACAGTATAAATTACACCGTACAATTTGTCTCCGCTAAAAGCCAAACCTGATATTCATTCCTTCAGAACACACTTTTCCACTTGGAACAACAAACGGGACGCTAAATACAAATCAAATTTTCCCATTATCATTACCACCGCTAATATTATTATATTAACGCCGGGCGCTAATTATACCGGCTAACACATCTCACCTTCCTTTAAATTAACTAAATTGTAATTTATTCGCGTACGTTTTAAATTATTCGCGGTGATTCATTACGCTCGTCCGTGTCCGACTCGGATGTAACAAAAATAGAAATTAAATGAAAACAGATTGCTAGTGTTTTCTGCGGAATTTAATTTTAAAAAATATATGTATATATCGTAATTTATTGTACCGCAAAACGGAACCGCGTTTAATTGAGATAAAATCGTATTCCCGTCACGAACGATGCATTTCATGTTCGGCGATTTTCCTTTTAAAATTTGTCATAAATTAGAAAAAAATTCCGGCGCACGTAAACTGATTGTAAAAAGTGTGTACCAATAAAATTATAATAATAGACGCGGTTTTTCGTTTCGTTCGATGGCACAACTTAAGAAAACTCGTTTGAATCGTGCGCGTGATATTCGAGAATGTAACTGTCAGATTTGATGGCATATTATAAGCGTCAGTCTGTCACAAGACAGGTTTCATCCGAACTGTACTCTCTATATACTGTCCCGCTCTCGTCAGCTGTTCACATCATCGAATCTGCCAATACGTAGTAGTTCTTCTTCCTCGCCCTCACCTACCTTCTCTCTTTCCCTGAATTTTCCCTACAGAAGTAACTTCAGTAGACAATTCCGTATCACAATGTGATCACTCCGTTTTGATTTTTTTTTCTTATAGCTCTTACGGTGCTTCTCTCTTCATGTATTCTCCCAAGTCATCTTCATTTGTTACCTTTTATGTCCAGCTAAATTATAAACGTATAATACATTAATTTATTTAATATATACTTATGTTTGTGTTGTAGATCGTGTATTATAAATACGTATATGTTGTTTTTTCGTGGTCGATTTTAAAAAGAGTAAAACCGAGTAACCCTACAGTAATACCCCGCTTAGCCCTACCCCTTTTAGCGCTGATTCGTCACAGCGCTTTCGGATGAAAAGTCAAGGGCAATATTTAGTTGTTGATATGTAGGCCTACAGTTTATTTATTCGTTATTTAGTTAGGTGCTACGTATATTGTTTTTATCGGTAGTTCGTGTTATTTTTACGTATTTTTATTGCTTATTTTTCAATTTCTCAATCGCCAGTCATGTCGGGTTTACAGGTTGACCCTGTAAATAAGATGCAAGGAAAAGGCAACAGCTTGGATGTGAAATTACAAGCGCTAACACGGTTAGAAGCTGGTGAGCGTCAAGTGGATGTAGCCTGTTCATTAAATTTGGCACCATCGACAGTTAGGTCAATTAAAACAATTCTGAAAAAATAAAAAAACATATGCGTCGTCAGAATTATCTATTACTAAAATATGTAGGTCGAGAAGCAGTGTGCTTGATGAAGTAAAAAAAAAAACTTAAGCATTTGGGTTGATCAAACGTAGTGTAACATGCCGTTATGTCAGCTTACCATCATGAAGAAATCAAGATGCATTTTTACTTACATTCAGGACGAAAAAGGAGACAAATCAGAAACTTTTGGAACTATTTGAAGATGATTTGATGCGTTTAAGAAGCGTTCAGATCTTCACAACATTAAAATAACAGGTAAAGCAGCTAGCGCGAGTTATCAGTCTGCGTTGGAATTTCCTACGAAATTGAAAACGATCGTTGCATATGGATGAGACGGGATTATTTTGGATATAAAATGAAAAAATAAATTAAAATATAAATAAACAAAAGTAAGTGCTTTATGCGGCTGAGTGCCTGACTCTGAACAAGAAAATGTTGGTGTAAGAATTGGAAGTCACAGAAAGGAAAATATTTTTAAAAATCTTGGGATCAATAAAAGATGGAGAACAATACAGAAGACGCCACAATAATGAGATGTAATTGTGACCACAAAGTCACAGACGTAATTAGAAAAAGAATTACTTTCTGCGGACATACTCAAAGAGTGAATCCTGACAGACTAACGGGGAAGCTTTTTAACTATTTCAAAAATCTCAAAATGTGCAATACGTGGTTCAAAGAATCAGAGAAAGGCATAGAAGAACTCCAGATTACTCAAGAAGACATTGAAGAATGCTTGCCACTCAAAAAGAAATTAAAGAATGCCCAAGGTTTTCAGGAAAAACCCAAGAAGAGGACGGGTGCCATCTGGACTGACGAAAGGAGGGAGAGACATCGATCAAGAATGAAGGAGATGTGGAAGAGAGAGGAGAAGAAAGGAGGAACCAGTTGAACCAAACGTAGGCCACAGTGGCTCATTGAAAAATTCGACCCCAAACAGCGCTGTTTCGTACGATCGCGGAACGTATCTCGAGCGCTGAGCGGGGTATTACTGTACTGTAGAATCGTGAATTGTCTTTTCCCTGAATCTGTAGACGTGTCTGCGTTGAAACGTACTCTAACACGGTACAATTCGATTACAGTTTCAGAAGTCACAACTCATTGTACACTCAACCTTCCTACTTTGCGGTAGTTTATAGATTCTCGCGCAGTATGAAAAAAAAAACATGACGTGCGGGGCGAAACGGAGATCCTATTCTTTCTTCAGCCATTAGCGATAATTAATTTAATTGAACACGTAGTGGTTGAAGCGCCGTTTGGGAATAGGTGAAACGTATTAACTTAAAAGAGACTAAAAACATATAGATGATGTTCGACAATGGAATGAAAAAAATAAACCCTCGAATTAAATTGACACCATCCAGCCAGTGTATCAATACATTATTATTTACGGATGATAAGGTTATTATGGAAAAAAAACAGAAAAAGATCTCCAGATAGTAGTTTCCGCTTGAGCCAAATATGCAGTGAATATAATCTTAGAATATCAACCCAGAAAACAAACGTTATGGCCTTTAGTGTAAAGAATCCGATAGGTTCGAAGATAATTATAAACAATCAGTCTGTAGAACAGGTTTATCATCAATTTTCTAGGATGCGATGTAACTTGTGTGTATGACAGCGACACCGGCATAAAAATAGATTTCAAATGATATGCGGGAAATAAGACAAGGAAAGACACTAAGATAAAATTCTGTAAAGTAATGGTAACACATGTTTTAACTTATGGAAGTGAAACTTGGACGATGGTGAGAAATGATGAGCGAAGAATACAAACAATTGAAATGAAGTTCTCGAGAAAAACGAGATGTTGCCCTCTTAGAGATCAAATACGAAATGAAGATACAAGATCCGAGTTAAATGTATATTCTATGGCCAGCAAAATAAGGGAAGGACAAATACAATGGAACAGTACACCGAGAGAATGGAAGATATGAGACTACCTAAACAAGTAATAAGATACAGACCTCAAGGAAGACGAGATATAGGTAGACCAAGGGAGAGGTGGCTTCAGCGAAGGCAGAACAGGAAGAAGAAGAGAGATTAAAAACCCACGTGGTAGTTTCACACAATTTTTATCAACAAACATAGGTATAAATGATGGACTTATTAGAAATTACAGAAACTAACAAAGCTGTAAGGCTTAGCAAAAATGTTACCAATGAACAGACAGAATTGTATGTAGCGTATCTGCTTTGTTGAATTTTTAAAAATTAAATTAATTTAAAATTTTTACTCCTGTTATACCCTCGGTTTGGCATTTTACGTCCACGGCCTCTACCACCAGGTGTACTTAACACTCCTTTACTATCAACACGTCATTGTATTTCAGGTAGTCATGTAAATTTTCGAAATAGTTTTAACAGTCTGAAGTAGTTGTGAGAATTTGTTAATAAAAATTACGTAGTACTACCAGGAGTGTTATTAATCTCTTATTAAACTGAACGTGTTGTGTATACATCCGTGGTTAAAATGTGTACTTCAGACCTCCCCAGTTCAACGCTGCTGAATAGAGTCAAAGGAGACCTTCAGTGAAACCCTCTACACAGTGACCCGCACTTCTTTGTCGTAAACAGTAGGAGTGCGAACAGCCAGAAGATGGTTCATCAGACGTTCAACAAAACTGGTCTCTCTTGGGGGCCATCGATCAGCTCACCGCCAACAATCCGAGAAAACTATAGGCTTAAATTCACATTTGTGCGTATACCAGTGTGAATGGTAAACTGGTATGGTAGCAGAGACTACGGGGGGGGGGGGGGTTCACGAGAGGCTGTTACGATACATGGCACAAAAATAATAATTTGATGCGCGTACACTCTTAAGATATGCGCGTACCTCAAGATATGTTAAACAGTTATATCAAGATATGAACAAGATTCAAAATTAAGATGGCTGAGGATGGGAACAATAGGATTCCCGAAACATGTTCCAAATACGGATAAACATAAGTTGAGGTAAAACAGTTCTAAATATTAAATAAATTATATTTATATACTGTAGTCTATATATAACATGTTTTTTTCACATAGTTCTGGCGTGAAATTTTGTGTGTGTGCGGAGTTCACTTTGTATTTCAATGATCCTTAGTTGTTGCATTCACAGATCTAACCATTTCAGTCCTTTCAGACATTTTATATTGTCATCTGTGTAATATAAAAAAAATGTTTTATTTATGGTAAAATAAAATAATACTTATATATCTTCACGTAAACAATTTGTTTACGCAATACTACATAGGGACGATGGGAATAATACTACGAGCACCGATATTAAGAGTAATATTGTGTGCGCGTGTGTGTGTGTGCGCGCGCGCACGAAGATCAATGCAATCGGGTCAGGATTCAACAAGAAAATCTAATCGAATAACTGGTGCTTGGACCTGGGTCTGACGCAGCTGCAAAACGTGATTATACGGTCGCGGCTAATTCGATTCCACGTTTATATATAATTGTAAAACACACATACACACACAAAACCGGAACGGATACTAAACCGTATTCTGTACTTATAATGTAAAAAATTATAATGCAGAATGGTTAGGATATAGAGAAACCAAACAGTTTTGTGCGCGCTGACATACTTCCATAATAACTGTAGACGAGGTTTTTCTCTGAAATAAAATTGTATGTTTATTTCATTTATACAGTCTGAAAAGAAAACTTAATTAACGACATATTAAAACAAAATTGGTTTGGCATGGGCGTGCAACCGATAGAGTACACTGCAGAAAAGAATAGAGACAAAGAGAAGGCAGCAATACTCCTGTTATTATTCCCTATCTATTTTGCATATCAATAAAAATAACCCTGGCCTCAAACAATGGGGATATTGTCCATTCTTCTTATGGGCGACCGGCCTTATTGTTTTTGAAATATAACGACATTCAAAATGCCACCCTCCAAACAACCGCTCCACCTCATTCTCCGCATACACTAATTCACGTATATAAGTCAGCCGCTATTGTATGACTGGTAAAGTGTATTTGGAATTTTCAGAGGACTCGCTCACAAACACAGAGAGCGCCAGTGGACAATTTCAAGAATAGAAAACATTTTATTGTTATCCTCCCCAATACGTTTTATTTTCATGCCTCATTTAAGGGTGAGCACAGGACAAGGGAGTCGAGGAGAATAACTGCCGGGACTACATGGATAGTTACATCTCCGCGATTCGCCTTTTTATTGGCCACTCATAAGGCTTAGTTTTTTTTCTTTACTCCTTCATTCAATCTTGATTGCGATTGTCAATTTATTAAAATTTCTTCGCATGCGTGTAGGTCGTACTCGGGGAAGAAGGGGAGCAAAAGGAGAGGAGCACCCCTGCAATCACATTCACAGGCCTATATTAAAGCGTCTCTTTGACCGAGTGCGGTATATACAGTATGCAGAAGAAAACATCATGTGACATCGTGTATAAGGCGTTGCTATAACGCCGTTTGACAAATCACTTCGTGTGACGTCATACTACGCTCTCTCTCACATTCCTAATGTAATAATACATAATAAATCACGTTTTCATACCGACCGACCGAGCCGCGGTTCGAACGAGGAAGCCGATTTTATTAACATTATAGATCGTCTGAATTCTTTAATAAAACGTGCCATTTTGGGAATCGCATTTGATCGGCTTTTCCGTGAACGTGTCACGTGATGAAGAGTCGACAACAACGAGTGTAGTTCGAAGACGCCACGCGTTTGCAAAGAACTAGTCTTTGTATGTGGGATTCGGTTTAGTACACATTTATTTAGAGACCGTATTTCCTTGTGAGCATTTTCATTAAAAAAGAACAAAATGTAATGACTACTCCGAAAAGTAACAAAAAACTCTACGAACACGGATAGATCGTATTTTATTAATATTTACAAACATCTTAAATCATCATCATCAGTAGCTCCCCAGCCCACCGTGGGCCTCCCTTAGTATTTTCCTCCAGACTTCCCTATCTTCTAGGATATCAATCCATAAATCCATCGTAGTCTAGGTCGTCCACGTCCTCTATTTCTTTCTGGTGTGCATTTCATAATCCTCTTAAGAACATCCTCCTCATTCATTCTCTGTACGTGCCCTACCCATCTCAGCCTGGCTATCCTAATTGATGTCACAATATCAGGCGATCTATATAACTCATGGAGCTCTTTGTTGTACCCTATTCTCCACTCTCCACCGTCTCTAATGGGTTCATAAATTGTCCAAAGTATTTTCCTTTCAAAAGATGCAAATGGAAACAGATCTCCCTGTGTCAGTACCCATGTTTCACTTTCGTACACCAGGACCGGTTTCACTAATGTTCTGTATAGTCTACCGTTGGTTTCACGGTGTAGAAGTTTCTGAAGACACGTAAAGGTCTTAGGCAGGGAGATGGTTTATCATGTTTATTATTCAGTCTTGCTTTGGAGAGTGCAGTGTGGGAATCTGGGATACATGTTGGTGGAACAATATTCAACAGGTCCGTTCAGCTGTTATCATATACTGATGATATTAACCTTGTGGGTCGGTCTTATGTTGCGGTGAGTGATGCATGCCTTGCATTGGATGGAGCTGCCAGAATAGTTGGCCTGGTAGTTAGTGAAGCCAACACAAAACATATGCGCACCCAATTACATCAAAATGAAACACATGAGAAGCAGATATATTTCTCGAACCACGAAGATACGACTTTACAAGACTTTGATACGACCTGTCCTGGCATATGGATCCGAGTGTTGGACGCTGACAAAGCATGATGAAATATCCCTCCTGAGATTTGAGTGGCGAATCTTGAGAAGAATTTTCGGAGCAGTACAAGGACAAAACTGGAGGCTGCGTACCAATTATGAATTAATGGATATGTACAAGGATATGGACGGGGTTCGTACTATTAAAGTTGGCCGACTCCGGTGGGTGGGTCATGTGTCAAGGATGTCAGAAGAGGAGATTCCAAGAAAGGTTCTAAGAGAGATGATTTACGGAAGGAAAAAGACTGGCAGACAAAGACTGCGGTGGGCGGATGGAGTGGCGGCCGACGCCCGAACTGTGTTGGTAATGTGTGGCTGGCAGACGGCAGGCGTTGGATACAGTGGGATGGCGATCGGTGTTGAAGGAGGTCATGTATTGAGGGTTTTAGCGCCAGGGAAGTAAGTGTTTTCCTATTTACAAATCAGCTGCTTTATACTCTCCGTATTCTCCGGTGGAGAGTGAGCAACAGTTGAGAAGACTTAAAACCCGGAAGCCGAAACCGGTCGCGAGAAACAAGCGATTATCTGTATCGTTTGGTAGGACTGTGACTCGAAGGTGTGTATCGATCGAGTGTTTATTATTCAGTCTTGCTTTGGAGAGTGCAGTGTGGGAATCTGGGATACATGTTGGTGGAACAATATTCAACAGGTCCGTTCAGCTGTTATCATATACTGATGATATTAACCTTGTGGGTCGGTCTTATGTTGCGGTGAGTGATGCATGCCTTGCATTGGATGGAGCTGCCAGAATAGTTGGCCTGGTAGTTAGTGAAGCCAACACAAAACATATGCGCACCCAATTACATCAAAATGAAACACATGAGAAGCAGATATATTTCTCGAACCACGAAGATACGACTTTACAAGACTTTGATACGACCTGTCCTGGCATATGGATCCGAGTGTTGGACGCTGACAAAGCATGATGAAATATCCCTCCTGAGATTTGAGTGGCGAATCTTGAGAAGAATTTTCGGAGCAGTACAAGGACAAAACTGGAGGCTGCGTACCAATTATGAATTAATGGATATGTACAAGGATATGGACGGGGTTCGTACTATTAAAGTTGGCCGACTCCGGTGGGTGGGTCATGTGTCAAGGATGTCAGAAGAGGAGATTCCAAGAAAGGTTCTAAGAGAGATGATTTACGGAAGGAAAAAGACTGGCAGACAAAGACTGCGGTGGGCGGATGGAGTGGCGGCCGACGCCCGAACTGTGTTGGTAATGTGTGGCTGGCAGACGGCAGGCGTTGGATACAGTGGGATGGCGATCGGTGTTGAAGGAGGTCATGTATTGAGGGTTTTAGCGCCAGGGAAGTAAGTGTTTTCCTATTTACAAATCAGCTGCTTTATACTCTCCGTATTCTCCGGTGGAGAGTGAGCAACAGTTGAGAAGACTTAAAACCCGGAAGCCGAAACCGGTCGCGAGAAACAAGCGATTATCTGTATCGTTTGGTAGGACTGTGACTCGAAGGTGTGTATCGATCGAGACGGTATACACAAGTTACATTCGAAACGATACTTACTAGACAGTAAACGGTTAATCGAGTAACACGTCCGAAATAGACAAATACTCCTTCGAGCACGAACGCGTTATATTTTGTGTATTCACCGAGACGGCTGTGTAAATTGGACACGTGCCGTCAATAAGAATTCCCAGACGTCGTTAAAATTCCCATTCAGGCAAACTCCGCCACCTTCGTTCGGATATTATTTATTAGCGGCTTAGTACTTGTAGTTAATTGATATTTTCACTTAATTTAATTATCATCGCTGGCACAGGGTAGCGGAGTGATCAGTATTCTGAGAGCGGATGTGTCGTTCTTACGGTGTGATCATTCTCCTTATGAACTACAGCGTGATAAAAAAATAACTAGCGATTTGATAACGAGATTATTTTTTATTCCTCATCGGTTCTTAAATTGTTCAGCATCAATTACTTTTTCGCTCTTCTAGGCGAATTTAGTCTTAAGGCTTGTAGAACCGATGTCTGATTGACGTGCTGGAGTTTTGGACGTGTTCATGCATTTTGTCTAGGAATAGCCCCTTTTGTGAACATGCAGTGCAATCTCTTGCATTATTATTTTCATAGGTGCAACCCTTGACGTGACTTGTCTGGGCGCATTTAATTAGACTTCGACACGGACTTATGTCTCTGACGAAACCCACTGATCCTGTTTCACGTAGACATTCGCTATTTGAAAATTAATGATAAAATAAGGATTGTGAAGCAAGTAATAGTGTTTTGGAAAAAAGCGATGAGAGCTGAGCGAAGAAAAGGCAGATAAAAAGGAAGTAATATGAAAGTAATGAGAAAGAAATGTATACTGCGAGTGTATTTAAAAAAAAATGTACAAAACTTTAACCATAATTTTCGTAAGTGCATGTTTTTCGTGTCTGGTAAAACGTAACTTCGTCCTGAAACACTTTAGAGCAGTGGTTCCCAAAGTGAGGGCCGCGGACCCGTGGGGGTCGGCGAAAAGTTTCAGGGGGTCCGCGGACACTTTTAAGACAAAAAAATAGAATATATCGTAATTTTCTCAGATTTTTTGTAATCTAAAATTTAAATTTTAGAATCTTAAAACAATTAGTAGAAAATTCCAGAGTTTTTTTGGGTCAAAGTAACTGTAATTGTAAAAGTAATTTCAAACAAATAGCTTTAATAATGTCTTTAAATCATGTTGTGTAGCAGATCTGTTTGTCAGCCGAACGGACTAGAGCGCCGCGTCAACGGAGAACTGATCGCCCCGTTTTAGTCCACGTACAAGCATTGTATCTCGCGTATAAGCACTGTATCTAAGCATAACGTTTTTCCGTGTAGCTGGTTTTACGCCTAAGTAGCTTAATATTAAGAGTGACTTAACATTGAAATTATCAGACATTAAACCTAATATTGCAGAGCTAATTGTTCAAAAGCAGCTTCATTGTTCACATTTAACTATGTTTGATATCATTAATATTATAATTTTGCAAGTTAAGAGAATTTTGATTTTAATACATTTTAATTAAAATATAAGACATGGTATCATATTCACTGTTTGTTTTATTTCAGAACTCAGACGGGGTCCGTGAAATTTTTAATTTGGGGGGGTCTGCGGACTGAAAAGTTTGGGACTCACTGCTTTAGAGGCTTTGGTTTTTTTAAAATTATGTTTGTCTCTTAACATTTCTTATACAGAACTAAAATTAAGGCTGATATCTAAAGAACATTTTTTTGTCTCAAAAGGAAGTCAACATTTTGTATATTGTATAGCACTTTTACGAAAAATCGCTCTAATACTTTTTTATCGTTATATTTATTTAGTTAGGTCCCCGGTGTGTTCATGTATTTACCTATCAGTAAAAGTGTTCCATAAATATATTTTGAATGGATTTTGAAATAAATCTACGCAACTGACAAGCCCTGTAGTCCTTTTACCGTTTTTTGTTTATTATAGATTTTTCGTAAAAATGTCTTCTCTGATTTTAGTTTATCTTTTTTTTTCCATTCAAGTGTATGAATTGGATACGTAGTGTGTCGCGGGCATTGCCGCTTTATCGTATATCTTGCACTCCTTAGGAATTTATTTCTTCACGAGAAATTAGTCGCTGATTGTGACTAATTGGTAACAAATTAGTCGTTGATTAGTGACCAATAGTTGCAGAGGAGGAGACTTAGTGACGCAGAGTTGTAGGAACGTTTTTGGATATTTTAGCGCGAAAGAACATGAGGTTATAGAGACGTTAAAACGTACGCTTACATGGAAAGGTCAACTAAGGACATTACGAGTAAATGACGAGTGGAACAACAGTGGAAATACGAGCTACTACTATTACGAGATCCTAAATACATCTTCTATGAATTTTAATTTGTTTGGCGTGTGGCTGAAGGTGAATTGCTTTAGTGTCTGGAAAGTATTTGTATTACCACACCGTCAGACAGGTGGGGGAAAGGGTCAGATCGCAAAAGATTAACGAAAGTACACACCACAACCGAACGGGGATATAAATGACCTCGAGAACTTGTACGTGTCGACCATAAATAAAGCAAACCCTTCTCGTATGAGTTGTTTCAATTTCTGACGATACATGTTCGATAAGTTATGATAGACATTTGCTATAATTTGGTATAAAGAATATTGGCGCAGTAAAAATTTCATTTGTGATCATATCTGCAAAATAAATGTCAGTGTACCAAACGAATTGAAGACTGTAAATGTTTGACAATGTGTCTTAGTTTTGTTAGATTAGATTGAAAGTTTTTAAAAATTTTAATTTATAAAATATTTAATACTCTTTACTGACTTTTGGACACGAAAAATAATACTTTGTATGTATATAGACATTAATTATAATGAAATATTTATAAAATTGTATGGTAAGAATCCTGAATTTCTCATTTTCCATGAAGAAAACGAGGGAATCTAACCTTTAAGCTAGTCTTATCCTCCCCGCCACCGACGACCAAAACATATCCTAGTTACGTCAAAGTTTTTCGCGTGGATTACTATAGCGCTATCAGATTTTGATGCTTATTCTATCAAAACTTAGAATAGCTGTAGAAAAACTAGCCGTCATTTCCCTCCTACATGTGGAAAAAACCGCTCTGAAATTACGCGTTTGGTTATAGTTGGTTATTTTCTGAAATTGAGTATGTTATAATTTTTAAGCTTCTGCTTTAAGGATTTTACAAATACGAAGGTACGACTGTTCGGTGTAGTCTTAGCAATATTTTACTGTAAGCGATGCCCGTATAAGTGTAAAGGCTATGTTATGTTCAGTTGTTTATAACGCTACACAGTTTCTTAAATCGTACCACTGTCCAGTTGCCTAAATCGTACCACTGTCCAGTTGCTTAAATCGTACCACTGTCCAGTTGCCTAAATCGTACCACTGTCCAGTTGCCTAAATCACTGTCAGTTGCTTAAATCGTACCACTGTCCAGTTGCCTAAATCGTACCGTTACAATTAAGGAAACTAACGCTAATTCGAATAAGATGTTATTAATATTTATTTCTTTTTATTGTACTTCATGCCTTTGCTACATTCTGTTTCAGAATGAGCAGTAAAAGGCAGTATGGCAAGTGGACAGCGGCACAAATGTCGATGGCAATAGTAGCAGCTTTCAGAAATGGAGATTTATGTTTAAATGAGTCCTGCAGACAATATAACATACCAAAGCCAACAATAAAAAGACATTTAAATTCAATCAATGTAATTGCAAATGAGGACGTTAAATCGTTAGGCAGATTAACTGTACTATTGCATGAAATTGAAGCTAAACTCGTTAGACATATTTTAATCTTGTAGGAATGTCTATTTGGCCTTACCATAAATGACGTACGAAGACTTGCTTTTCAAATAGCCGAAAAAACAACTTGTCACACAATTTTAATAAATACGAAGAAATGGCAGGAAAGAAATGGTATTACGCCTTTAAAACAAAGCATCCACAGCTTTCACTTAGGGAACCAGAATCACCTGTATAGCTAGAGGAAGGGGATTAAACAAAGAAAATGTTGCAGACTTTTTAAAACTTTTGATAAATTAATTGAAAATAATTTTGATGCTACAACGATATTTAATGTTGACGAATCCGAATTTAGTACGGTGCAAAAAAATGTCAAAAAATATTGGCTCAGAAGGGTAAGAAACAAGTTGGTTCAGTTTCAAATGGCGAAAGGCGTTAAGGGGAGATCAACAGTTTTTCGATCAAAAAATCAATTTTTTTATTGTTCCCGAAAATTCCCCATTTAATCCTGATTAAGAAAATATATACTTTTATGAGGTTATCTACATTAATGTGACCATAAAAAATAAAATAAAAAGTATTACACATTGTTTTCCGGCTCCCATTATTTAGCTTTACACGCGTTTCCGTAACCACGGATTTCAACAATTAGGTACACTTTTCTCAAAAACTATAAGAGCTATTGAGTTCAAATTTTACGTGGTTGAATAGTACAGTGTAACAATCAAAATGTACTAGAATTAATCTCTTCCTTTAAAAAATTAATTTTGTAACAAAATTTTAAATAAAATAATGTTTTTCAAAAAATTTGTAAAAGTAATTATTTTTTTATATTGGTATTTTTTTCTTAAATTGCTTCTAACTAGTACATTATGTTTCAAATATATCTATTAAGGTGTGGTAGAAATTTCAAATACACAGCTTCTATAGATCATTAATTAATGATACCTAACTAAATCCCTGTTCCACAAATTAAAATGCATTGGACAACAAAATTGCGGATCTCCCCTTAAGGAGATTGTTATGTAAGTGCAGCAGGCTTACGTTCCACCAATGATAATATTTAAGAGGTTAAGAATTACACCTGATCTGAAAGTAGTTGATCGGGTAGTCAGATTGAAATTTCTGAATCTGGATATATTAATAGTAAACTTTTTGTGAAATCGCTCAAACATTTTGTTACCTGGGTAAAGTCGTCACGAGGCAAAAAGGTTTTATGACTTCTGGATGGACACACAGCCCAATCAAAAAAATCTTGAAGGTCTAGTTATTGCGCGAGAAAATGGCGTTATTCTGTTACAGCTTCCTGCTCACACTACACACCGGCTTCAGACCTTTAGATAAGACTTTCTTTGGCCCATTGCAAACTTTTTACTCACAAGCAGTACAGAGATGGCTTCGTTCCAACCCTGGTTTGGGAGTTACTCAATTCCAAGTCTCAAACTTGTTAGCCGAAGCGTATTCAAAAACAGCTACAATTGCTAATGCAATAAATGGGTTCAAAACAACTGGGGTATGGCCACCCAACAAGGATATATTTTACCATTCAGCCTTTGCTGCAGCAGAAAACCTTGTAACTGTGCCTTTAGATGTTGAGTATGCACCTGTTAGGTCTGCTTTAGTAGCCAGCACCAGTGGCATGTCAGTTACTATTCAATAGCTCTCCCCAGTTCCAGTGGCTAAGCCAAAAAACACGTTAAAAGCCAGAGGAGCTAAGAAAGCGGTAATTTTGTCGAGCAGTCCTTACAAGGCAGAATTGACAGCACCATAAGAGGAAAAAAAAAGGCTAGAGAAGAGAATGCTGCTATACGCCTAAACGAAGCAAACACTGAATGTCGACAGTGTCACTGCGTCTGCTGATGGGAAACAATTAACGTCAAAAGGAACGCAAGATGAAGTTTGGTATTGTAACATATGTGATAATTCAGCTTCTGAAGATATGATTCAGTGCCTAATGTGTCAGCAGTGGGTACATGAGTTGTGCACTGGTGTCAAGTCAGGGAAAAACAGTGCTTTTGTTGTGACTCCCAAGTGAAAATTTAATGAACGTAAGTTAGAAACATTATCCGTACGTCATAAATTTTTTATAATAAAATGGAATTACGCTAGTAATGGTTTCTGTTTCACAATTTAAATAAGAGAAAAACATTTCTAAAATTTGTTCTAATGTCAAGAGTAATATTTAGTTTATGAATAAAAATGTTTTTGGATTATATTATATTGATTTATATTGGATTATTTTATATTGATTTCCTTAGTTAAAAGTAATGCTGGTACAATTTAGGAAACCTGCGGTACGATTTAGGAAACCAGTTTCCCAAATCGTACCATTTACAGAGTTGTAGTAGAAACTTTTTTTCGATTAAATGCTTCATATTTGAAGCCTGAAAAATTTATATTGTATGTGTAATTAACCAGTCTTTCCAGCATTAATTAATGGTTAAGTTATTCTTTATGGTATATTAAATACAAATTCAAATGTGGAAAGTGGTACGATATAGGCAACTCTCCCCTGTGTTTGGTATTGAACCGAAAGAAATGTTTTAGCATGATTAAATATTAGATATTGTAATATCTAAAATTAAATCATGTGATGCGACTAACTTGCTTGGGCGGTGTGACAAATCGCCTACAGTTCGAGATTATTGAAACGATGTGGCAGTTTACTTCCATGCTTTCAAAATACATTTCAGCCCCAGAAACTGATCCCCTGATAAACGTTGTATCAGTTCATGAAGTCAGCGTATAAGTTTGTGAATAACAAATTATCTGGCGACCGGCTTACGAACACAGCCTGTTGTTTTATTACTCAACAGACTTGTCGTGAATATCGACTGATTGTTCTATCGACTATAGTTCTAGATTATTGAAACGGTGTGACACTTTTCACCTCCACTCGCTGGGCTGTTATGCACGTTGGTTTTTGCAGACTTGTAAAATGTTTCTCTTTGAACCGGACAGTTGTGTACGTCAGGATGAGTTTCATCTTGGATCTGACCTCTTAACTAGGCAGTCACCTTTGTCAGTGTCTTATAGTTCATAGTATTAAGGCACGTTCGCGCGGACGTGGATACGAAACAGACTCGGATAAACTACAGCTGGAAGTAGGAATTGCGTAACGATAATGCGGTATTGTTATGTCGCGAGGGTAGTCTCCACCTGTTGTCATGTACGTCGCGTAATACGATGTCCTCTCTCCCTAACCCCCCTTAATTACGCCGGCCGGGGATTTTCAAAACTGTCTCAAGTTTTGGTTCTTTTTAAACGTGAGTCGCGTATTTAAATGATCCCAGTTTTAAAAGGTCATCAAGCGATTTAATATCTGTGTCGTTCTCGTGTGGCTTAATCCGCGGACAAAGGGCGAGCTGCACGACCCCCGCAGAATTCATAATTACACTCTCAGGCGGCGGAGTAGGTGTACTTAAAATGTAATAAAAATTATTGTCATTAGCGCTGGCTTTGTGCAGTAAGAACACACAGTTGCCTGCCGTTTCGAATTGTTGTTGTTTTTTTTCCTGAAAATAATCCTAAGATATGTACAACGATACCAGATTCAGTTGTAAAAACCTCCCTAACTACGCTAATATTGAAATGATGCCGGATTTGGTCGCGCTGGTTTTATGTTCAGTTCTGCTGAATTTGTCTCCTCCAGAATTCATGTATTAATTATTACTTATTTTGCTCGCGCGCATTTAAATATGTAGCGAAACGGTGCAACAAACCCCACAGCGAGTGGCACTACTGTCAGCAGGCGCGCGGTGCAGTTAGATTTCCACGTGATTTTACTTCCTCTGATACCCTGGTTGTATTCTCTTTGCATTACATTGAGTGTATTTGTATTTAAAAATTTACGTACAGTATCGCGTACTTACAGGCAATGATAGTTTGTATCTTGTGACAGCCTTGGTGGTCTGTTGTAAGAAATCTCACGTGCTTTTCTCTCCGATTCCGTATTGATAAGAGGTTATAGAGACTGTAAAGATTATATTTCACCCAAATTTTTTTCGTATGAGCCACTGTGGACTACGTTTTGTTCAACCTTCTTTCATCCTCCTCTCCCATATCTCGTTCATTCGTGATCGATGTCTCTCCCTCCTTTCGTCAGTTCAGATGGCACCTGTCCTCTTCTTGAGTTTTCCCTGAAAACCTTGGGCATTTTTTGATTTCTTTTTGAGTGGTTCTTCAATGTCTTCTTGAATAATCTGGAGCTCTGCTATGTCTTTTTCTGTTTCGTTGAACCACGTATTGGGCAATCTGACATAGTTAAAAAGTTTCCCTGTTAGTCTTTCAGGATTCATTCTTTGAATATGTCCGTAGAAAGAAATTCTTCTAATTACGTCTGTGATATTTTCAACATGTGTGTACACCACCTCATTATTGTGGCGTCTTGTGTATTGTTATCCATCTTTTATTGGTCCAAGCATTAATAATTATTTTTCTTGTTATTGGTTCCTTGCCTCGAAATGCCATTACCTTTGTTTTTATAGTGGAGATTCTATATTGTATTGTTTGCAAATCTGGTGAAGCTTAAAAACTACCACTTTTTATTTGCGTCAAATAAAAAGAAGCAAGGAAATATAATAGACAAAAATAATAACTTTGTTCTGTATTTAATCAGGCTAAGCGCCGAATCTTGTATCGATAATATTTTCTCACAAAATAAGAGCACAATAAGAAAAGAAATCATAATTACTCTGCATGGTCTAATGAAGATTCTCTATTATTGACCGTTTTTCGTAGTTTTTTTAAATGTGCGCCTCAATATGATGTAATTTTGTTATCTCCTTTGATTAGGTGTTATAGGAATGAGTGCCAGGCAGAGAGAGCGCCGGATACCTTGAAGTCTCGCTGCACTAACGCTTCAAATTCTGCTAGTCCCTTTTATGCATCCGATTTTGTATAGTACGATAACCTACGATAAAAACTCGTGCGACATGCAGAACAACAGAAACAAATGGGCCGTTTTATGCACTATCGTACCATAAATTTATCCTTCTGAAATCAAAAACATATCGTGGTGTAATAGAAAACGCATCAGATAAAAAGTCGGACGACTTGTCTAGACACGTGGACTGTAGTGGTTCTGTTTGTGCATTCGCGCGAGTTTTTTTATCGTACGACTTTAAGACACAGTGGTACCAACCTAGAGTCGCGAGGCAGCTGTACCAAGTAATCAGTGGTATTCACGTAGTAGTTTGATTTTCATAATTTGAATTGTAAATATGGAAGACATTAATATTGAACGGCTCGTTGACGAAATCCAAAACAGGAGAGCACTATAGGATCCCACTTCCGAAGATTATAAAAACGAACCGATAAGCGGCATACAACACGCACGGATCGGTTTTCAGTACTGATGATGGCAGCGCTGAAAGAGTTTGTTCACACCCACTTCCGGTATTTTTTACGCACGACAGAAATCGGAGTAAAATCGGACGCACAAAAGGGGCCTAAGTTGTAAGTTATAGGTATTTAATGGACAAACAACGTAACCACGATCGTCATGCTAACTTTATTTACGTAGTAGTTTACGAGTTATGGCTAATTACTGTTATCGCGTTCGGCCAGTGCGAATAACAAATACGTTACGATTGATGGTTTTCTTGCGACCGAGACATCTGTGCCCAACGACGCTAATGAAGACGAAACGCCAGCTGTCACCGTTTGGCTATATGGGAAAACATTTACTTGATCCACTCGGTGGACGAATAAAAACAGACACGAGGTGTACGCTCGAGTGCCTTATAACATATCTGCGACAGTTGTAAGGCTGTAGGACATACATTACTAAGGATGTGTCCAAGGCGAAGTGGCTGGAAGGGCGTGTCCTTTTGTAGTGTGAACAATAGGTTTGCATTAACGCTGTCCAGGGGATCCATCTGACGTTGAAGACGCTGCCTTGCCTTGCCGTCATTAGTCATTTACCGGACAGAGCATTAGCTGCAGACACCACTTCTTCCATAAGGGATTAAAACAATCCCTTACCTCATATACACCCCTTTCACACGGTTTCTCTTCCGTTCAAATTGTACTGTCCACAGCATCGCTACATTTATTAACAGCTGTGCTATAACCCACTCCCCGATCATTTGTACGCGTCTTACAGCGTAATTGAACGACGACCGTTTTGCGTAATCTGAAAAGTTTAACAGTTAATGGGAACACGAATTTCGAACTGTTAAAAAAATTAACCAACAGGTTATTTTAATTTACGTAATTAGTAAAGTTGTGTTAGTGGTTACAATCACAAACAGAATTAACACTGTTGCGCACCACTATAGAAATCGGAATATCGGAATAATTTACCAAGTTTTATATGTAAAATTGATTTTTACAAGATAAATTGATTTTTGTATTTCTGGATCTTGTAGATACGAGATAGAAGTTTCTTAAGTACAACGGAATTTCTATTATCATTGACTGTTCATTGATTTAGGCTATTTCATTACTGATTCTATCACAGTTTTTCATAGGAAACCGCAAATTTTTAAACGCTTACATGTACTTAAAACGCTACCTTCAACAATCAGGGTACGAATGATTCTTCTCCCTTCTGCTGTCGACGTCTTCAGTATTTCTCACTGTTCATCAGTAAGTTCCTGTTCCTCTACTCCATTTATAAACTGTAAATGTGTCACTTTTAATGTGTACGAGGGTACGGTGAACGGTTGACCAAAAACTGTATACCCCCAATCCAACCAAATTGTAACCGGTGATGAGACTTGGGTCACCACAACATTCCTGAGACCAAACAACAGCCAAAAGAATGGACTGCAAAAGGCGAACCAACCCCAAAGAAGGCAAAGACAAAATTCCTTCCGCTGGTATTTTTTTGGACGCACGTGGAGTAATCTTCACTGACTAGCTTAAAAAGGCAAAACAATTAGTGACGAGTACTATGCAAACTATGGTTCGGTTACTCTAACTGTCGTCGTCATTCGGCTGTTCAATTAATGAATTTTATTCTATTTATTTAGTCGTCTTTTCATTGATTTTTTTATTAAATCCTTAAATTCGTAGTGACCGTCAATCAATGAATTTTCCAGTGAAGGGTTAATGAGGATCAGTAAAACATAACACAAATGTTTAACTTATTTGTGTCGACGTTTCGACGTGATGATATTGCTCTAATTGTGAAGAGTAAGGAAGAACATTAGAAAGCAGAAACTGAATGGGCAAGTGCCTTTAGGGACAGAGGGATATGGATAAACGTGAACAGAAACAAAGTGATGGTCATGTCCAGGCGATTTGAAGAGAAGCCCCTGAATATTAATTGGCAAGGTAGACAGTTAGGGCAGGTAAAGAGGTTTGAATATCTGGGAACAGTAATCACCTCGGATAGATAGGCTGATTAGGAAATAACCCGCCTGGTTATAAAAAAAAAAAATAATAATGTTAAAAGAGTGTTACTTAAAAGCACACATATAGGGTAGTTGTTAGATGTTGGATGTCGAACGCGTCGCCCAGGAAAGGAGGGAGTATCGGAAGTGGCTGAAAGACGCCTACGCTTGACGGCAAAAGGGAATGAAAAGAAGGTATCCAAGACTGGGAGAGTAAAGCCCAAGGCTTCGAGAGAGAGAGAGAGAGAGGGGAAAATTATAAGACTTTGGGCTTAATGACATGTTCGAACGCTATTTAATATGTTACTGTAAAAGTGCGAAGAGGAGGCTTTGCACAAATACAGTACTTCTTCGTAGTACACTTTTTTAAACAATTACACTTTTTTGAAGCCTTGTCCTCCAACTAAAGATAATTTATTAATCGCTTCTAGAACAGTAACCTCTTCGTTTCCTACTTCTGTAACGCTAATAAAATTTCTGTACACAGCTTTTACCACAGCGCAGCGGTAAATCTTGATATTTACCACTAACTGTAGGTAAAAGTCCGAAATGCAAACATTTTGAAAGAATCTTCGGACATTTACCATAATAAAACGGTAAATCTTAGGATATATAGGGCTACTGGTAAATCTTAAGATTTACCTTACTTCGCGCTTTTACTGTAACATATATAATAATGAGGCATTATAACATTATAAGGTGTAATAATTCTTACATTGTACAGATAATATGAAAAGGAGTCGGATTTCGTTGACGTTATTGGAAACATGCTGCCGTGACGTTAGCAGTGAAGGCGATCCGTCATTCGGATTCTTTGACACGAGTACAAAAATGCTGTAATTGCGGTAACGAGTGAGAAGTCGGGCGTAGTGACGGTAATCGTGTAGGTAGTTGCAGTGGGCGGTTGATACCCGTTAATAACGTATATTCTGCGACAAGGTGTTATGTAATAATTATAGGCGTATAGCAACATGCTGGCGGTAATTATTTACTTGAATGCAGGATCTGGGCCCTCCACGCGCTCGGCGACCCTACAAAATCGCCCTTTGTCTTGCACCTTCAGTTCTGTTTCCTTTTTTTCTCGTTTGTCGAGTGCTTCGCTGTAAATCTCCGAGTGGTTAAATATACCGCACGACCGCCGTTTTACGGGTTAATTATTAAGGCTGTTTCCCTCTCTGCTCACGATCGCGTCGAGTGCATTTGAAACTTCAATAATTGGATAATTCAGACGACTCTCCAGTGTAACTGTATTGTTGTTATCAACCGATTATCGTTTAGTACACGCGCGGTATATTAACTTGTACAAATAGCGTCGAATGTTTTTTGGAGACGGGTAAGTCAATCTTCGCTCGTTTACTTATTTTTTAATAATATTTTATATAGGCGCCTTGCATCGGCTTCCAAATGACTGTACACTTCACTAATGGTTTGATTAGGTTGGTAACATTCTTTCGATAATCCGAAATCTGTTAGCCTTTTTCGGGGTGCCATTAAATGTTGCCCACGCTTTCTCGCTCTACGCATTGTAGAATCGTCCATTTTCATTCACATTCGTACAGGTGTGTTAAAATTTACCGGTTTCCTGATACAATTTGAAAAGCTGGTCGACGAACAAGTGTCGTGAATTTGTCTTAACTATAGTCAACAAATTATACGAATTGTGAGCCATTGTAGTATGCAGAGGCGAAACCTCAGAGCAAGCACTGCTTGTCCAAAGAAAGTCAGACAGAAGTAAATAAATAATTACATAACATTGTTGTCACAAAAAACTGTTTCACGTTCCTTCGTGTCTCTCATCTTTTGGAAATCGGCGGCGCATTTATCTTCCATAAAAATGCCATTAACAACTTGGATTTGACCAAAGCCACTAATATCACTTCGCTGTTTTAACAGATGAGTGTCCGCTCCGCCCCCAAGGCAATCACTTCGAAAAATGCTTCTGTACGCTATCAGTTGACCATAATTTTAGAAATCGTAGCATTTATTTAGGATTTCATAACCACGCTCCATTACGTACGCTTCTTTTTTTAGATTAGCCTACTGTTTCCCTCTCTGCTCACGATCGCGTCGAGTGCATTTGAAACTTCAATAATTGGATAATTCAGACGACTCTCCAGTGTAACTGTATCGTTGTTATCAACCGTTTATCGTTTAGTACACGCGCGGTATATTAACGTGTACAAATAGCGTCGAATGTTTTTTGGAGACAGGTAAGTCAGTCTTCGCTCGTTTACTTATTTTTTAATAATATTTTATATAGGCGCCTTGCATCGGCTTCCAAATGACTGTACACTTCACTAATGGTTTGATTAGGTTGGTAACATTCTTTCGATAATCCGAAATCTGTTAGCCTTTTTCGGGGTGCCATTAAATGTTGCCCACGCTTTCTCGCTCTACGCATTGTAGAATCGTCCATTTTCATTCACATTCGTACAGGTGTGTTAAAATTTACCGGTTTCCTGATACAATTTGAAAAGCTGGTCGACGAACAAGTGTCGTGAATTTGTCTTAACTATAGTCAACAAATTATACGAATTGTGAGCCATTGTAGTATGCAGAGGCGAAACCTCAGAGCAAGCACTGCTTGTCCAAAGAAAGTCAGACAGAAGCTCTCATCTTTTGGAAATCGGCGGCGCATTTATCTTCCAGTAAAAATGCCATTAACAACTTGGATTTGACCAAAGCCATTAATATCACTTCGCTGTTTTAACAGTTGAGTGTCCGCTCCGCCCCCAAGGCAATCACTTCTAAAAATGCTTCTGTACACTATCAGTTGACCATAATTTTAGAAATCGTAGCATTTATTTAGGATTTCATAACCACGCTCCATTACGTGTGCTTCTTTTTTTAGATTAGCCTACTGTTAGAAATACTCCAACTTATAACCGTCTAACCTACGAGTACGATGGTTTGGTGGTACGTACGCAAATGATAAACCGCACATCCTCTGGCTATCAGAGACCCCAAAAACAAGCACTCTTTAGTAGCGCTTTAAGCCGCTAGGAGCACTAGCAGTTCCCGGCTCGGTGAAAGTGCGGTCATTTTTCTCTTGTTTATTGTTTTGGTCTTCGCTGTTTGAGGTTAGCTCCCCGCGGTATCTCCTGGGTACTGGCCGTTGAAACCATAATTTTTTAAAACTAGGAAGTAGAAACAACTTTTTAAATACGCATAGTACTAATTACACTTTATGAATATTTTTCTCACAGCGGTACAAACAAATGCGTATCTGAATATTTTTTAATGGTTTTCTAGTATTGTTATTTTGTGTACACGTGCTTGCTTATATTGTGCGTGGAGTCAATGCTTGCCCTACCCATGGAGTCAGAAATCGCCACTGGTAGTATGTCTCTCGTGACGACGTATTTTGAACAACATTACCTGTTCTATGTTAACCCTGTGTGTACGATTACAAAATTACAATTTGTACCATGTGGCCTTCTTATCGTACCGAATGCCAGTTCAGAATTTTCGAACAAAAGTTGATGATGAAACCGTCTCCTCTTTTACTCATAATACCGTTGTGGTCGCTGTGTTAAAACTTTGATATCGTACACAAGATTAATCTGTATGTATATAAGTCATGTGTTTAACAGAGCTTGCCACTATGTGTTGTCTTCTAGTTGACAGATCAACAGGTAAATCGTTTTGAGTTTGTTACTTTCAAACGTTGGTACGTCACCGAGTATAGTAAGTGATAATTAAGGTAAGATGGCGAGAACTGGCCACATGAAAGGTACCTATACTAATGTGTTTTGTAGGAAATGGCCTGAAAGAAAGATTAAAGTGTGTACAACATTCTTAGCGACTATTGGTTATCAATCAATCGTCAACCGTGACTCTACAACCCTGGTGGGTCTTGGTCTGCTCCAAGAGTCGATTCCATTCCTCCCTATTGCATGCCTTAACTTTCCAGTTTCTTATGTTCAGCTTTCCGAGGTCCTCCTCTATCTGGTCTTTGAATCTACTTCGGGGTCTTCCCCTTTTTCTACTACCCATTGGTTTCTGGTAGAAAATATGTTTCGTAGGCTGTCCTTCCTCCATTCTCTCTATGTGTCCAATCCACCTTAGCCTGTGTATTTTGATTAGCCTGACAATATCCGGTTCTTTGTAAAGACAGTATCTTATAGTTCATAATTATAGCGCCTGCGCCACATTCCATTTTCTTGTACTCCTCTAAATATTGTTTTTAGAATCCGGGAACTATTGCTTAAATTGACATAATTTTAAATTCATACAAAAAAAAAGACAGCGGAGCGGAGCACGAGCGGAGGAAGTTCTGAGTTTTAACTCGACCGTTTGGCATTTGTTTATCTGCCTGCGTTTGGGGTAGGTCTCACTATAATTTTTTAATGGATCAACCCCGATTTTTATAAAACGTGGTACTTGTGTTAAAACTTTTACCCCATATAGACTACAACCTATTGTCTTTGAGAGGTGCTCCACAGAAATAGAGTGGTGGTAGGAAAAAATATGAAGGGATGAAATTAAAAAAAAATCCGCAAAAATAAAGATAATTTTTGTGAAGTATAGAAAATATAACAGAAACAATGAGAAAAAGAAGACTATTTATTTTTGGACATTTATATAGAATGGACGACAGTAGGTTAACAAAGCAGATCTTCAAATATCTGTGGGGGAAGAAATCAACATCAGCTTGGATTAAAGAAGTCCAAAAGGATTTAGAAAAAAATAATATACATGCAGAAGAAGCAATTGAAAGAGACGTTTTTCGGGCAAAAGTGTTAAAAATGGAAGGAGTCCAGGGTAGGAGAGAGAAAAACGCAGGTTCAAAGTGGACTGAAGACAGGAAGGAGAGACACAGTGAAAAGAAGATGAAAGAATATTGGAGAAAAAGAATAGAACAAAGAATTGAAATTGGCATGTGGTCCTTAGATGGCCGATACAAAAAAAGATAATTTTACCCAAATCCCAGTGTAGTGTTTAGTCTGAAAACTTTTTAAATTTACGGGCCAAAAATGGAAGTCAAAATTTTGAGAAAATTGTAACAGTGTGTGTGGGGCATCAAATTATGAGGGATTTCATTCAAAATACAAACTCTGTGTGTTAATAACCTGACAAAATTAATATTGCCAACACCCCTTGGAAATTTTGGACCTCCTTCAAAAAGTGTGTCAGCTAATCTTTGAAAACGAACTTTGTACGTTGTTATTAGTTATGTGTATTTCTGAAAAGTAGGCCTACGGATATCTATGGGAACTTAGAAGAGAAGCTGCAACTAAATTATTTGTCATTCAGGCATTGTGGTCACAAATTTAACTAAAAGAAATCAGTGCACTAGTTGGGAATATTTAGTGTTTATTGTATTATTGTCTGCTTTACAATTGTTATTGTATTGAAAGGAAATAGTAGAGTAATCGGCGTGTTTCCTAATTTTCTGTAAATTGCAAGAGTAAGAATTTGTTAAATTTTAAGAGTCTATGTAAGGCTGCCGTCCATTACAACGCCAAAAGATCCTTAATTTTGTATAGAATAATTAATCGTAATACTTAGATTAATTAACTGTAATTGTATTGCTATTTATAACCACCTCATCCGTATACAGAAAACAGATAAAAGATTTTAAAAAATCGAAAACCAATAAACTTAAAGTTTGAAAAATGATACATGGCCATCTTCTCGTGGTGTATCTCGGTTCTCAAAGAATCACACATTAGAATAACTTTTCTCATAGCTTTAAAAAACAAAAATATTTTAATTTGATTTTATCTAATAATATATGTTTTGTTCAAAATAGCGTAGTTTTGCTGCTCGGGGAGTTTACCGGTTACTTATGAGTAGAGATACATTTCGTTGATTATTTTTTTTTACTAAACGGTTTCTTTATTTTTAAACTGTACGTGTACTGTGTTGGCGCGGTGTTAATTGATGTAAAAATACTACGGCTTACGGCATCCCCTTGTGATTGATTAGGTGATTCAATTTCCAGCCGAATTAACGTGTAAATCGACAGATCTTGCGCACTACCCTCACTGTCTCTAAGTATGACTAAGTACCGCCGAGATCCCTCGCCTTTATAAACAATGTATTGGTATTTGTCATGATCAGCGCGAGCGCAGCCTCCCTCCTACGCCGGCCAAACTCATTTTGATAATACAATTTTCTTTCACCGCCTCGTGGGGAAACCCACGCAAATACGGGGGCTACCTTCGTCACGTGAATTAACGCGTTAGGTTAACCGACGCTTCTCTTTAACTTAATGATTAATTAAAAGTACTGTTTTCGTAAGGGAAAGTCGTCTACAAATAGCTGCGGTGTCAAATCGACTGTTGAGGTTTTTTTGGGATTGAAAGGCGCTCTTAATTAATATGCGGACGTGAAGTCAAGTAACACGAACTTATGCATAATTGCTGTAACTTTTAGATTTCACAGGAAAGTGTTACTTGTAGTTGATACTTTAAGTAGGTGTGCCCGATTTTTTGTAATTGTTTCAGTTAGTCCGTTAAAATAATAATAATAATTATTAAACGAGAGAAGCTAGTTCTGAGTTTTATCTCAACAGTTTGGCAGTTGTATCTCTTTGGGATATGTCTCACGACAACTTTTGAACGCACCGACCGGTTTTTTTAACATTTAGCATGCATTTTCATACTTTTACCTACCTCAGAGATCCGTATTGATTTTTAGATCGACCGCCTCCCCAAAAAGGGGTGGGAGGCAAAAATTTCAAAGGTCAAAATTTTGGAAAATCCAAAGATTCATGCCGGTATCAAATTAAAGACAATTTTAACGAAAATCTCAATATAATGTTCAGTTTTGGAAATTTCAAGAGTTTTTAAAAATCAGGGAAAAATCTGGAAAATTTTGAAAAAAATTGCAAAAATCCGTGCCACTTATCACGGATTAAGCAGAATTTTAACCCAAACACAAATGTAGTGTTTACTTCGAAATTTTTTAAGTTTGTTGTCATCCCTGGACAAAATAAGTGAAAATTAATAAATGTTGGTCTATATGAGGCAGTTATAAGACGACTGAAGTCAATTACAACACTATAAGATTTTTGTTTTGTACATAGAACAACCGAATACACTAAACTAATAGTTATTGACTCGTAGTGTATTATTTCCAACTTTTTTTCTAACTTGTGTATGCGCACATGAAACATAAAAAGTCAAAAATAAAATATAAAAAAATAAACAATAATAGGCCTATATGAGGAACGACGTACGGTCACCTCGCGATGTTTCTCGGCTACCGTCATACATATGGAAAACTTTAATATTATTCACGCCTTCGAAACAATCGTATTTCTTTCAAAATAGTGGTCGGGTTCTGCAGCTCACGGAGCTTTCTAGTTATTACAATTATAAACGCATTTCTGAACTACAAAACGTGTAGTTACATCATTTTTTGAAAGTGAAACATGCTTGAGCAAAAGGTATTAAAAAAAATATATATATAATATACAATTGAGCTTCCGAATAACTAGACTCGATATCCGGCTGAAAATTTCGTTAGTGACAAGTATTTGTTATTTGAAGACAGAAGGAGGTCATTCCCAAATGTGCGCCTTTGGTGCGTTTAGGTATGCAGCTTCATAAGGTCTGGTTTAGTACATAAACGCTAACTTATTTTATTTCAAATTATATGGACTTTCGTAGTTCATCGGAGCATAGATAAATGTAATATTAGTTGAGTCGTTGATGCGTATTGCAAATTTGATGCATTGTTTACACCCCCCCCAATGCGGCCTCCCCCCCCCCCACACACACAGATATGGCACAGAATTTTATTATTGTAAGTCGAAAAAGATTAGGATAAGGTGGCTTGTGGAAATTGAGTAATATTATGAACGCCATCATTTTTGAATTTGTTATTTGAACGCCATCTTGTTATTTGAATTGGCAGTCTCTGTTATTCCAGCTTTGTCGTGTTTACTTGCTGAACTGTTACTTGTCACGTTCCGGACAAGGCCTTTCAGTGTCTCCACCATTATCAAGTCCTAAACCACTACCACGAGACACTGAAAGGCCTCGTCCGTAACATGACAAGTAGCAGTTCAACAGTAAACACGATAAAAGTTAGAATGAACACCATCAGTCTATCCTTATCTTAAAAAGGAGTCAGTCATGGTTGAATCAATGAGTCATGGTTCAGAAACGTGGCCAGTGAAGACGAAGTGATGGAAAAACTCTGGACGGAACAGAAAAGAATAAATGGAAAGGTTTTTCCTGGAATAACAACAAGGAGAGACAGTAAAACAAACGGACTTGAAGCTACTGGAAATGTAGTTTAGATGGGGAAGACAATGCGATGACGGGGTGTGAGAGAAGCCGCCGGATTGGGAGCCAAGAGACGTGTTGATGGACTTTGCAATGTGAACGGATGACCTGATGCAGTGGACTGGACAAGATTTGCACTGGAACTGATTCGCTTAGCAGCGGAGATACTAGTGTTGACGGTGAAAATTGAGACGACTGCTGCACGCGTTTATGGGTGTGAGGCTTGGACCCTTGGCAAAATATACAGGAGAAAGCTGGAAGCAATGGAAATGTGGGTCTGCAGGAGAACGACGAGGACGAGTTGGATGGATAAGGAAAGTAAGTCCTCGCAGAAGTGAATGAAGATAAATGACTTCTAAAAGTGATTGGAAGAAGAAGGGTAAAATTGATGGGGCACGTGTTACGACACAATCAATTGTTAAGTAACATTTTTGAAGAAAAGGTGTTGGAGGGGGGGGACCAAGAGGACAACCAAGAGCAGCGTTCTTCAAAGACATGGGAAAAGTAATGAACTTCCTATCATACTGCGATTTAAAGAGGACAGTGATGGAGAAAGAGACGTGGCTAACTCGACAAGGCATGGCCTTTAGATGATGATGGTGTACGCGTCCACGTCTCAAAATGTGTTTTGGAAGTAAACAAGGGGGCAAGGGGAGACCTGACCATTTCAAATGTGGTCACCCTCCGACCACCGGATTGATGTTGCAAGAAGTGTGCGCGCGCGTGTAATGCTAGGGGATGACTATAACTCCTTTTGAATATAAAAGAAAGTAGGCCTAGACCCAGTTTTGCGAGATGTGATACGTTGAAGTAAATGACACTTCTTGTTTGCCAGGAGACGCGAATTAAATTCACGTTCCACTTCCGAGTGTACGATTTTTTTTTACAAAATAAACATTAATTTTTTGATAAATGCAGATAATTAGAAAGACGTTTCGCCATAGTTGTATCGGAATGTTGATAATATTATTTACAACGCGTTCATTAAGCCCGATTGTAATATGTGTATATTTTTTTTACCTCTTGTATAACGAATCTCTATTTATGAATATAAACTGAAAAGTTGCTTCCTTATTTATAACAGGAGTGAAAAATAAGTCGCTATAAATAAGAGGGGACAGATAGACAGCGGGAGAAATCGTCAATTTGGTTGTTGCAACGCTGTCTCTCTCCCTCTCCTTCTAAGTAAGAAAAATAAGATGAAATAAATGTGGAACATGAGAATAAAAGTGTTCGGGTGAGAGCGAGGCTGAGAGAAGGAAAGATATAGAGAAATGCAATTTAAAAGGCAGTTTTTTTATATATGTAGCTACCCACGATGAGAAATCGGCGATTTAGAAAGAGTCTTTCTCTCTCTCTCTCTTTCGCTTTCTCCCTCTCCCCTTCTCATAGGTATTTTCTGCTGTATATTATGCCAAGACGCAAACAAATGTTCAGCGCTCAATCTAAATTGAGTTAAGACACGAAGAAAGAAATGCGAACCTGTATATTCGACCCCCCCCCCCAACTCAAGGCTACCCAACAATCTTTTATTAGATGGCGACCAAATCCTAGAATATATATGGCCAACAGTTTGATTGTGAATCACGTATAATTTAATTTTTTTTAGTAGAGTGGAATGAAAATTCGATTTGTAAACATGAATTTTTTTAACTGTAAAGCGTGGACGCCAAGCTGTGTTTAGGAAGCGCAGAAGATCGTTTTAGAGATTGTATTATCGGTTACAAGGAATCAGTAATCGATTACATCTATAATAAGGCAGTACGATGCTCATTCATTGAATTAAGCGACACGTGATTATTGTTTTTAACAGATTTTATCCAGTAAATTTAACAAGATACCTGTTTCAAAGTAGTCCCACATTGTCATTCCCTTTTACAATTTTTCTAATTTTATTTATTTTTTTAAATGTTGGCAACAAATGATTGTTTCTTTTACCCTGTCAGAAGTCAGAATTGATTCGGCACGATCGTTTTTTTTTTTTTTTTTTCCATAAAGACGCTTCGAGGTGCCTAAACAGAAACAAGTCTAATGGACTGTAAGATACATGTGGCAGAGCCTTTCAGCGTAATTTTTCGGTGGTTTCATAGGAGCATAGTCTTGAGGAAGCATAGGATCAGCTAGCAATCGTACGCTGTGTTTCCAAAAAAAGTAGACCCGTAGCATCCCAAAAGATTGTTAGCGTCACTTTACCGGTTGCTGGTAAATTTTGAATTTTTTCGTGACTGGAGAACTGGGACACTTCCACTACGTGCTTTGCAGCTTGTATTCTGGCTTCTGACGATGGAGCCAGGTCTCATTACGAGTGACTGTTATGTCATCGTCGCTCGGAGATTTTCGGGAAAAAACAACCAACTGAACGTTGCCCTCAAAAGTGCACTTTCAAGATTATTAATGTTTATTTTACGTTGTGTACATTAAAACATTCAATCTCCTGTGCTAAGTTGATGAAAATTATTAATGTTTATTTTACGTTGTGTACATTAAAACATTCAATCTCCTGTGCTAAGTTGATGACTTATTTCGTACTTACTGTTTAGATATTTTCTTAACTACGGTTGTTTGTCTTATACTTGTTGAATGGGCTTATTTATAAGCTTATATACGAGGTTTGATCAAAACGTTTTGCAATTTCCACAGTTAGAAGTGTCTGATTCAAAAAAAACTGATGTGATGTTGTTACGCATGTTAATAACAATCGTCTAAAATTTTATCCCTATTTGTGCATAGTTTAGATTTCACTGCTAATTGAGCAAGTCGTCCTTAAGTTTATAGGCGATTTTTTGTCGTCTACAATGCAGGATTGAAGAACATGGATTAAATTTCGTGTTAACTGTGAGATAAACCGCTCTGTCCTGGAAAACATGTTCAGAAGGCTTCTGGCGAGACTGCTGTGCGTGAACAAGCGGTTTACAAGCTTCAAAGAGTAAATGAGTTTAAGATCGTCGTTGTCAGATGGAGATTATGTTTTTGCGTTCCACGGAAGTTCATCGCTAGGCGCAGTGGTAAATAAAGAGTACTGTTCGGAGATTTTACGCCATTTCTATGAAGGTATTCTTAGAAAACGGCCAGATTTACGGAGGAATAATTTATGAAAATTGCAGCCCGATAATGTGCCTGGACGCACGTCATTGCTTGTTACGAATTTTGCCAGGCAAAAGAAAACGTCATATCATTAACACGGCAACTGCTGTATTCACCAGAAGTGTCCCAACGCGATCTTTCCTCCTCCCAATATTGATAATTTCCACGAAAGGACAACGTTTCGCGACCGTTGAAGTGGTAAAACGAAAATCGCTGAGCGAGCTCAAGAGCTCAAGGCTGTACCAAAAAGCGCACGTTTGAAATATTTTGAAGACTGAAACACGGTTGGCTTAATCGTGTTACATTCGACTGAAACTACTTTGAAGGGAGGCAGTATAAGTGTCGATGAATGAAGGCATAATTTTTAAAATAAACAAGAACTGCATGAACTTTTTGATCGCGCCTCGTAGTTCGTAATTATTCCTGTAACCAGTCAGCTGATATCTGTGAGCATAACAATCTATAGGCCTACATCGGTTATGTGTGGTCCGTGGGAGCGACTTTCTGAGACGTTACTACTTCAAGTCCTTATTTAGATCTCTTTTGCGGTTGGTGCGCGCGCTTCACAACCAGCCTTTGCTTGAAAAACTGATATTATACAGACTGCATTGTGTTAGGCCTCTATTATACTACGCAACTGATTTCAAGGCTACGTGAAACTAGTTGCAGGGTAGTAAAAACAGGCTGCAACTGCTCTGCAAGGAGTTGGAGAGTAAGCGTGTCGTCTATACTGCTATTATAAACACGTACAGGTTGTTTGTTTCTTTGTCCGGGCTAACCTCTGAAACTACTGATCCGATAAAAAAATTCATTCGCCACCGTGTTCCTTGAAGTTTGTGGATGGTTTCAGACATACATTTTAAGCGATAACTTTAATAATTTTAAAGAAAAGAGGCTTGAAACGGTCCCACGTCATGAAATTTCTTTCTTAATTTGCGTGTAGTCAAATTTTCGGCATGCGACAAACTTTCGTTCTATAAAAAATAGCTATATAGTGTCACTGAGTGAAATTTACAAAAACTACATATTTTATTTTGGTTCTTGTTTCAATAAAATCCTCCTTTTCGTTTTCGAGATATTGTCGGTTTTGTAAAAGACCGAATGTGTTGTGTCTGTCCCATGTCTTGAAGTTTCTTCGTTGGGCACAGAATGCGCGCGCAGGCGAATTGCATGTAGTCGGTTGCATAGTGTAATAGGCTACATTTGAATCAGTGCCCCACAACGAGCGGGTGAAACTAATAGTTGCATGGCTTGCAACTGTCTTGCAAACTGTGCAACCGATTGCAGTAAGTGTAATAGGTCTCATTTAAACCAATGCTCCACAACTTTTTCTTCAACCAGTTGCATGCAATTAGTTGCTTAGTGTAATGAATCTCGTTACTGCCGTCGTGGTATAGTTATGGGCTGTACGTCGCCAAGAACCTTACCTCTAGGTTACACTCTGTGCAGAGTGCCCTTTTACAGTTTCCTCATCACAATTCTGCAGTCATCCGTTTTCAGAACTTGGGCGAGCGACTTCGGACTCTGTATTCTCGGTAAGGAAATATACAGAGAAATGCAATTTAAAAGGCAGTTTATACGACTTCGTATCCTCATGAAGCTGGGTACAAACCTGTAGCTAGAACTATCTGTCCGAGGGAGCAAAACATTTTCCAAAAAGGGGCAAATATTTATATATATTTCTAATTTTGTATACATACCGATTAGTTTGTAATACTGTCGTTTCTGCGGATGCAGCTTTGATCTGTCTCTGTGATCAAATGATTCCAGCTTGCAGACGAAATTAACTATATTCCTAGTATAATTGTGATAAAATGCACGAAGCTTCGAAGAATTACAACGTTGCATTACAAATGATTTAGTAATTCAAGGTCGCCCTTGTTCTTAAGTTTATTCTTATTCTCAGCATCGGATTGATCAGAATGCCTTGTTCATTCTCACTTAAGACTGTCAATAAAAGACAACCTCAGTTTCTTCTATTCTTGGAATTTTTTTTTCAGTAAATAATAAGATGTATTGTTAAAATTCATTCGTCGTAGTAAAATGCAGCAGATTACTTCATTCATTTAAATAATTTACAGCAGCTGGAAAACTACGGTTGTTGTTTCTTTAGGTAAGTCATGAATCGTGATTGGTTCACCAGTTGTAGGCAAAATAAAATTACTTTATTTTTGCTAGCGGTAAGCGTGCTTGGTGATGTTAAACTTTCGTCTCCGTTTTGGTCATAGATCTTTACACTTACAAGATTCGGGATTAACCTCTTTGTGTCACATTCAGAGTTTCTTGAACCCATAAACATGTATCCATTCTGGTAGAAGGCGCTTCGCAATTACGAGTGAATACGACATCAGGTAATTGCGAAGTTGAAGTGATTTTCATCAGTATAGGTATATGTTACGGTATCACAGAACAATCTACGTGTTTATCGAATGTACCAGATGAATCCAGTGGAATACGGCTAAATGTTGTGGCATACGTGCCTTCAACATGCGCTCGCGAGACTTTTCTGGAAGCCGCCAGCCGCGCGGACTGTGTCTAGGCCGCAATTAATTACATCGTAGTTTAGAGATAAGGCGTAGTTTGGAATGTTTTCGTCTGTGAGCGTTGTATAAATACTAGGCGGCAGTGGCCTTAGTTTTCAGTTATAGTTTCGATAAATTACAGTGCGGTTCGAGAGTTTATTGTCGGGCGATTACAAGTGATTATCGGGCGATATTACTGTGTGCGTTCAAGTGGTTATTAGTGAAGTGTTTAATAATCGGGCGGAATAATTGTAATACAATTGTGTTTAATATTAGTTGACATTTTATTGCGTGTGAACAATTTATATTTGATTTGTTATAAGAGACTGAGTTGTTAATTACGAACTGTTTAATTGTGAAAATTAAAGCTGGTGATTAGTGACTTAATTGGTGTCTTGTATTTTGTTTCCACTGTACCTACGACGATCAAGTAGACCGTCGTAACAATGTGTTTGTTATTAACAGCAATGTCGCATATACGTTCAGTTATAATTTTATTTATGTTAGTATGAAAACGATTATTATATTATCAGTTATAAAGACCTTTTGTCTATCTATTTTTTTTTTTTTTTTTTATATAATGATAGAACAAATCTTAATTACCCGTGACCTTTTACTTTACCTGGGCGCCAGAACAAATCCCAGAAACAAATGACACGGATTCAGCTTAGCTCAGAGTACAGAGACACACTATCTCAGGATTCGTTCAGTGAGTGGAATATTTAAGGGGAATCGTTACAAATAACTCTTAAATAATGTTGAAATTTGTTTAATTAATGACTTTGTTATTGAATTAATTTCTTTAAAAGTTAATCTAATGACTTATTGCTAACATAAATCTTATTGGTTAATGAGTGTGCCTGAAAAATAAAGATTAAAACGTCCAAACGACCAATTGCTCTTATCTGGTTGATTTAGGGATTATATATATCACCCAAACCAGTGCTAAAGAACGGGTCTGCAATAATTTGCACGTTCAATACTACACCTCACTCTCCATTCAACACTCCTATATTACTTTATATCTAATCTTAATAATTAAATACAAAATTTGAATTTATATAGTGTCTTTTAAAATGTTTATTGATGTAATTATTTATTTTGTTATTTTATGTTTATTGATCAATGAATATATTTCTTATCTGATTGATGCGTCGACCATAGATAGTAATCAGTAGAGACACTCCTTTTGATGGTTCGGCTCAGAAGAAATGATGTTGACCAATAACGTTGACTGATGATCCTGGACAATTACAGATGCTGTAGCTATTCTGGTGCACAGGTCACTTCACTGTTAATGAATTATTTATTAATTAATTATTTAATTAAGTAATTAGTTATTACGCAGCGAGATTATTTATTGAACTTTACTAGTTCCTCTACTACTGCGGACCACTTCGCGAACTGTTTATTTAAATAAATACGTTGCGTTGTTTGTGCAATTGAGATCGTATTTAACACACGTCTTGCTTATTTAATGCCCGAACGAAGAGTGCCCTATTCCCTCATTCTGAGTTAGCGTCTACTCTTAATACAGGGTTATGATTGGTTGTTCCAAATAAATCATGTGTTTTCCATTTGAAACAATATCGAACAGGTCGGTCAAACTCTCCTTAACAAGTTTGAGATGGTAGAGAATTTCTGGCTAATTTCATACTTCTTCTGTTTGCAAATCGTTTGATTACAGGTATTTGCAAACGTGTTTTCAAAGATCTGACCACATAATATTATTGCTTTGGTCTTTCTCTGTATGTGTGTGAAAACACCTAATTCGTACGTAGCCTAATTCTCTAGTTATATCTCTTGGCGTTCTTCTTCTGTATAACTTCTTTAAGTGTTAATTATATTAGTTGATATTTTGGCTACTTATAGAGCTTTAATTGCTTAACACTATGCAGGTTTCAGAATTGCCGTATATTTATTAGTTTTGAAGATATTGCAGTTTTAATAAATAAAATTAATTGAATAAAATTTCATGTCTGTGCACGCGTCAGTAGTAGCAGTGGCGAGGTTAGACAGAGATGGCTGTGATTATTCCCTCTCTCTCTTGCTTATGCCGCTAGACTAGCACAGTTTGTCACTTTCATATAACGATCTGATAGGTCGACTATATGAATCGTTATACAGTATATTAATTTTACATATACACTCATTTATAATTTTGTTTCTATAACTAGTAAGCTCCCTGAGCTGCAGAACTCGCTCACTATTTTGATCAAAATGTATTTGTATTTGTTATTAGATAAATTTCAGTATTAGGTAATTTTTCTGTTATCAATAAAATCACGAAAACTTCAGTTACTCTATTTTTTAATAGTAAAATACTTGTAAACCAGAATCATACAATAAACTCTAAACATTCTAATCTGGTGTGTTGATATTTTATTTAAATTTTTGATCATGCATGGTGCATAAATGACAAATAATTTAGTTCTAGCTTTTAAGTTTATGTTTCGTAGATATCTGTAAGCATATACACATAACCAATAACAACGTGGAATGTTCTTTTGGGAAACATAGGTTACATACTTTCTGAAGGAGGTGCGAAATGTGCAAGGGGTTTTGACAATAATAATTGAGCAAAATTTAAAGGAATCGAGTTTGCACTGTGAATAAAATTCCTCACAAATTGATCCCACCTCATAGACTTTCACAATTTTGTTAAAATTTTAAGTTCCATTTTAGCTCGTGATGTCCCTAAAATTAAAAAATCGTAGTGGACGCTACATTCGGATTAATCTAAAATTACTCGTACTCTGATACCCGGCTACGGGTACAATTTTATCAGTTTTTTAAGCCCTTTTTGGGGCTCTGGTATACCAAATTTTGAATTTTCCAAATCTGGAGACTGTAAAATTGTTCTAAGGCTTTCACGGCCGGTGTCAGGTGAATTAGAAGTGTTTACCGGCCTGTTTGGCCGTGGTCTACGGTTTACAGACAAACCAAACGTTTCGACGCACCACTGGCTGCCATCATCAGTGGAATTCGAAGAATTCGAGTCTAACCTGAACGCGGGTTGTTAAACGTCAGGCCCACAATACGTACTATGGGCGTGACGTTTAACAACCCGCGTTCAGGTTAGACTCGAATTCCACTGACGATGGCAGCAAGTGGTGCTGTCGAAACGTTTGCTTTGTCTGTAATCAGTAGACCACGGCTAAACAGCCCGGTAAACACTTCTAACTCAATCTGGAAACTGTGTTTAGATTTTGGTTAAAATTCACTTTAGTTTGATGACACCCATATCTTGCTTTCCGCTCATTCTTTTGTAGGGGGGGGGGGTTCAGTCTCAATAACAATAGGGTTGTGTAGGGTAAAAGTATGGACGCGTTTAGTCATTCAGTAGTTATCGTGAGGCATACCCTGAACAGACATAGGATGTTAAGCCTACTAAAGGGACGGAGGTCTTCCATCACGGCCTTCTTTATATAAAGCGACGTTTTGTCTTCAGTCAAAAACAAACGCTAAAACATCAGAAATAAAAAATAAACAGTAGTGTCTCACAACCGACAGAGAATCAAAACATACTAAAGTATACATAAAAAAAAAATAAAATAAAAATAAACAAATAAAACTTACCAACTATGGAATCTATAAAACATCACACTCGCGCGCGCATACAAAACTCACATGAACACGCACGCTTCAAGGCCAGCTACAAACCGGAACCGTGTTCACGTGAGTTTTTTACTGCATTGTATGTGTGTATGGTGTTTTATAGATTCCATAGTTGGTAAGTTTTATTCATTTGTTTACTTTTTTGTTTTTGTTACGTATATACTTTTGTTTGTTTAGTGTGTTTTGATTCTCTGTTGGTTGTGAGACATAGTATTGTTTATTTTTATTTGTGATGTTGTAGTGTTTGTTTTTGCCTGAAGACGTTGCGTAGCCGAAACGTCGCTTTATATAGAAAAGGCAGTGATGAAAGAAGTCCGTCCCTCTAGTAGACTTAATGTCTATAACCCGTCACCGACGTCTTTGAAAGAAATTATAGACACAGGCTAGATAAAACAGACAAATGCAAAACATTCGAGTTAAAACTGGAAAACTCGCTTCGCTCGTCCAATTATGATTGTTAGATGATTATAGCCTATTATCCACATATTATTTTATAATTATCTGGTTTTAAAGTTAACTGTGTATTATTTCTTATATCTCTTTTATGTAAGTAGGGCTATATAGCAATATATATGTAATTATAATTATTATTCTTGATGTAATACGCACATATTCGTTCAATTAATTAGTATGTTTTTGTTTATTTCTGTATTTCCTATATACCGGTCGTGATGATGTCAGTAAAATCTGTCGAAACGTTTAAAAATGGTTTAAAGATTGTGTCTAGTCATTGGCTGAAACTCGCAAAACCTTTGTCACTTAATCGCGCTGTAAGATCCGATAAATTTGGTTCATAGTTAATATAGGGTTTTTGTAATAAAAAAACCGAGAGGACGAAGCGGACGGTAAAGGCGATAAATCACGTTAGCATATTACCGAGGGATTGTTCTGTTGTCGGTCTATCAGCGGTGACAATATTTGTGCCGGGTTTTGTTGCAAAACCCTCTATCAGATAGCTAACACCTAAAAAAAAAGAAAGAAGAAAATCTCTCCTAGTTTGGAGGAGGATAAAGCTGTGAGTTTTTGTTTGGAGGCCACTTAGGTCCCTCATGTATTATATTGGATCTTTTATATTGCTCGCCCTTTCTTCGTCTAATCCATCTGTTATGTGTCTTAGCGGCGGAGAAAAATAGATTTGTGTCGTTGTGCAAGCGGAGAAATTTCCCAATAAGCTTTGTTGCTGGTGGCGCTTCCTTTATTAGGTGGATTATAGCGCGCCGGACACGTTGATTGACTGTCGCTATTAACCGAGGAATTCAATACAGACCAAATCTTTATCTTGTGTGTGCGCCCAGTAAGTAGAATGATATTTGGCAAAAGAAAGCATTCTTTGTGTCAAACGAAACGTGGGATAAATTAGAAATCGTGTATTAAAAGAAACGATAATAGTTGTGTCGATTATTGAAATTTGAAAAACTGACTTTAGCCGTCACTGACTCAGTTCGAAAAGCTAGTTTTCGCTTACATAAGAAGCCGGTACAGTATAAATCTATTATATTAAATGTTAAATATATAAATTATAAATATATATGTAATTTATATAAATATATAAATAAATTAATAAATTATATTAAATATGTATTTGTAAATATATTAAATACATGAATAAATGTATTAAATGAAAAAATAAAGATATATAAAAAGCCGACGAAATAGTAGAATCTCCCTTAAAACAAACAAACGTTTTTTAATGAGTTTTATGTGGAGCATTGTCATGTATGGTTGCGAGTCGTGGTATGAAGGAAAAAAGGAAACTTGACAGCTTTGAAATGTGGTGTTATCGCAAGATGCTAAAAATAAAATGGTCTGACAAAATTACAAATGAAGAGGTGCTGAACTGAATAGGCAATGAGATGTGTTTGTTGAAACGCATAATTAGAAGAAGGGTAGAACTTATTGGACATAGCCTACACTGCGTCATGGCTACTAAAATTTACTACTACGTCATGATTTTACTACTAAAATTGGTAATGGAAGGAACAATAGAAGGATATAAGGGGAGACCAAGGCTGGAGTATACAAAGCAAATTATGGATGGTGTAAATTGTGAAACTTATGAGGAAATGAAGAGGAAAGTACAAGATCGATCACAATGGAAGACTGCTGCAAAGCAGTCTTAGGATTGAAGACATAGAAGAAGAACCCGATATCCGTCTTCGGACTAAATTAATAAAGTATAATGAATCACTGTATCATAAAGAATGTCGTTTTAATTCTAGCGATGCATAATTGGGAGAACTAAAGTCATGTAAAATATTAATCATTATGAACAGTGAAAACGAAACGATCTGACAGTCATGTATAGGGTATATTTTGTGGAGTACATGCCTGCTTGAAAACTTTAATAACAAGAAATTCTCTAGAGATAGCCTATGTTTTTGGTTAACGTATTCCGGACATCGCAGAGAGCCCGTCCCCGAGTTCTTTGTCGAGGCTCATGACCGAAAGACATTTGCTTTTTACGTTTCTTTTAATGGCAGTTTTTATTGTTCTTTCTGAAGTTAATAAGTCGGTTTCTACGTATCGGAACAAAACAATAAAAAATAATGTTTTCATTGTTTTTCTACAAGTCTACGCAGGTATGAACATTTCCAAGTGCAGCACAGGGGCGTGTTTACGGTGCGGAAGAACGGGACCGAGCCCTCCCCCCCCCGTGGGCCGAAAAAGTTAACGAATTTTGTTAATCTCTCAATTTAATTGGCTCTTCTATTATTTTTTGAGCTGTGTGCGCTAATATTCAAGAGTTTCAGCTGTGCAACACTTTTTTTAATATACAAACAGGTTAATTACATAGGATTAGCGTATACATTTCAAATATGAAATGTAGATAAACCGATTCCTGGATACTTTCCTACATTATTTATCTCTGAGCTAAACAGATATTCTTGTTTTTCAATATCATAATGAGGGAGGAAGGGGACTTACATTACTCCCTCTCATAGGTAAGGTTATTTGGCAATAGGGGTAGATAACTTGGCAATAAACCGATGCGTTATTGACATAAGCATCTTGTAAACAATGTTTCAGTAACGCGTATTTTTATTGTGTTGCTACCATTTATTTTAATGGGACTGAGTTCAATCACTTTAAATGTAGTAATGTTGATTAGTCTTTTTTTTTTTACGAAGCCGACCCAACCCAACATTCTAGATACGCCACTGGTGGTGTATATCTTAAAAAACAAAAGAAACACCGAATACAGGCAATTTTGAAAATCTAACAAGTCAAAGTATACTTCATGGATTTTTCTGACATCGTACTTTCAGTAGCAACGAATTTATATGCCAAAGTGTAGGCTAAAATGTTACATAGTGCAACAAAACATTATTTCTTAAAATTGATTAGTCGATTACTCGTAATTTATTCGTCGTGCAGGGAAATATTTTTTCCTAAATATAGGTTTTCTTATGTACTTCAAGACGGGTAAACAGAAAAAGTGGAACATTATCACAGTTTTCCGGGTTGTTAGCCCGTGGTCTAAATCGTCTGTGTGTAGGCCTACCTTCCAGACGTTTCGTCCGTACCGCTGACGGACATCTTCAGTAGCGCGGGAACACAGATCACAACACCCGCGAACGAATACAAAGACTGTTCTGTCCCGTTGTTATCCACCAGCTTTGTTGTTATTCCGGTGAAACATAATCGTGTGCATTTTTTTTCTTGTAAAGGAAAAGGACGTTATTCCATGACAAAATGTAACCAAAATATTGGAGGCTAGAATCCGTTTACATGACAAAGACCGTCAGCGAAACGTAATTATATATATTCCGCTAACCTCTTTGATTATGATCCGTAGATAAAACGAACGTGTAAATTTCGTCACAACGCAAAATACGAATCTAATTTCCCGCTGGTTAATGTGTTTCGATATTCTGTAAACCCGATAGGCCTAGTTTTAGATGTGCGTGCACGCATGCGCGCGTGTGAAAACGTGACTTTGAATGCAAATAATGGTATTGTTTGTTTATTATAAATATTTTCCCCCGGAGGAACCTGTAGGAGCTGCTCCAAGTGTGTAGGGCGTGACATCTGGATGACGGGAACGAGAGAAAGACAAACTGAGATGACTGCGCGAAGAGGACCTAATGGACAGACAAAACTGGAAGTGTGGAATTTGGTTGGGAATATGGTATTCCTTAGACTTTCACGGCCGACTTAAACATTGTTGGAATTGCTATCTGCCGGGTTACTGGTTATGATCAAAACACGTTTCGGCCCCACCATCGGAGGCCATCTTCAATGTAGAAACGATTAACAAATTGGCACGGTATCATATATTATGGTCTGTACCTCAGTACTAGGGAGAACTGGCGAACACCGTGCCAATTTGTTAACCGACGTTTAATGAAGAAATTTGTGTTAGTGGTTGGAATCACAATCAGAATGATCACTGTTGCACACCACTATATAAAAATTATCCCGATTAGCGCTTTCAAGCTTCACAGCCCATCGTCAGATCGGAATAGACACGTGAGCAGGGTGGGGGAGAGGGTGAAGGGTTTGTTTTCACATATTTCCTGTCTATTCCGATCTGACGATGGGCTGTGAAGCTTGAAAGCGCTAATCGGGATAATTTTTATATGGTGGTGTGCAACAGTGATCATTCTGAATTTGTTAATCGTTTCTACACTGAAGAGGGCTTCTGGTTTTGGGGCCGAAACGTCTGTTTTGATTATAAGCAGTAGACTACGGTTTAACAGCCTGGCAGATAGCAATTCCAACAATGCTGGTTGGGAATGTTTACATAATGAGAAATACATAAGTATGTGATGTAGACTGTATGCACTGATTGGTTGAGAGAAATCACATCATTTTAGAAACCCCTAACAAACAGGTTGTATAGGCCTATTCATAAAATTTAAGTCCCATCGATTCGTTAGGATTATTATTATTTTTTTTTTTTAATGAAAATATTTTAATTTAGAGTTATCTGAGTTATTCGTTGTTATATGCTAACAGTGCTAAGCATATCATTCAAGTAAATATTCTTATTCCCAGAAAGTAAAAAAAACACTCTTGGTAATACGTGTTATTGAGTAACTGTGTTAGTTAACTGCGGTGGACGTCCTTAACTTGTGCGCGGAACTTGAAATCGTTCAATATTGCAGATTGTGTCTGCTGTGTTGTGTGCTTGCCCCTACTTCTAATTTTGCCGCCTCGATGCGCGTTGGCGTTTGTCGGGAGAGAGAGAGAGAGAGAGAGAGAGAGAGAGAGAGAGAGAGAGAGAGAGAGAGAGTGAGAGAGGAAAGGTAAGGGAGTGACGAGTGGGAGGGGGAGGGGGAGAGAGAGAGCAAGTCTAATGCCATGAAGTCAGACAATACTTCATCGCCTCCCAGTCAAGAGGACGTCCCAGTGGGAATTGCCGGATCTGCAGATAGGACGAGTGAACCATCCACAGCGGTCATTAACAAAAAACCGCAGAGTCGAGACCACGATTGGCTCACTTCTCGACAGTATTAATTAAACCAATGCCCAATGAGAATTATCCTATTCGGAATTGACCAAAAGCGACGATTCAACGGATGGAAAAGTACCAACCCGAAATTAGATTTGTTTGTAATACGTCGTTGAGTTTTCAACATTTATTAGCGTTGTACGTGGATGGCGATGTTTGAAATGAAAACTTAATTCAGCGTCAGAGACGGCGAACAGTTCCAGACGTTTTGAACATTTTTACCCGTTAACACTAAAATGATAAAAAATCGTCTGCACAAATACAACACTCTATACCGCCAGTTCACGATAAATGTAAACAAGGGCTAACGTTATTAAATAATAATGGCTTATCGAATAACTTAGGAGGTACAGGTTATCGGTGTAAATCATACGGCCAGCATTACGCTGCAGCCGCCTATGTAGCTTACAACTTACCCAAGGGAAGGCCCGCTCTTCTCCCCTCGTCTTGGAAGTACAGTCACTTCAGTATCTTACTATAATTACGAAACTGTAAAACTCGTTTAGGCGCGACTAACCGAACATGATGGGGAAAGCGTTTCAAAACTTAATTATTTACGTCCGTTGTTATAGGCCCGACAGTATAAGACGACGCTATAACAGTTCACTCTCTCGCTTCCATATTATCTCCCTCTCTGTCAACACACATGCTTTCGTTGTTCTCGCCAGTCATGTTGTAGCCGATGTTCACACTATGAAACACTGTACAAGACTGATGTGCGCATGTGCGAAATAAGTGAAAATTTTGTTAGCCTCGCAACGAGGTGTTTGTACACTGCGCATCTCTAAGCCACCGTTTAATTTCTATCGTCAGTTTCTTGAAACAGGACGTGTAAATCGAACACTCGGGTCTAGATGCGCTGTAGACAAACACCTCGTTGCGAGGCTAACAAAATTTTCCGTCATTTCGCGCAAGCGCACAACAGTCTTGTACAGTGTTTCATAGTCTGAACATCGGCTGCAACAAGAGTGGTGAGAACAATGGAAGCATGTGTGTGCAACAGAGACAGAGGTAGTAGGCCTACATGAGTGAGACGGTGTACTGTTATCGCGTTGTCTCTCCTCTCCCTCTCTAGACAACTTAGCTATATTACTTGTTAGTGGGGGTAATTCATGCATTGAGTCGGCGTAGCTTACTGTTCAGGAAACACTGTCGAGCCTATACTAGCAGTATATTTCATCTACGAAACACCATCGCCTTGGTCGTGGTAATGAAAATGGTCGTATTAAAAAACCTTGGCAAGCTGAAGCCCTCTGAAGATGATTCCCGCACCACGGCATGGTAAGCAGTAACAGCGCGATTTCTAGTCTCTTAACAGACCATCAGTGTAAACGTTAGGCAGTGTGGACGACAATCTGGATAACTCAGAATAGTGTTATAGGCTACCTTCCGACTGTCGTCGTCCAGTGAGCTGGTAATTTTTTCCTATTTTTAAACATGCTATTCACGTATGAAAGCACACGGTTCAGTGTCATATGAATGGTTATTTCGGTCGGCTCTATAGTGCTCACGTCTACCCTGATATTGTAAGTAAATAGGCTCAGGTGGATTTGGACAAATAAACTGAAGAGAGTACAGCCAACAAAACAAATATTTTACCAGACGCTAATGGGTAATGGGACCAGATGAAGAGTCATTAATCATGTCGAAGGATCAGGAGCAAAGAGGACTTGGGAAGGCTTCACATTAGAGACTAGAAAGTTCGACCGAAGAAAAGGGTCAAATGGAATCACCTCATTCGATAGGCCAAGACCCATGAAGGCTTGTGGAGCCACAGATGATGATGATGATGATGGCAGTCCTCGTGTCGAAACGGCATTGTGGTTGACGCCACGGGCCACAATTCTGGTCTCCATTCTTGGCCCACAACGTAACCTAACGACTTGCCAAAATTTCGTGGTGGGTGTAATTGTTTCTTTGTACATCCACACAGAGTATAAAGTGCAATGCGTGAACATATGGGACACAGTTCGCATTACACAATAATATACGATGTTATGTATATTATTGCATGTTATCCGCAGTAAATCCCCCCCCCCCCCAAGCCTGCGTGCTCTGTGGTCCGTACGGGTGGTGATGTCACTCAGCGTCCGCATAACGTTTCTGTTTGTACCAAAACGTTAATGTGAAATGAATCGTGCCACTGGAATCTGTCTAATCGGCTTAAGAATTAAAAGAAAAACAATTTTGTATAATACAGAAGTATTAATACATTAAGAATTAAAAAAAAAAATAATTTACATACGGTTCTGTGAATTAAAAGTAGCTAGTTAGAAGGAAACAGCAACAACAAATTTCCAGACTGCTTGTTTTAAAAAAATAGTGCTGACCGTTTTTAATAAATTAAAATGCACCGTTCCTGAATTACATAAAGTAAGCACTGAAAATTTATCCAATACTGTACACTTATTAAAACTGTGTACAGTGTGTGTTCTGAACGGCTTTACTTCAGATGATACGGCTTTAAGTACTTAAAATTATATTTTTCTTGTTCCATGTTGGGCGTGTTTATATTTACAAAATAGTTGGATTTAATGTAAGAAAACATGAAAACGTTTGAAGAGCAGTAACGTCACCGATAGTAACTTATGAGAGGACGGCGATTGGATGAAAACTTAAACACTACTACGGAACGGTCGTCAGAAGTAATGTTAGGAACTAACAGGAAACGGGGAACATTTTTGGACAGCATTCGTTCACCGGATTTATAGTGATGTATTACGGTTACGAACTCGGATGAATAAAGTGATGAACAAGGAATGGAGAAACATGATTGGGCAGTATTCTGTCACTGGATTTATAGTGACGAATAACGGTTAGGAAGTCGGATGAACAATCATGTTCCTTGAAAGGAATGGAGAAATATGATTGGGCAATATTCCTTCGTGGTGATCTAATGATGAAAAGCCGCAGGAAAGATATCTAAATTTGATCAGTTTACTTTAGTGGGCCCCTCTTTAATGCAAATCCAGGTTTCAGGAAATTGGCAAGTTAATGAGTATACTTTTCTACGGTATTTTTTGTCCCACTACATAGGCCGGTTGGCGGGGTAATCAGGGCTCTCGTTTCTAAACCTTAGGGTCCTGGGTTTGAATCCATTTCTTGGTGAATCGTTCATAATACTATGTCCAGCTGGATTCTGCATACAACGTACCGGCACTCATACCAAGGCGCTGTAAGTGTAATCCCCACATTATCGTACTCGTTTACCGTACGCCTGAAGCAGTATAGTTTGACCCAGTCCTGGCTAGAGTATAAATGGGTAACTTTAAAACTCTTACCAGAAAGTTATCTAGCTACATTTCCACTCGATCTTGCTAGCTACACTCGATCCTGCTGGTTGTAACATACGACCGCCTGGAACCGTGCCGCAAGACAACGCCGAGCTCTACGACTAAGCACCCGCACCTGCAGCCGTTAATAGAAACAGCACTTCTTTATTCTTAGGCAAGGCGTAGTGGAGGGAGGTTGTCAATTTCCGATAACCGACGCCAAGAAGCCCATGTTGCCGGGTAGGGTCATATAGTGAAGGCAGATTATAGGCACCGAAACAGTACAGATTCAGTCGTCATGGAGTTAAGCAGACAAGAACCTATGTGTTTACTCATTGCTTCAGAAGGTTTAGCTTAAGACTGGGTCAAGAGAGAAGTGGTGTCCATGAAATTAATCTTTATCAGCTTACCTGTAACACCCATTTCACTTTACATATCTTATATTGCTACCGGTTGTAGGAATCCGAAAACCTGCCTTTACTGTACGCGTACCCTTAGACTAAACCGCCGGTACGCCAACTAAGCTCCGTCGTTCGCTCCGCCTAACCTCTTCTTCCGAACACCGAGAAACTAGAAATTGCAAACTCCCAACTTCCCAACAGTCAATTGACTGCTTGAGTTAGCCAACCTCTGTATACATAATATACGCCGCACCCTTCATTATACACGTGCAACAGACTTACCTCATCTTTCAAAGTTTATTTTTAAACTTAACCACTAAGTTCCGTGACGATGATAAATTATCACCTTCAGCATCCTCAGGAACTTGACTTTGGCATAGCCCACATTCTGTCCATACCTCTCAACCCCATACAATACGTCTCCTCAAATTCGATAACCATTGGGCTCAAGGGGTCTTGTCCCCGGAACAACCTGACACCCGTCTTTCGCAACAGCTCAAATTAGCGTGAAAAACAACATTTTTTATGTCCTGTGAAAAATATAAATTAAACATCCTGATCGATCGAGATCTCACCTACAACCTAACGATTTTTTTTTACAATAAAATATAACAGCGGACAAACAATAACTTACTTTACGATCAAAATTTGAATTTTTACTCATTGCTTGGTCTGTTCGGAAGGTAAGTCTCCACGGTCTGGATCAGGATCGGGTTCCAACAGTTTTTGAGCCCTAGATTGTAAATAGAATCGATGTCGAACAATCTCCTTGCTTGAAGTCTTTTTTGGCTGTAAATCCAGTTTTTATTCCTTTTTAATCCGCCCTCTCCTGAAGCTACCTTTCCTGTAAACCACGAAACATGGAAGAGCGTCACGACGTGTTCACGATGAAGGCAGTGACGACGAAACGTTGTGTCTGACTTGTTTATTGTAAAATATGTATTGTGTACAGCGGTCGTTCGTGATTGTTCCGGTTCGCATTTATGCAGGGCGTGTTTTTCATTATACTACACAACGAACAGCGAATCGGTCGTACGAATCTTGATTTAGACAAATTTGCATACACAACGACTGGATGTACAAAAACAAAAGAAATAATAAATAAAGAGCTTTTGTGTACAAAATGGCGTTATTAATTACTTCGTTCAACATCGTGTATATGATACCGTTTTTTATTTTTATTATTATATATTGCAAAATATAACGTGCAGGAAAAAAGAGAACGGCGGGTACTATTCTTGTGTTCGTAATGAAATATTAGTTTATGAAATTGGAAACGCAAAATGTTTGCTTTTAATTTGCATGTAATAAGAATTACGCTAAACGTCTTACGTGTGGAGACGTAATAAAGGTGCACGCACCTCATTCCGCGATATTAAATATTTATACCGCATTGATTATTTTTCCAACGTATAGTGATTCTATTTTTGAATGTTCCTTTTTTTTTTTAACTGTTAACTCGGGCGTAAATTCGACAGAGAGCAAGGGCGTTTACGTATGTAAATAGAGACTTTATCCAGGAATGTTAATTAAGTTTATTTTTGCTCGAATCTCCGTGTCGAACGTCGCCTGTTCCAAGGATTTAGATTTTGCAATTCCAGAGCTTAGAAACCAGGATTAAAAAATGTATTGTTTATTTTATTTATTTTTTTACCAATGTTGGTGACTGGTGATGGAAAGGAAGTTTTAAGAATTAAAATTCAGAGAACAGTGGCAGAGCAGATGAGAGCTTCCAATACCCAGGGTGGGGGTAATAGGTGAAAAAGTATCGCAGGAAGTGAAAATACAAGGAAAACGATCGAAAACTCTAAAATTATATTGCCTTACGAGTAAAAATGTAAAAAACAACGTCAAGGAAGTGCGGGAGAAACAAAGATAAATGTATTTAAGAGATTTTGTAAACCTCTTTTGACATTTGGATGTGGTGATTCGTGGGTGCTGAATGGAAGCCATTAAAGCAGAATAGAAACTGTGGGTTTGAAGCTTCCTTGAAGAGTCATGGAAGAAACATTGATTGAGAAATGCGGTTAGAAGTTACCAATAGCTAGGCTACAATGTAAACTGTAATTTATAGGAAGAAGAAATTCGAAGTGGTGGGGACGTTTACAGAGCTTGGAGCATACAAGAATTTGGAAAACGAAAATTGAGGAGAATTCGGAAACGGGGGACTCCTAGACAAACCTGCGATCAAGTGATTCGAAAAAGTTTAGAAAACATTGAAGGTACGCACGCTTCAGTATTAATCTGGGTTGAAGAAAGAGATTGAAAAAAAAAGGAAAATATCGGTATGGAGAACCATACATGACTTCCATATTCTAAGATTTATATTTAAATCTTAATATCGCCTGCCAAGCGCGATATATTTTCTCTTATACATGATTTACATTAAAATGAAAACATTTTAATTTTATTGCCTGGCAACAAAATTATTTTATTTTTAACAATTACCATTGTTTCAAAAAGTTTAAATAAATTTTCAAGTACTTTACTCTTGTTAAAACGTAAAAGGTTGCAGGTAAACTACCCCTTCCCCTTAACCGATCTTCACCAAAATCGAAAGTCCTTGAGACCTCTACAATTCAGGGACGTATGCAAAAAATTATTTGATTCTGTTTGAATTTGCGGCAGTTATCGTTTGCCATAGAAAATACGCTTGATAAAAAAACGGTGCAGGTAAACTACCCCTTCCCCTTAACCGATCTTCACAAAAAATAATAGGTCTTGAGTACTCTACAAATCAGGGCTGTACGCAAAACATTATTTGATTCTGTTTGAATTTGCGGCTGTTATCGTTTGCCATAGAAAATACCCTTGTTAAAAAAACGTTGCCGGTAAACTACCCCTTTCCCTTAACCGATCTTCACCAAAAACAATAGGTCTTGAGAACTCTACAATTCAGGGCTGTATACGAAACATTATTTAATTCTGTTTGAATTTGCGGCTGTTATCGTTTGCCATAGGAAATACCCTTGTTAAGACATAAAACGTTACAGGTAAACTACCCCTTTCCCTTAACCGATCTTCACCAAAAACAATAGGTCTTGAGAACTCTACAATTCAGGGCTGTATACGAAACATTATTTAATTCTGTTTGAATTTGCGGCTGTTATCGTTTGCAAAAAAAAAAATTTCCCTTGATAAAAAAAACCGTTGCCGGTAAACTACCCCTTTCCCTCAACCGATCTTCACCAAAAACAATAGGTCGCGAGTACTCTACAAATCAGGGCTGTATGCAAAAAATTATTTGATTCTGTTTGAATTTGCGGCAGTTATCGTTTGCCATAGAAAAAAAATCTACAGACACACACACACACACACACACACACACACACACACACACACACACACACACACACACACACACACACACACACACACACACACACACACACACACATTTCGGAAAACGACTTTTTTTCATGTTTTGAGCGTAGTAGAATCAGAATCTGCAATAATCTCGAACACGATTTTTTTTGCCATCACCATCCTTAAGGAATATGGAAGTAAAAATCGCAACAGATTTTGTGATTGGGCTGTAATGGAATTTACCGTACAACGTTGTATGGTAAATTTTTATTATTTTGTTAGCATTTGCATCATACCTTGCGAGTAGTTAACTATCTTCTACTGTGTGTTAATTTCTTTAGGCGTTCCGTAAAGTTTAAGTTTTTGCCGATCACAAGTTATTATTCGTTTCGACTAAATGACTCATCTGAGAAAATATGAATCCAATATTGTTTGTTTGTTGCACACTTTTTTTTTAATAAATTCGTTCCGACATTTGCTCGCGTTTATTCGAAAGATGGTGTAGCTATAATAACGTGTCCACGGAAATCTGATTAATATATTTATACCGGAAACGCGGAAGTTTCTTTGGTTATTTACAGCTTGGCGAATATCTGTTCAGTAAGACCGGTGAAACGGACATCTCAGGTTTTCCGTCTGGCCGTAAAACGTATATATTTGCGCGTTCCTCATCCCAAGGGTTTAGTCTGACACCTCGATTGATGACAGGCTGATATTAACCTAATAATAAAGGAGTGGGAAGGGAGCGTGCGGTCAGAGCCCCATATTGTACCTTCCCTAGCTGTTAATCTTGAAAAATGTTGTGCAAACATTCAGGCAAATTCTGTTTCTCCTTTTCTCGCTAAGACGAATCCCAAACATGTTATTATGAAACAAAATCTCTCTCTCTCTCTCTCTCTCTCTCTCTCTCTCTCTCTCTCTCTCTCTCTCTCTCTCTCTCTCTCTCTCTCTCTCTCTCTCTCTCTCTCTCTCTCTCTCTCTCTCTCTCTCCCCTCCCCCTCACTAACTCCCTCCCTCCCTTCCCTTCCCCTTCTCTTCCTAACATTCCGTTTTCTTATTGGCATTCTCTGTCTATCATTTTCTTTTGTACACTTCTAGTAATAAAATTGAAATCGAAGATGACAGAATAACTGTTATTGCGTATGTAATTACAAGTAAATAGATGTGAGGTACACAGCACACGCAGAGTGATAGATGGTGAGGCGGGGGGAGAAACGTAAAAGTGGCATGTGCAATGGTGAGAGTGTTTATGACTAAAAGGTGTATACTAAAATAAAAGCATATTATATTCTTCTAACAGTGTAAAAGACACTACACGTTTTGCTATGTTGTTCACGTTCATTAACTTATTAATAAGTCAAGTAAAATTATTCATTTTCTCTGGTCAATCAATTAAAAACTAAAAATGATCAATTATTTGGCTCTTGAGTTAAGTAACCTAAGGTGAATATGAATAGAGAAAATTAATTTTCATAAAAGGAAGTCATCAACTAAAGATGAAAAACTTCTTTTCTCGTATAATATATTTTTTTTTAATATTTTGTATGCAACCGTTAGCTCTGGGTGCACTTCTCTCGGGTGTATTTTAATGAAGTTTTTGTAACTTTTTATTTCAATCATTATGATTCCAGTGCCAAATAGTTATACCGTATTAGTGATGTCTTCTTTCTTGTAAATATCCAATTTTTGTCAACAAGTTGTTCGCCAAGCTGTAACTAAGCAAAGAGACTTCCGCTTTTCCGATATAAATGTATTAGTCAGAATTTCGTGGACACGTTATTATTGCTATACCATCTTTCGAATAAAAGCGAGCAAATGTCGGAACAAATTTCTAAAGGAAAGTGTCCAACAAACAAGCGCACTATTAGATTCATATTTTCTTAGATTCATAGTCATTAGTTTGAGTACGGAAGACCTAAAGGAAAAATGGGTTAAAAAGGAACACTTAAACCTATACACGTTTCTGAGAAAATGGGTCTCAAAATTGATGAATTTAACATGGGTAAGCATAGCCGGTTACGAGTGCTCTTAACTCAAGTGTCAAATAATTGATCGATCCAACCTGTGGAAACGAGTAGCAAGGATAATATTCTGGATAACCATGGACGACTGAAGCATAGTGCTGACCACACTGCCTTGCTTACATGTTGAACGCGTAAGTAGGCAGCCAACCCTGGCTACATTCCAAAACAAAATGGTATCGTTATTTTGTACCAACTTCAGAGGTACAAAATGGAACCATAATAATTATATTTGCCACTGACCCACTCGCTGTTTATCTCATATAGTAGGCAAGGGCACTTGTGGCGTGTAACGTTATGTAGAAGTTTCCAGATGTACTTAGATTAATCGTGCAACCAAAGAATTTGGAAACGTTTGATAGTCTGTGTGGCTCCAGAACTTTGGGCATAATTTCCGACGTGCCAAGCGTCACGGACATTACTGCTCGTGTTATATATCGGGCGTATCAGTACATTAAAATATTGTGTTTTGTACGACTTAGGCATATTTTAAGCAATTATACAATCACAGAGCCTCCAATCGTTTCTTGTTTTTCTTTCAAGTCGCCCCCCTAACTGAGAACCATATTCTTGAGACCCAACGTTTGACCAGTCTCTCTCTCCTCTCTCTCTCTCTCTCTCTCTCTCTCTCTCTCTCTCTCTCTCTCTCTCTCTCTCTCTCTCTCTCTCTCTCTCTCTCTCTCTCTCTCTCTCTCTCTCTCGCGCGCGCGCGCGCCATTCTTTATTTTCTCGTATAATTCTAATATTAAGAGATGAATCTCAGACAGCAGAATGTTAGTGGCTAAGTATGTTCTTCTGTCTGTACATTTTCAGAGTGAACGGAGGAAATGTAGAGTTTGTTATAAAATTAAAAGATAAACAAAATTTAGTGGTTAAGTATAATTTTTATTAAACTTGTATTGCAACCACTACACGCAATTATACTTTCCATAAGCGCTTTCAAGCCTCTCGGCTCATCTTCAGGTGGAACACAACAACCTTATGGAAAGTATAATTGCGTGTTAGTGGTTGCAATACTTGTTTGTTATAGACATAAATCATGTATTTATAAATGTGATTAGTACAGCAATGCTCACTATTAATATCACGTATTATCTCTGTTTCAGGTATGTGGAGACCGTGTGTTGTCGTGAGTAATAGTATTGCAATTGTAACGTTGAAGGTATAGTGGAGACCGTGTGTTGTCGTCAGTAATAGTATTGTAATTGTAACGTTGAAGGTATAGTGGAGACCGTGTGTTGTCGTCAGTAATAGTATTGCAATTGTAACGTTGAAGGTATAGTGGAGACCGTGTGTTGTCGTCAGTAATAGTATTGCAATTGTAACGTTGAAGGTATAGTGGAGACCGTGTGTTGTCGTCAGCAATAGTATTGCAATTGTAACGTTGAAGGTAGAGTGGAGACCGTGTGTTGTCGTGAGTAATAGTATTGCAATTGTAACGTTGAAGGTATAGTGGAGACCGTGTGTTGTCGTCAGTAATAGTATTGCAATTGTAACGTTGAAGGTATAGTGGAGACCGTGTGTTGTCGTCAGTAATAGTATTGCAATTGTAACGTTGAAGTAGAGTGGAGACCGTGTGTTGTCGTCAGCAATAGTATTGCAATTGTAACGTTGAAGATATAGTGGAGACCGTGTGTTGTCGTCAGCAATAGTATTGCAATTGTAACGTTGAAGGTATAGTGGAGACCGTGTGTTGTCGTCAGTAATAGTATTGCAATTGTAACGTTGAAGGTAGAGTCGAGACCGTGTGTTGTCGTCAGTAATAGTATTGCAATTGTAACGTTGAAGGTAGAGTGGAGACCGTGTGTTGTCGTGAGTAATAGTATTGCAATTGTAACCTTGAAGGTATAGTGAAGATTTATATTGACAAGTGACTATATCCGGAGATCGGTGGGTGGCCGTGCCGTATAAACCTTCCTTATAAGCTTGCATGTGTGTTTTATATCTTTCCGAGCGACGTATTAATCTTTGTACTGAGCGGTTTACAAAAAAGCGATTAGGAAATCAACTGACGTTCTCTGAAATAATGTGCCTGCACGAACGCACTTTGAACTCTTATTTTACAGCAGACATGGCCGTGTAAACACCGTTGATGTTTTGTCAAAGGCAGCGGTGGTTAAGGTGTGTGTGTGTGTGCGGGGTGATGTTCGTATACTGTTTCGATTATAATTCGTTTACCTGCAGGAAGACGTCATTGACTGTTATCGCGTAAAAAATTCGTATAAAAAAGACTCGCAGCGATTTGAAGCGAGCGAACGCGGGGACAGGGAGAGAGAGTCGCTTAGTTCCGCATCAAAGGATATTGAAAGGTTAGGAAGTAAAACAGCGTCGAGGGTGATTTGCCTGTCTTTGATATTTCGTGGTTTGCCGCTTGGCGCAATAAAGGGTGCCTACGATGTAAGGGTGTTTTCGGTTTGATTTTTTCGTCTTAATTTGATTGTCTACTCCATCCAAACGACGATGAGAGCAGTGGGATGGTCGCGCCGCGAGGGCGCGCTCCGCTGTTTTACGACCAGTTTACAAAAGAAAATTTGATCTTTTTTCAATTAATTTTGTATTACCGCCTGTTTTTGTTTGTTGCGTTCAATTAGTGATTAATTTTTGTTGTTCGTTAACGACTC
>CM068376.1:76193736-76412028 GCA_034769895.1 Magicicada septendecula
GGCAACTTGAAGAATGTATACTCTTCAAGATTGCAAAAGAAATGTCGCTGTACGGCAGGATCTGACTATCATGAGTATGCTTGATAGAATTGCCGAATATAGGCTAAAATTGTTGGATCCCCTTAACGGAATTAATGACTGCCGCATTAATGTCGATGTACGGCAGGATCTGACTATCATGAGTGTGCTTGATAGAATTGCCGAATATAGGCTAAAATTGTTGGATCCCCTTAACCGAATTAATGACTGCCGCATTAATGTCGATGTACGGCAGGATCTGACTATCATGAGTATGCTTGATAGAATTGCCGAATATAGGCTAAAATTGTTGGATCCCCTTAACCGAATTAATGACTGCCGCATTAATGTCGATGTACGGCAGGATCTGACTATCATGAGTATGCTTGATAGAATTGCCGAATATAGGCTAAAATTGTTGGATCCCCTTAACCGAATTAATGACTGCCGCATTAATGTCGATGTACGCAGGATCTGACTATCATGAGTATGCTTGATAGAATTGCCGAATATAGGCTAAAATTGTTGGATCCCCTTAACCGAATTAATGACTGCCGCATTAATGTCGATGTACGGCAGGATCTGACTATCATGAGAATGCTTGATAGAATTGCCGAACGGCAGGATCTGACTATCATGAGTATGCTTGATAGAATTGCCGAATATAGGCTAAAATTGTTGGATCCCTTAACCGAATTAATTACTGCCGCATTAATGTCGATGTACGGCAGGATCTGACTATCATGAGAATGCTTGATAGAATTGTCGAATATAGGCTAAAATGGTTGGATCCCTTTAACCGAATTAATGACTGCCGCATTAATGTCGATGTACGGCAGGATCTGACTATCATGAGTATGCTTGATAGAATTGCCGAATATAGGCTAAAATTGTTGGATCCCCTTAACCGAATTAATGACTGCCGCATTAATGTCGATGTACGGCAGGATCTGATTATTATGAGTATGCTTGATAGAATTGCCGAATATAGGCTAAAATTGTTGGATCCCCTTAACCGAATTAATGACTGCCGCATTAATGTCGATGTACGGCAGGATCTGACTATCATGAGTATGCTTGATAGAATTGCCGAATATAGGCTAAAATTGTTGGATCCCCTTAACCGAATTAATGACTGCCGCATTAATGTCGATGTACGGCAGGATCTGACTATCATGAGAATGCTTGATAGAATTGCCGAATATAGGCTAAAATTGTTGGATCCCCTTAACCGAATTAATGACTGCCGCATTAATGTCGATGTACGGCAGGATCTGATTATTATGAGTATGCTTGATAGAATTGCCGAATATAGGCTAAAATTGTTGGATCCCCTTAACCGAATTAATGACTGCCGCATCCCCAAACAGCTAAGGAATTATAAGACGAAAGGACGGAGAGGTGTGAGGCTCCTGAAGAAACGTTGGAGTGACCAGCTCTAAGTCTACTTGGAACCGGAACAAACCATTTTTGACTTAATCCTTCCTGAAAATGGTGATGACGATCAAAATTAAGTGTCGATGAATACTCGAACCCGACTTCCCTAGCTCGTAGAAAACAGTATTTAACTTCCGAAATGTAACAAAGTTGTGTTACAATTCTGTGGTTAACGTCTTATCCACACGGCGTGTATTCGCTTCGCCTGTGTATCTGCATGGCCTCTCTCTCTCTCTCTCTCTCTCTCTCTCTCTCTCTCTCTCTCTCTCTCTCTCTCTCTCTCTCTCTCTCTCTCTCTCTCTCTCTCTCTCTCTCTCTCTCCCCCCCCCCGCTTGGCCCAGGACCAGTTATAGCTGGCTGCTTAGGAAGATGTAATGTTAGTTGCAGATCCCTAACTGAAGCGTGACTCCTGTCTAATTTAGTGAAAAGACGGTACCGATGATGATGGTGATGGCCGAATTTAAGAACCTGGAAATCTTGTAATGTTTAAAATATTCGCTCTACATGAGACGTCTGAGCGCGCATGGACGTTCACAAGCGTGTAAACGCCGTATAAATATAGACGGTTAGGCCAACATGAGTCGGGCCATATCATTTCCTTAAACTGTATAAAAGTATTGCGATGTGGTTAATCCTGACTTATCCTCCCAACTGACGGCGAGAAGTACCCATTAGAGTCGGCTGGACCCCAGACTCCGGGTTGATGTTCCGCTAACTGATCTACACTGAGGTTGATTCGAACCCAAGAGGCTCCGCTTTGGAAGCGAATGCGCTGATTAGCGGACCAGTATTTACCTACAAATTAACACATATTTGATTTTTACGGATTTCTAGCCCGATCTTAAAAAGCAGGAACATGCCGATGGCACCGACGAGTGATGTAGAAGTGGGAACAAACGAACTGTCGCGTAAACGGGACACAGTTTTAATAAGAAAGTTGTAAACGTGCTGGTGCATGATGTGAATTTATGGCGGTAAGTAGATACAGGTTGGTAACAATGTTTATAATTAAAGGTTATAAATTAGCGACAATAACTATAAGACATGTAAATTGAGGTGCGTGTAATTTAGCAAATGTCTATCCGTGTCGGCAATTTGTTATGCTTGTTAATTATCGGGACGAGATGATGTTGAATAGGTATTGACCGGGTGATCAAATTTCCAGCTCATATCTTCTTGCCCGGGCCTCCTCTCTCTCTCTCTCTTCCCTCCCTCCCTCCCACTCTTGTTGATGCTCTCACATAAATCTTCTAATGTTACCCACGAGACGAATTTACTATCAACACGGCTTCACCCGAGCCCCCATCATATCTTTATGCCGCCTTGCATGCACCGGTAATGTACGTACTCGCTCGTGTGTGTGTGTGTGTGTGTGTGTGTGTGTGTTTGTGTCTGCATATTTATCGAGACATCAGCAGTCGTCTGTTTTATAAAAAGTTCGTTGTAACTAAAGAGATTTCTCGTATGGGAACTGATGGCGCGTAGCAGAATTAAGGTTTGTTTTTGCCGTGTGAAGTGTTAATTGGTTAATTTTCAGCACAACAAGCTCAGATAAATAATAGAAATAATTTTTTTTTTATTCGAGTTTTCCGGGGAAAGTGTTGGCCCCTTTTATGCATCTGATTTATATCATACGATCAGTTCTGCATCCGATTTGACTACGATTTCTGTCATGCATAAAAAATTTTCGGAAGTGGGTGTGAAGATACTCTTTCACCGCTGCCATCATCAATACTGAAGATGGATCCGTGCGTGTTGTATGCCGCTTATCGGTTCATTTTGAAGAAAAGGAAAAGAAGATGGGTGTTCAACCTGTTAACTGTGGTCTATATGTAGAAGTGCTTCAACCTTTGATCCTGATTCAGATTTCTAATTTTATAATCTTCGGAAGTAATCTCTTCCGTATTTACAAAACAAATTAAGAAAATCCCAACTCGAGGTGAATATCACCGATTACTTGGCCCAACTGCCTCGCCTACGCTAGGCAGGAAGGTCGGTAGAACGAATGTCTGAAAGTCATACAATATAAAACTCGCGCGAGTGCATAAACGGAACCATTACGGCCCATGTGTTTAGACAACTCGTCCGACTTTTTATCCTATGCGATTTGTTTTTGCGTTCGGAACGATAAATTTATCGTACGATAGTGCATAAAACGACCCACTTGTTTGTGTAGTTCTACATGCCGTACGATTTTTTTTTATCGTAGGTTATCGTATAGTATAAACCGGATGCATAAAAGGACCCCTATTGGACCCCCATGGCCGATTCTGTTATCTGATCAGCCAGGGGTGCAGTCAGGATTCCCTCCTGTAGGCGCGGGGGGGGGGTTAGATCTTTGTGAGTGAAACTACAAAGGGAAAGGTCGTTATTTAAAAACTAAATAGGAGAAAGCCGTTATTTTCAATTTATTTTATTGTTTGCAATCAAGAAGGTATCCTGATTACAAGAAAGTCTGAAAACGATTACATTAACTCATGTCTAAAATGAAACCGATGGCAATTAAAGCAAGACAAAAAATTGCAAACCACATCACCCTGCACAGTAGAATAAGTCTGTTCATTCTCTATAGTATAAGTGTTCTCGATATTCCCTGTAAAAGTAACCGGTGTCAATGCCACCTGTGAATGCTTCACAAATGTCATTAGAGTTCAGATGACGTGACTGGGCCAAAAAATGCGAGGTACGAAGGTTTTCATGCCCAAAAAGTATCACACATACAGACGCGCGAGCGCACGCGAATCACGTTAGATACTCGATTAACGAATTCGTCAGTGAGCCATGATACAAAAATTGTTAGTATACTATCAGATTAACATCGGTTGACGTCTGTTTCCCCTTCTTTCTCAGCAGTCTCCGACGGGGACGGTGCTCACTTGATTCCATCCGGTATTATATGCGCGGAACAGGAGATAAGGACACACGAAAGAGAGGTTTGTACTTTAGAAATCAATAAATCTAATGAAAACATTAGTGATATGACCACAAATAAATGAACATTAAAATTCCCCAAAAGCTTGTAGATGTCATTTGAACGTGTGTTTCTACTGTGAAAATGAGCGTGAAGGCGACATGCAAAGGAGAATCTGTCGGCCTCACTATGCAGCTGAGGATTTTCGAACGTTAAACGATATCTTGCCCTTTATAGGAAAGAAGTCGATCAGTATTAAATTTTGATGAACAAGATAATTGAACGTGTAGAACGTTTGTATTGTATTGGGCGTGACCTTGCCTGTTCATCTTACTATGGGACTGTAATGAATACTGTACGTTTTGGCAAAGGGATCGTGTATATCTTAGCTTACAAACTCCAGTCCAGACGAGCCCTTGCAGCTAATTTATTTCGTTTCCTTTAATATTTTCTTATGATGATGCTCTTCCACAATCTTTGTTGTTTTCTAGTTAAACACTTTATCGTTGCTCACTCTCCGTTCGCCTCTACCAGTGACTCTGGAGAGCTTTTATCCGTTTCTAACTTTTCTTACTTAAGACAGTTCAGTGCGGTACAGAGCCACACTCCGCACACAAGGCTTTGTGAGAGGTTTTCTTGAGACTTCGCCGTTTCTAGACGTGGACTGATGGGGGGGGGGACAATCTTTAACTGAAGATTTCCACAGGTGCTGAACAAAAAATTACGTTTTTTTCCCCCCCCCCCAATGAGAACAAACTGTGATAAACAAGATAATCGCACAAGAGGATCATTTTAATTATTTTTTTCTATTTGTATCGGTCATCTGAGGACCACATGCCAATTTCAGTTCTTTATTCCTTGTTCTTTTCTTTTCCTCCATTCCTCCAATATTCTTTCATCTTTTCATTATGTCTCTTCTTCCTGTCTTCTTTCCACTGTGAACCTTCGTTTTTCTCTCTCCTACCCTGGACTCCTTCCATTTTTTACACTTTTGCCCGAAAAACTTCTCTTTCAGTTGCTCCTTCTGCCTGTATATTATTTTTTTCTAAATCCTTTTTGACTTCTTTAATCCAACTTGATGTTGACTTCTTTCCCCACATATATTTGAAGATCTGTTATGTTAACCTATTGTCGTCCATTCTATATAAATGTCCAAAAAATACCAGTCTTCTTTTTCTAACTGTTTCTGTTATATTTTCTATACTTTGATATATTTCATCTAGAAGTTTTTCGTGGCCCTAATATTTTCCGAATAATTCGTCTTTCCAATATTTCTAGTTTGTCTAAATTATAATTCAGTGCTAGACTTTCACTTGCATAGGCATTCTGGCCGCACTACTGTACTGTAATGCCTCATTTTCGCATTTTTGTATATGGATTTCCCCAATATCTGTTAGAAGAAATTTTGGCGCATTTTTAATATTCGTTAGAAATTTGTTTTTTTCTGCAGAAATTCTTGAGCTTGTTCTACTGGCTATGTCCTCTAAAAAATTAACTTGTGTTACTGCAGATGTCAGATGTTCAGAAAGTATAGCAAAGTCATCTGCTAATGCCAAACAGTTTATTTCAAATGTTTGTTCCTTCTTCCCAACATGATTGGTGATATTTTGCATTCCTTTAATTTTTCATTCCAGATTCTAACTACTTTCTCCAGGACACAGTTGAAAAGAATTGGGATAAACCATCACACTCTCGTACACCTGTATTTATTTTGAACGATTGAGATTTTAGTTTTAAGGCTGTGTCCGTAAGGGTTTCACGGATTAGATTTGCCAGTTTAGATTTAACACAAAATTCTCGGATTATTTTATCTATAATTTCTCTATCAACAGAATCAAAGGCCTTTTTGAAATCAACAAACGTTACTACAATCTCCTTTGAATTCAGTAGCCTGTGACGCATTATTGACTTCAGATTGAATATTTGTTCTGGACAGGATCTGCCCTTCCTAAAGCGACCCTGACATTCACCAAACACTGGCTTTCCAGTGTTTTTTCTACTCTGTTCAATAGAATCTTTGAAAATTCTTCTTCTTCTTCTTCTTCTTCTTCTTCTTCTTCTTCTTCTTCTTCTTCTTCTTCTTCTTCTTCTTCTTCTTCTTCTTCTTCTTCTTCTTCTTCTTCTTCTTCTTCTTCTTCTTCTTCTTCTTCTTCTTCTTCTTCTTCTTCTTCTTCTTCTTCTTCTTCTAACATTGTTTCAAGCCTTGCGACTGTACCACAGCCTGGAGCTGATTACGACAACTATTCTCGCTAATACGTCTAATTTGGTGGTTTCCATCTTAAAGTGCCTGAGGGCCACAACTGAAGTGAAACATGGGTACTGACACAGGGCGACCTATGTCGACTTTCATTTTTTGAAAAGAAAATGCTTAGAAAAATTTATAGATCCATTAGAGAAGGTGAAGAGTGGAGAATAAGGTGCAACAGACAGCTCTATGAGTTATATAGATCGCCTGATATTGTGATATAGCGTGGTATAGCTAGGCTGAGATGGACAGGACACATACAGAGAATGAATGAGGAGGATGTTCTTAAGAGGATTATTAAATGCACACCAGAAGGAAAGAGAGGACATGGAAAACCTAGACTACGATGGATTGATGGAATCCTAGATGTGAAAGTACTTGGAGTGAAACATTGGTGGACACTGGCTAAGGATAGGGAAGTCGGCAGGATAATCCTGAGGGAGCTGAGGCCCACGGAGGGCTTTGGAGCTACTGATGATGATGAGGGTAACAATTAAACTCAGGAACTTACCGGCGGGCTGCATCATAAGCGAACAGTTTTCTACGATCGCCTTAAAAATAAAAAAGGCAGTATTTAATTGTAAATAAGTAAAAATAGGTAATATGCACATTTAACATACCTTACTACAGATTTTTACTGTCCAGTGTTTATTATGTCAGTACTATAATGAAGGCATAAGAAAGATATTAGACATTGTATAGTTAGTTAAAATCTTCAGTATGAAAACTGAGATCGATATGCTGCAGCCACTAAAGCAGGAATGTCCACATCGAGCCGAGTTATTGGCGATTTCAATAGGTGAAGGAGAGAAGAATCTGTGAGACAACTTCTTCTCTGTGGTTCCCGAAAACTTCATTGTGGACTGCACGGTTTCATTGATGCGTATACTACCATACATCGACGTCATTTTCTGGCCAACACGTCGCAGATTTGCGAATCGTTTACGAGGTAGCAGCTTAAAGAAATCTGTCCCTTTATTGCTTGGCCCGTAGGAAGGGATCAGCTTATCAATCACTCAATTCTAGTTGAATGTCAGTTAGTTGGTCTTCGTTGACAGTACTGAATTGTCGCGCAAACAATTCTCACGCGGGAGAAGCGGAAGTGGGTTGACGTAAACAAACTACCTCCTAACCTACAAACATTAGTTTGCCCAACTTTGTTCCGTAATACTAGGCTATACCGATGGCTACCGTTTTGTCGTCACAATAAATGAGAAATTAGCGTATTTATTTTCAAGTATAAAGTTAGTCGTGCAAATAATTAAAAATTTGCCTTGACACCACGTGGTCTAAATGTTTTCGTGTTTGGAATAATGACTGGCGCATGCGCAGAACGTATGTAAGCTGGCTTCCGGCGTGAGAATTCTATGCGTGGACGCCTGTACCAAGGGGATTACTAAGTGGCAAGACGTTATTTTTTCAGCATTTCAAATTCTTTGAATCTAATGTTAAACTCGTCTTATGATTTCTTGAATATTTCCACTAGATTTCGAATGTGTTTCGTCATTTTCAAACTCGTTTGCTGTATGCGGACGGCTTGCAAAATGACCCAGTTCATTTTTTCCAAATAACATCTTCTTTAGCATTACAGCCCAACGTGAGCCCTGGTTTCCAACAGTAGGTAATCTTCTCCAATGTCTCCTATCCATTGCCATCTCAGTGTAACCCTTCACGTCCGTTCTTCTTAGCTCTTCCAGCACATTATCCAACCATCTTATCCTGCGTCGGCCCCTTTTTCTGCTTTTGTAGACTTACGCCCTCAGGGCCCTTTTCTTTGTCGTACGCTGATCATCTGTACGCTCTAGGTAACCTAGCCATTGTATTCGAGGATTTAAGAATCTTACATTGTCCTCATGCTTCAATAGCTCATCTGTCTCCTGGTTAGGCTATTTCTGATTCTCCATTTGTCATTTTCTTTAACTGGGTCATAGACACGTCTTACGATCTTTCTTTCAAACCTTGTTAGCGTTACTGTTCCTTTTTTGTCAAAGCTCATGTCTCGCCTCCATAAGTAACAATTTTCCAAAGAACATATGAACATATATAAAGTAATTTTAATGTAATTATTTTAAATTAATTAACGTAAAGTAATTTTTAATAAGTAAATAGTGTAATTTATTAAATTGATTTCGCAAGATACGGGTAAGGTCGCGGTCCGCCAGTTGGAAGCACTGGTCTAATTAGTATAAGTGTCTGCCTGCCATTTCACTATTACCTAATGTTGTCTTGTTAATATATTCGTTTATACTCACGCTTGCCTGTCTGAAATGCGGGAGTAAAAGGCTTTTTTATTTTTTATTGTTGTCAGAAACAAGACGAATCGAAAGATTTTTTTTTATCGTTGTAAAACCGAGATAGCTTGTTTACAGAATGGACCAGCACAATTTAGAATACGAATCTGTACCTCCAGTTATCGTTGCTGATGGGCCTGAGAGCTTGTTACTTGCTTCGTAGAACAGTTCGACGGATGACGATCTTATTCTCTCACCAACAAAAACGACGATCTTATTCTCTCACCAACAAAAACAAAGTTCGAAAAAGAAATCGAAAAACCAGCTAATCGCTCAGATTTTCATAAAGATCGAAGTTCCAGTTTCCTCCTACACGATTTTTCCGTGTAGTTTTATAAAGCAAGCGTATTGTAGTCTACCGCAGTCGTTGTTGCTTTGAAATTCCAAACGTTGAGTACGGTTTTGGGCAGCGAACGTAAAATACGTTAGTAATCATTTCGAAATAGATCTGTCTTGTAGCCCAAAAGTGAAACATTTACGTAATGTATTAACGCCCACTGGAATAGTGTTAACTTTTTTTTTTTAACATTCGTGCAGTTCTACTTCGAGACGTGATTTCAGGAACACTTTATCGTCGGAGAATACGCGTTTATACTTTTAAAAATTGTCAACCGTTGTGCGAGATTGATGCGGAGTCCGCCCCACATTTCGCGTTATAAAAATCAATAATCGTCGTTTCAGTTGAAACAGGAGACCGAGTTGCGTTGCGCCCGTGCTCTCTTGTTGTGCGACTGTCGTTTGTTTCTCCCTCTCTCACACACACACACACACACACACACACACACACACACACACACACACACACACCGCCACATTAAAACGATAACGTCATTATTGTTTTGTTTAGTTTTAAGTCGAGGCGTGTTGTGTGGAAACGACGAAGCCGTCGCGTAAGGTAGCGTTTGTTGTGTATAAACAAAAAGAAAAAAATTTTAAGGAACCTGATGATGAAACTTCGTACCGTAAGCTAAATTTAATATATTTACGCCGAGAGAAAAAGTGCATGTTTGACAGTAAACGGCGAGTTTTTAATTCTATGAACAGAACAGCAGGGGTGCTGATAACGGCAAGGGAGAAGAAGGGGTAAGAGGTGTAGGTGGCCCAGCCCGAACGGGGGGGGGGAGGTAAGAAAATAATTAAAAATCCGATTAACGAGTGGCAGCAAGGCCGAGAACTGTGTTTATATTAAAGCGGAAAACAGATGTGAAACCATTAAGATAATCGTCCGCTTCGAAGAAGATTACACATTATATTCTGTCTCCCTCGTTTCAACGCCAAGCCTCGGTTTTGCACTTTCCTTCCAGTATTTTTCCAATGATTTCTGTTTTTCCTTCCTCTTTTTTTTTTCTTTTAACGAGCCCGAACAAGACGACATACTTTATGTCTGTAACGGGGAGAAAGGGAACGGGAAAGGGAACAGGGGTAGTCGGGACGTGTAATGAGTATGGTGAAACAACGGTCGTGATTAGCGGTTTCCATTTGTATTGAGCAAATCCCGCGTTCGATCAGAATTGTGCACCGCATTAATTAAATTCGGATATCTGTCCACGTGAGGTACATATTTAGCTTCTCACCTTAGATTTGTCTTGGTTCTGTAATATTATCTACACTCAGTGTTCCCTAATGCGCTGTGTGACATTGTACGTTAAGGTTAAACGTCAGTCTAACTGGATATTAAAATTAAAAAATGTTGGAGCGTCGCACAACATAACGTATTCGTTTCCACGACTTTGTGCGTTGTACTCAATGTTGGTGAAATCTCCTCAGACTAATAAAGACGCGATTCAAGTACCGATGCCCCCCCCCACATTATGAACATATCGGCAAATGTTCTATATATTTTATAGAATATTCTATACATTTTACATATACATACATACAGAGGCATAACTAAGCGCTACTCCTTTTGCGGGGGGGGGGGTGATCTGGCTTGGAGGTTTGGTCCCTTCATTTTCCACAGGACATGTGTGAGAAATTCAGGATTATTATCATATAATTTTATAAATTCTTTGCGTCTCAGTTTTTTTTTTTTAAACCAACGTGAAGGATAAGGACTGAAAACAATATGGAAAAGCGCTGATTTGAAAATATTCTCTATCTCGATCAATTGTTATTCTAATTAAATCTAATAAATCTCGTGCCATTAAGAATCAGTTTAATTCTAAATGTATTCCTTTGTAAGTAACTCGTTGAGTTTCCTGCAGATTTCCCAAGTAATATCGTCAACTAAATATACTGCAAGTAGGTTTATTTTCACCTGACGCACGTTTCACAGAAATTATTCTGTTTTTTCAGAGGTTTGTTTGAATTGTAATTTCAAACACAATCCAAACAAATTGTAATTGAATTTCAATTAGGCCTACAGTTCAAACAAATCTCTGAAGATACGGAATAATTTCTGTGAAACGAGCGTCAGGTGAAAATAAACCTACTTGAAGTGTATTTATTTGAAAATTCTAAAATTGTATTTTTAATAAATATTATGAAAACGAGTCTTCCTAAAAATATTTTGAAAACCCGGTTTTATTACCCTTTCGCAATTTAAAAATGTTGTCCCAAGAATATTAAAAGTACGTACCAGGGTGTTTGGCCGTGGTCCATGGTTTACAGACAAACCAAACGTTTCGACAGCACCGCTGGCTGCCATCATCAGTGAAATTCGAGTCTACCTGAACTCGGGTTGTTAAACGTCAGGCCCACAGTACTGTGTTAAAGGCTCCTACACTGTGGTACTGTGGTCCTCAGCCTTACTGTGGGCCTGACGTTTAACAACCCGCGTTCAGGTAGACTCGAATTCCACTGATGGTGGCAGCCAGTGGTGCTGTCGAAACGTTTGGTTTGTCTGTGAACCATGTACCACGGCCATACTTTTAATACAACTGACACCGGCCGTGAAAGACTTAGAACAACAATATTTGTCCCAAGAATGTTTTATGTAACCCTATAGTTCGTGTTAACTATGTTATTTTTATGTAAAATCCGTCTTATTTTCCTGAGTTAAAGTCAATAAACTGTTAGTTTACCTGTGCAGAGACGATGGTTCAAATCATAGAGATATCAGACTAGAGGAGTCATGACATAGACAACCCTATGTAAGCGGAAGTGTGAAAAAGACAAAGGTAGATCAATGGATTCTGCCTTCGTTTTCTGGCGCCTGCGTAATTGGTTTTTCAAGTCTGTAAATAATGTTATTATTTACCCAAATGTCGAGTGATTGGCGTTATTAAGGAAACTCTAACTTTTATTTTATTAATGTACAAATATTGTAATTCCTTTCTTTCTGCAGTTACTTATAAACCTTAGTCTAACAAACGTAACTGGATTAGATATAGGCGTAGGCCTACGTTAATTTTGTGGAAATTTTCAATAGCTCTGAGGGGGATTGATTCCGCAGACCCCCCCCCCACATGTATGTAGCCACGCCACTGCGTACATATACGTTGTTTAGAATAATTTATACTTTGTATAAAAATTATAAATACTTTTAGTCATATTATGTAAAAACATTCCTCTGCTTACGTATTCTTTTTTACAATGTCCGCTGTAATCGGCCATCGTTCAATTATTTTTCCTAAAACTCGTTTTTACCCAGTTTTTTATAATTCACCCGGTTTCTCGGGATTCTGTTATTCTAATTGTTTGGTGAAGTTCTTTCGTGACGTCCTGGTTTAATGCAAACGACTCAAAACGTTTTCTCTGATTTCGTGAAGTAAAACGCTATGGTTACGTCTTTCCCCGACCGGTTTTGTGTCTGTACCTTTACAAACTGAAGATGGCTATTGGAGGATTCGAATGAACCATGAATTGGACTAACTGATTCGGGGTGCCGACATAGTCCGATTTATTAAGAGTAGGCGGCTTGATGGCTGGGCCACGTAAGGGGAATGGTTGACAGAAGAATGGCTAAAAGAATTGCAGTTTGGCGACCGATAGGCAGAAGAATTAGAGACAGACCCAGAAAGAGATAGTTGGATGACGTGGAGGATGATTTGAGATGTATGAACGTGAAGGGATGGAGACGGATGTATAATGAGAGTACGGAATGGAAGAAAGTCATTGAGCAGGCTAAAACCCACGCTGGGTTGTAACGCTAGGAAAGGAAAGGAATGGGAGGAAAGGTTTTTTGAGTGTGTTCTGTAGACAACTGATTTCTTGGCTACGAATGAACGTAACCAGCTCTGACAGGGTTCCGTATTCGATATAAGTGGAGCGTACGTAAGCCAGGTGCATGTAGATGTCTCGTAATCTGCTATGTTGTTCTAGTTTGTATTTTTATCCACGTGTAGGTCTGCGCTTGTCAACATGAAGTACATATAGTGATCACGAGTCCTTGTGTATGTTGTCGCTCCGTATATTACTAATTCCGCAATTCGTACTGATTTCGGCAGACTGTTAGATTCGTTTCCGGGACCTGTGTGTTAGTAAGCTGATCAGAACCAATGAACCGAAAATTAAAAATCAGGACTCATCATATCGTATGTACAGCGATCCACGCGTTATCAGGAAAACCGTCGTTGAAACCTTAATTTCTGCTTGTTTCAGTTGGTAAATAAGAAAAACGTTGGAGGGAGAACTTACAGTTGATTCCATTTAGAAATATAAACGTAATACGTAGTGATATGCAATAGTATTATGTGTGCAATGAGTTTCTAATGTCAGGTCAGTATATTATATTTTTCTTGTGGAAGAAAAAATCAATCACCTCTCTTGGGGGGGGGGGCCTATTTCGGGTAATATCAAGTAGAATATTTTGAAGAGATAGGACACCAAAGCGTCAAGGAATTTTGTAGGAAATACAAAGTAGACACTGCCGCGTGAAAAATATGCCATGAAGTCGTACAGTGGTAGTGGAAGCTTACGGACAGGAGAGAAAGCGGAGAAAGCTAAGAAAACGGCGGAGGAAAACAACTGGAAAAGCTGTAAAAGAAAAAAACTTAGATCGGCGTGAAGAATTAAAATGAATGAAGGACAAGCTGGAGACCTGGAAGCTTGCACATACACACGCACACGCATCTTCAGTACCAATTACAATTATAGTAGTAACAGTCATCATCATCTCGGCATAGGCAAGGTGCTGCCTGTTCCGCCTTGAAAGATCCTCCAGTCATCTCTTCCTGGGTCTACCCACATACCTGTGTCATATAGGTGAATATTTACAGAGTTGTTTGGCCAGTCTTGAATCTGACATTCTTCTTAAATGTCCTATCAGACGTTGTTTATGATCTTTTGATCATTCATTCAAGTTGAAAATTTGTAATTCTTCTCTCGTGACTTCATTCTTTGTACGTTCAATTTCAGTACACCTTTTAACTTCTCTTAAGGGGAGTCGCTACTGAAAATGGCAAAAATGTTTATTTTGTAACTTTTTAATTTATTCAGATTTTTTTATTATTTATTGTTGCACTAAATAAAGGGTAACATTTTGTAAGTGGAAAAAAAATTATTGTAGTACTAAAAATTGAATTTTTTAACGTTTCTTAGCAACGTTTTGGGAATATTTTTCAAATTGATATTCCAGAAAAACTAGAAGTCCTACGACCTTTTGGGAGGTGTCATTTTGAACGGGATAAAATTATCTAAAAAACATTTATTTTTGTCAGGTTGTAATTTAAAAAAAATTTTTGTTAGCAAATAGTAAAAATATTTTATTTTTATTTTTACATTTATAAATAAAAATTTATTACGAAGGAACTATAAGCCCAAATTAAATAGAAATACGTGTTTTTTAGGTAATTATATCCCAAAGACCTGTGCAAAATGTCAGAGCAGTAAGTAAGATAGTTTTTTAAATATATCAAAAAGTATGTATAAAAACATGAAAAATTGAATTTGCGGGAAACGCTGATTTTATAAAAATATTCCTTTCTGTTGGAAAATTAAATATTTATGGAGTACAAAGGCTTTGTATGTTTTTTATTACTGTATGGGTATTAAAACAATAAATTATAATACAATAAACAATAAAATATTTAATTTTACATTTTTTATAATTTATAGAAACATCAATATTCTTATCGGTCATGTCTCTGTAATCCACATTTCACTTTTTTACATTGTTGATCAATTGTTGATTTCTTTTACTAATGGTCAGTAAACTTTTCTTCTTCCTTCCCATATTTATTATTGGAAAATAATAACAATTCAAACACAAAACTGTTCCGAATCACATCCACAGAGCTCAACACAGCAGGAAACAAAACATTGCAAGTTATCAACAACACGTCAATCAGCTGTTTTACAAGTCTGATTTTTTCTTTGTAAATAAAATAGCTGATGTTTTATACTTCCAACATTTATTTCCAAATTAGTACTAATATAATATATATATGTGTAAATTTATATTATACAGTATAAATAATAGCGTTTTGTTATACTGTAATATCTAAACGAAACGTAAATCGCTTAGGTGATAGGTTTTCCCAAACAATTTGTTTTTGCCTACAAAATATTTCGGAAAAAATGTTTTAGTGTGTTTTTTTGTATAAAGAATTAATCATAGAACAATTTGGGACAAAAAAATGTTGCATTTTTTATCAATTTTTGGCCATTTTCAGTAGCGACTCCCCTTAAGAACGCCATTTCCAAGGCCTATACTTTACTTTGATTTTCTTGGTTGTCCATACACCCATAGAACAGTTTCTTGGTTACAATTCACACCCACAGAACAGTACAGCGACTGCCATAACTTTTTAAAAAATTAATTTTGTCTCTCGACGTACCTTGCTTCTAAAAATACGATTGATCGTCTCGAACTTGCATAACTTAACATTAATATCATTATTTTAATCATAAACAATATCATTTTCTTGATAGTGAAAAAGGCTCAATTTGTATATAATCTGATAATATTACTGTATTACTAGTAGTAATCGTAATAATTATAACAACGGTAATAATATCGTGTAATAAACCTTGCCTTCAGTGAAAATTATATAACCGATTGTTTAGGCTGTGACGAGAAGGTACACGTATTAAAATAACTCGATCACATATTTGTCAACTCTCTCGATTGCGGTCCCGATATATTTTGCTTTAACCTTTCCTCTATTTATCGCTTAAGTTGGAGAAAAAGAAACGTAAAAATTTTATGACTATAATAAAAACGTGTTAACACTGTGTATTAGGCCACACTGGCTTATGGGATAGTCTACAAACTACGTCACTTAGCGAACGTTAAGTGTGCCCGAGGTAGAACGGAACGAAACACCGGCCGTTTTTCAACGTTTTTGTATTCGTTCGGATATGGGTGATTGACAGCGGCAGACGAGGAGTACGCAGCTCTGGGGTGTGAGGGACGGAGAGCGAGAGGGTGTACCACCTCAATCCCTGACCACATCATTTGATTGCCAACACCTCTTCATCTCCCGCAATCCACACCTGTTGGACAGTGTATAATGGCCGCCCCTTTCCCCATAACCGCACTGCTTTATACTTGACAAAAGTGCAGCTCCCCAACATTATACCGACTTTATTAGCCGTGTTCCGCTGCACACACACACGCACGCACGCACGCACGCACACACACAGAGTTGATGTCAATACCGGTCGGAAATATAATTTTTCTGAGCGCTTTTCATTGAATACACGGAAACTGCCAGTGTACCAGTGTAGACGTTTTTCAGACCAGTATATTTGGCGAAGTAATCGAATTAGTGAAAGTGGCCTTCATATTCTTAACCTTAGTCGCGTCCTCTTCTACCCTGTGGTGTCGAGGAGTACGTATAAATCTTTCACCTTCATTTTCTGTAAGAGAAATTGCCGACCTTGAAGTCTGAAACCAGTACAGTAAGACCTCGACTTAATGTGAATTCGCGTTAACGCGATTCATTTCACCTGACAAAAAAACTTTCTTTTAAGTGGTTATCTTCAAACGCAATACTATGGACTCGTAAGTAGGGTGCTACAGTATGCTACATTGATTAAATTCATTCCCTCGTATTTTAACAAGACACAACTGTTAGCTTATTTATACAGAAATCCTTCAATTGTTTTGCGTGAAGTAACCTTGCATCTTACGGTAGGAAGGCTATGGATTAAGTGAGTAAATAAGAATAATTCGAAAGCAACGTTTTGAATATATGATGTCGACTACAGTAGTTTCAATTGTTTAAGCTCACGAGTTTCATGGGCTACCATTATGAATGCCCAGGGACGTATTTATGGGGGGGGGGGATTAGGTCCCGTAACCTAATAACTCCCCCAGAGGATCGAAAAGAGTAGACGAATTTTGTTAATCTCTTAATTTTTAGGCTTTTATTATTTTTCAGCTGTGTTTTCCAGCTAGTAATTCTTTTTAAAAATATACAAACAGGTTTATTACACAGCATTTGCGTATAACTTACGTGTGAAATATGAAATATTGGAAAATAAATTCAGTCAATAAGTATCTTGTAAACAATGTTTCAACAGCGCATATTTTTCTTGTGTTATTACCGTTTACTTTAATGGGATTGATTTCAGGATGTTACACACGTTTTTCAGCCACTTTAAAGATAGTAGTGTTGAGTAGTCTTAACTTGCTTTTTGTTTTGTATGAAGCCGATTCGACCGGATCCCCCCCCCCCCCCACCAACACCACCACCAGGCCAAATTCTAGATATCCCTCTGTGACGGCCACGTTACTTAACTGCTGTTTTAAATATAGAAGAATTCCGTAAAAATTGTCAAGTTTTTAATTTTATTACTGTTTGGCATTAACAGTTTAAATCGTGTAGTGTTATGTCTAAAATTAGCAATATTCTGTAATATTATTTACGCGGCACAGTATCGAATTTTCTGCGTTTGTTATAGTCGTAACAACAAAAAGAAGATATTGGGTGCAGGGTTTACTGTAACAACGTCGTAATCCGTTTCCTTTCTGAGCAAGTCCTTAACAATGAACGCCTCAACAGCGTACTCCCACTGTTTTTTTAGTTTTTCGATTTTAAAAATTTGCGGATCAAACGTGTCAAATCGCCCGGCTATTTATTCTGAGTGTTGTATGTGAGACTGGTGTGGCGTAAGGTGGAAGTCTCTTGTCCGAGTTTCGCTGTCTGAGACGATTGCGCTCACAATTAGCTTAGTTAAAAGAGAGAGAGAGAGGTCCTACTATACTCAGCAAACATTACATCACAGTGATGGTAAAGAACATGGAGTATCGACAATTTATTAAGTATGTTGTATGCCTACGGTGATCATACGTCCCGGATTTCGGACCTGTGTCTTTGTGTCCCGAAAAATCGTTAAAAGTCTCGGATTTAGACTTTAAAATATTTTATCGTTTTAAAGCAAATTTGTGGTTAATTTATGCAGACACAGCAGCCGTGGTCCATGGTCTGCTCAAGTTTACTCTTCGTACGTTAATACACGGAAAAAGTTTATACATGAAAGTATATACAACCTTAAGTTTTAGAATGCCAAATCGGTCGCCAACATATTTTTATTAACAGTTTTAGTTGGAAAATTGTGTTTTTTTTCTGGTTTTCTCAAAATATCTCCGCTGCTAATAATCTGATCGAAAAAGTTTTAATTAAAAATTGTTCAAGACAAAATTTATCATATAAAACTGAACTTATTACGTGCAGTAAATAGTTTTTATGTTGATCGTTCGTCAAGTTAGCAACAGGTGACTTTAAACAAATTAATGTTATTTTGAAAATAATGGATATAAATGAATGAAATTTTATACATTTATAGCACTAATGTACCTAAATTTCAAATCACTTTGTTAATAATGAACGCCAAATGTAACCTCCACTAAAAGAATATATATTTTCAACATTATTTCGAGAAGTGCCTCATACCTCCCCCCTAACCTAACTACCCCCCCACATTAACTGGTGTCATATGTTCCGGATCGCAGCTGAGAAAATGTGGTCACCGTATGTATGCACCATTTGCAAAAATTTTGGTGTTTTCGAAAAATAAAACACGCGTTTCTCGGTAGGCTACTGCAATCCGTGAAAGCTTACTAGCGAGAGCACAGGGTTGAGATTGCTTAGCCACATGACGTTTTGCCTCCGATCTTTCTCATACCATGTCTTCAGGCCAAGCCTGTATTGTGTGTATGTGTTTTATTCTAAGCCTCTTGAAAGATTGAGTGTAGTCTCGTGGCGATGTATACGAAAAAGCTAGGGATGTCCAGTACTAAAAGTCTGAGACGTCCGGTTCCGTTACAAAACATGATCGTACGAATCGATAGTCGGCATCGAAACATTTTTTATTGTAGTAACACATTCTTGCGACGTGTAAAGTGTTACGCCTACTACAAAGCGGAGTAATTTGAACTTTGTTTTTCCAGTCAGTATGGAAAACTTTAGTTCTTTTTGTAGGTCGCTATGAGTTGTTACATTTACAATAAAAAAAATTGAGCATCGAAGCTCTTTCGTTTTACTACTACTAGCGTCAAGTAGAAGACGAGGCTTATTTATCTGTCGAGTGCCCCCGTCGCGGTTCGGGGGCTTAATAGACCGGGATTTCTCAGTGTTCGATCCCCGACAGTACAATAAAATGAGGTCGCATCCCCCCCCCGAGTCGAATGTAGGGGCTACGTAAGGCTACAGTTGAGTAGCTTAACCGTAGACCTTACCCCATTCAGCCACTACCGTTTCGATAACAGAAAGCGGTCAGTTGTACTTCTCGACACTCCCGATCGCCTCACCGGTTAAACCGAACACGTGCTACGGGTCATTTTTGAAAACGTTTTAATTTCTATTCTTGACGAGTGCAAGTTCCGCCGCCGGCAGAAGGGAAGTTTACAAAGTTGTACGAAATGAATCAAGGCGGCGGTAAGTCAGGTTAAACAGTTTCATCTCGCGGCACAAACAGTAATGATCATTATTAAATTACTGCGATTAGTTTTGTGCCGTGGCGAGGGCTTTATTGCGCCAGAAAACCAGCATAATTCAAATCTATAGGACTTTCACCTGACGCTGTTTAATTAGAAACCGCCGGGGTCGCAAGTTAATGTGGTTAGAAACCAATCCTGCCGGCGCGCACCGCCGCCGCCCACTTTCCCGTTACTTTTCCTGCTGACTTATCCGCACCGCGCTCGCTTTGCTTTCACCCAGACGTGGAAATTTGTAAAAGGTTTTTTTTTTTTAATTTTTTTGACCTGCCGTGAACTTAAAGCTATCAGTAACGTAAAAATAAGATCGAGATTTCGACCTAATTTGCCGTGAATAAAAGATTTCGGCAGAGGTGCTGCGCAGAACATTAACGATCCATTAAGTACGAACACGTAGTGACATGGAGTAGAAATAGCAGCATATGCTGACGAATAACCCGATCAAGTGCGGCTGCAAGGGAGACATACTGAAAAACCTGAAAATAAGTACAAAAGAGGTAGGACTATCAATAAATGTGTATAAAACCAAAATGATGTCAGACAAGGCTACCCGACCCAGTCAAAATTTGATTATAGAAGAAGATTGTATAGAAGCACTCAGAGGTTTCACATACCTAGAGCAACGATATGTGAAGATCGTAATGAAGAGACAGAAGTAAGGAGAAGGATAACTCTAGCTAACAAGGCCTACTTCGCGCTTATCATCAACACCTTTAAGTCAAGAGTTGTTCATAGGCAGACAAAAATGTTCATACACAAAACTATCATACGACCCATCCTGTGCTATGGCAGAGAAACCTGGATATTAACATAAAGAGCATTTAAACGCCTGAAGATATTTGAAAGGAAGCTCCTGAGACGGATCCTGGGTCCTATATATAGAAATGGGGAATGGAGGATACGGCATAATGATGAGATATATTATCACTTCAACGAACCAACGGTAGAAATGTATGTAAAACTGAGGAGGCTACAACGGCCTGGCCATGTCGTAAGAATGGATGACAAACTAACACCAATAGAGTCCTTATGGGGAGTATGGATGGCAAAAGACCAAAAGGACGTCCAAGGAAAAAATGGGGGAAGATGCTGTCGCTGCGGATGCAAGAGAGATAAAGGAGTGCGAGGATGGAAGTCCTTTGCTACTGATAGAGAGAGGTGAAGGGTCAGGATAGACGAGGCCAAGGCTCGACTTCGGGCTGTAGCGCCATAGGAGGAGGAGGACATGGAGTAGTCATCGCATCATATGCAGGAGCTGCCTAATGCGTCGCTAAGACATTTTAGGAGAAAAATTCTAAATGGAGACGTGCGATGTACGTTAATAAATAGGCGTGTATGTTATTAGCAGAAAGTGCAGGATAATTGGACATTGGCGGTGGAACGTATTGAAATATGCATGTGTATAAAAACTTAGTAGGTACTGTACTGTCAAAAGACAACATTCTTGGGTCGAATATTAATACAAAAAGTGAAAAACAGCCTTCACGGTTTCAAACTCGCTTTTTATGCTAAGCAAAACATACCGGATGCACATACGTACTTTTGTAATGCGAATTAGACTAGTATACTATTTTTTTACAAAGGAGGAAGGAATTTCAGCGACAGAAGGTCAATAATATATCTTTTATTGAACGAGCGAAACAAGTTCTCAGTTTCAACTCGACCATTTGTGATCTGTCAGTCTGCTTCTGTTTGAGGTATGTCTCACGGCAAATTTTGAACTCATCAACCGATTTTCGTAAAACCTGGCATGCGTGCCCATACTTCTATTCTACAGAACCCTATTGTTTTTTAGATTGAGCCCCAAAAAATAAGGGGTGGGAGGCAAAAATAGGAGCAGTTCAGATTTTGAGAAAATCGCAAAAGTCAACGTGGGGTATCAAATTAAAGGATATTCTAAATATTTCGTATTCCAAAATATGAATTTAGTGTTAGTTTTCAAAATTTTGGGACACTGGGGCTAAAAATTGGGTGAAAAGTTTGATAAAATTGCAAAAATTCATGTGGGGGTGTCAGATTAAAAGCAATGTTAACACAAAATCTGAATCTAGTGTTAACTTTTGAAAATTTCAAAATGTTTTGAACCCCAGGGCCCAAAAATTTGGAAAAATTGCAATAATCTGGCCGGCTGTCAGGCTAAATGAATCTTAACGCAAATCCGATTGTGTCGAATTATTAGCGTTTATAGTGCGATAAGAAAGCTTCAGTATCTGGGACATCTCATGAGAAATGAACAGAGATTTTACTTATTGCAGTCCATACTACAGGGAAAAGTACAGGAAAGAGAGGAGTTGGGCGACCGAGAATCTCTTGGCTGAGAAATTTAAGGACCTGGTTTGGCATGAATACAACTGCCTTATTCCGTGAAGCAGTACAGAAAGTTAAAACAGTCTGTACGATAATCCAACATCCGAAACGGATAGGAACTACCAGAAGAAGAAGATAGTATGATCGCGCTACTAGTTATTAACCAAAAACTATTAGGGTAATCGGTATTTTCGTAATTTTTCTTATAATTGAAAAATTATCTAATGTGACAATTTATCCAATGATAAGTGTAGGCCTACTTCGTTCAACATAGTGAGCGAGTTCGGCAGCTCGGGGAGCACTCTAGTTTTAGTGAATACCGTATTTTATGGTTTGGCGTGATATTTCACTCCGTACAATAGTCTCCGTGGTTAAAATTTGGTAGACGAGTAGTATTTCGTTGTAGTCTGCGTCAGTGTGTGTATGATTACTAGCAGGTCGAACTGTAATATTATAAATTGCTTATTGGCGTGCTACAAAATACGGTGGCCCGGTAATCCGTAAAATCTGATAATACGTTTTTTGTTTCGTATTACCGGATTTATCAGCGGACAAGACTAAAACGATGGCATTCAAAGGGAAGCAACCGGTAAGAACTAGATGGAAAGATTATGGAACAAGTCCAGCATTTATGTTACTTGGGATGTTACGTTACATATGGGGCAGAATTTTATCTGGATGAAAAATTAAACATATTTAGGAATATCGGAACAGTTCACAGATACCTTAAAAATAAGTCAAAGAAGGAAACAATGATAAGGTTTTTTAAAACTGTAGCGATACCGGTTTTGATGTATGGAGATGAAGCCAGAGTTATGACGGAAAGAGACAAGACAAAGATTCAGGCAGCGGAGATGAAGTTTATGAGGAGTACTCTGGGCTGTACCATTCTCGGTACGCAGAAGAATGTGGATATAGGGACGGAACTGGGGGTTAACCCATTGTTGGAACGCGTAACGAGCAACAAGAGAAGGAACAATGATAAGGTTTTTTAAAACCGGTTTTGATGTATGGAGATGAAGCCAGAGTTATGACGGAAAGAGACAAGGCAAAGATTCAGGCAGCGGAGATGAAGTTTATGAGGAGTACTCTGGGGTGTACCGTTCTCGATACGCAGAAGAATGTTGATGTAGGGACGGAACTGGGGGTTAACCCATTGTTGGAACGCCTAACGAGCAACAAGTGAAGGTGGTGTGAACATTTGGGAAGAATTGCGGATGACAGGATTCCAGTGCTAGCAATGGAATATAGACCGGTGAGGAAGATGTAGGACGGCCGAGAGCGAAGTGGGTCCCGGAACAGGTTCTGGATGAGCCTAATCCTTGAGGTTGATGATGATGGAGTGAGAGTCAAATAAATTTGCCCAAGAATGAATTATTTCCCAGTTAAATTCTGTGCGTGCAGAGTATTTATTTTTTACTAATTCTTCATTTTGTTGTAAGTTTTTTTTTGTACCCAAGCTGTATTTCTTTTCTTTATTGATGTAAATTGCGTTGACTACATTTTCTGGTCTAAGCCATCTGAGTAATATAAAACCTTTGACATATGGTCCGAGCCATACGTATCGAAAACCTTTTGTATATTTATTCGTTACAACGTTAATTTTTACCAGCTGTTTGTTGATTTATAATGCCAGTTATATTAAACTGTTTGGAGTACCGTTTATATTAAATGTTTCACGTGAAGTACTTAATGTTTTTTTAATATTTGGTTGTAAGTTTTAAAGGAATTATCATATATTGTATTAATTTGTGTTTGCTCGTTTGTTAGTAATTTATTGTTTTTATATTTAAAAATGTGTAAGCTTTCTCGTATGTTTATTTTTAACCTTAGGATAAATTTACATTTAGCATAAATTTAAATCCGGAAAGTTATGTGAATTATTTATCGAGTGTGACGCTAAATTTGACGTGTATATATATATTTTTATTTCTACGAATTACAGTATCCAGAAGTTAAACTTTATATAAATTTGTGAAATTAAAACCGTCATATGAAGAATTATTTTTTTACAGTATTTTTATGTACTGTGGTGCTGGAAAGAGAAACCGTTGGCTATAGATTACTGGAAATGACACACCAAGACACAAAATGGCGAATGGCCGGCCAAGTCTGAAAACGGAAACAGAAATAACAAGAAATAAGACTAGAATAAGCTCAGATGGTAAAATCAGTGCGGAAATAATTCATGAATAAGCAGTGGCTCAAGACTTTTCCATGCACTAAAGAGGAAGTTCACTGGTAAGGCAGAAATTTCGAAGAAAGGCAAGATGACCATTTTCAAAAACACGTAGGCCTATGTGCCAGTTCTTACTTATGGGGCTGAAACGTGGATTCTTAACTGAGAAGCGTCTAAACTCTCTCCAAACTATGGAGATGAGATACCTTAGGAAGGTTGAAGGAAAGACAAGAAGAGATCGAGTCAGAAACACTACTATATGAGTGAGTCTTAAGACAGTACCTTTGAAAGATCAAATTAAGAAAGCACAGTTCCGCTGGTTTGGACACGTTCAGAGGATGGAAGGGGTTGACTTCTAAAACAACTGTATGAGGAAAGAGTTTCTGGTAGAAGACCCAGGGGCCGGAGAAGAGAGACTTGGGAGGACAATGTGGGTGCTCTCTGCAGTGGAATGGAGCCAGCGCCCTGGCCATGCAAAGACCACACTGGCGAGACATTTGCTCAACCTCTACACCTTGCGGTGGAAGAGGATTGGAATAAGAAGAAGAAGATGATCTTTATCGCTTGTATATATGTCGACGAAAGGCTATAACACAGGACAATAATCTAGCCATTGAGTTATCCTGACTTCGTCCGTTTTTTCATATTGGAGAAAGAAGCCACAGGGAACTGTGTAGTGTTGAATGACGCCTTTTGCGACACGAACGAAACGGGATTTTATTTTCACGCTGGATACGAAACGGTTTCATTGTAAGCGGTGTAGCCAACCATTCGCGAAACACCGAAATTATCCATACTGATAGCTCTGAATCGACGGTTTGGCGACCATCGATTTAAAAAAAAAAAAGAGATTCAAGTAATTAATTTAGTAATTGTTTATTTAGTACGCGTATCTGAAAACGGGAGAAACAAGTGGCCGAGTTGGTTGGATAATACCGGACGAAAACGTGACGTCACAGTGTGTCGTGTATTTTTTTTCGCGCACAGTTCATTCGGAAAAATGTATTTTTCAACAATACAACTGCGGAATAATTCATTTTCTCAGCGGCGACGCATCGTAAATTCGCGCGTCAAAGATAAAAATGCATTTCCAGATAATTGAACAGAAGATATTGTAGCGCGCTGAGTATCGGAGGGTGTCGGCGGCCCGCAGCCCTTAGTCCCAGCAATTCGTACGGAAAATGTTAATTGAATTGTTTCAAGAGCAGAACGTTGGAACTGCAACATTCCCTTATTCGCTTCTTGATTAACATTCGCTGCAGTTTCTTTGACTGCCGTCTCCAACGCCAACTTGATTAGGAGTTACTCCCGTTGAATAGTAGTGCCAAGTACAGTTGTTCTTTGCGCCGGCACGCCGCCGTATTGTTTCCGTTTAATGTTCAACAAAAATAAATTACATTATCTCTGGCAGACTGATTGTATGTCTAAATTAAACGTTCGCCTCTCCAGCGTATAATCGTTTATAATAATCTTTTCTTGATCACCGACGCGCACACGTCTTATTCATCGATCCACTTGTTAATTAAAAGTTTTATTTAAAAATTCGTTCCTGCGAATATTTCATTAAACAGGTATTTTACGCACCATCGTTTTTCACAACTTTGTTTTAATAATATCTTTAATAATAATAACCCATTTTTGGATCACCGAAGTAGCTTAGGCAGGGTTGGTTGGCTGTGTGAGCCGTTCTTTATAAAGGAAGCAAGTGTAGCCAGCACTGGGCTTGAGGCGCCCATTATTACTCCAGTTGTCATCTCGAGTATTTGTTTCCACGTGTTGAATCGACCTGAGGCTGAAAAACCGACCTTGTGTTTATGTTGTGCCCGGGAATCGAACAAACGCCTTCTGAGATTACTAACCACGCGTCATACCCCTTTCTAGAAACAGTAATATCGATAATAACGATGCGGTGTATTTCGAGGAGTCGTGTTTTCGAATTCGTCTCAGAATGGATTGTTCTCCTTCTTCGTCATGGCTTAGAGACTGTTTAAGTCTGTTCCGGCTCCAAACAGTTTCTTGGGTCTTCGCAGGCTTCTCTTCCCTTTCGGCGGATACAATAAGGCTACCTTGTCATCACTGCCCATTCTGCTTATGTGTTGTTTCCAACTTTCTCTATACTTAATGATGATCACGTTTACTTCTTCAACTTTCAGTTCATCCCTTATCTGATTGTTCTCCATAGGTTTTGATATCCGGCTAGACTGTGCGCACTCTACCTCTAATACCTGGCCTTGTCTGCTGGGGGGGGGGGGATTTAAAAGCGCCCGAGGCATAGTGCTCGCTGCCAGAATAATGTAGTCTTATCTAAATATTGCAGGGCGTATAAAGGTGTAATTTTATCTCCTTCGTGTGGGACAGTGCGTCGGCAGGTTAATTAATTAGCATAATATCCAGTACATATGGCTGACAGCAAATAGTCACGAACAGAACCTAGATTGGAAGCCGTGGCGACGATCAATAGTTTGCAGTGACAATAATGGGCCCCTTTCTTTTTCCACCGAAGAAGTTCAGAATAGGCAGGAAACTCAGAATCATAACGGAGATGGTTCATGCCAGTGATTGTATCATCCCTGGCTCTACGTCGGGCGGTAAGTCCAGACACTTGACGATGTTTTGGTCAGTATACTTATATGAGACGTGCAACTCTACTGTATGCGGGATCTGGAGTATCTACTATTTAAAGAGTTAACAGCAGAAAGCAGCCGTCGAATCCATCGTTGAAGACGGGCATAGAGTCGACGGCTGTCCAGCCTTATAACAAACCAGCTCATATCAGTTCAACTCATATCCGGTTCGAGTCCAACTCATATCAGTGATCAGTCCGGCCACCGAGCCCCAACAAAGCCCATCGCAGGGCACAATGGGTTAATGTAGACGAGTTAGGGTTTCCAATGACCCGCATCGACCACCCGTTCCGGGGGCCTACCCTTGACGGCAAGCCACCATTTCGGGTCAGTGTAGAAGTGGCATGTGTTGAAGGCGACGTACTCGCTTATGAAGAATGTTATCCAGGCACTTATACTCACAAACCGAGCCTGCCTTTCGTAACTGGACGTATATATTATGATGCGGCTTAAAACTGAAAACAGGAAACAAGCACCATACGCAGTGGACTATCAGGCCTCCTGTGTCTATGACCTGTGTTATTCAGTCTTTATTTTCGTCTTATCAACTGATGCTGATACTGGTTGGTATAATTTTGTTATTAGCAAACAAACAACGAGGTTTATCTTTTTCTTTGAAATTTAAAAAAATATTCGCAACATTTCTTTCAACTGGTGCCAGGAGGAAATAGTCAACTGCCGCTTACCCGGGGTGGGGGATTGGGAACAAGATAAAACTGGAAGGAAGTGAATAAAAAATAGTGAGAAGTAATTGGTGGACAAGAAGAAAGGTTTATTGCTTTGAGAATCTCTCCTGGAACAGAGATAAATAGACCCGAATGTTTAGAGTAAGAAAAGGAGAGTTCGTCAGCTGATAGAATAGTTTTGAGAAATCGCGCGCATCGAGTGAAAGGAGGGTATGACAACACAAAACAAAACCTATGATGAATTATTTTAAACAAATTTGAAAGTTCATACAGCATTTTTTCGTATTATTCTATGCGTAGCGGTTGCCCTGTTTTGGTTCTCAAGACAGTGAAGAAAAGCTCTTCATCATTGCTCGGTCCATTCGTTTCACTGTCGCCACCTGTATCTTTCTCTTCGTCTTCTTTGTTAACTGAAGCAAAATTTTCGACTAAGCCGATTGGTGGTATATCGGTCAGAAGCCGGATTTTTGACTCTTATAATACGTAGACAAATTAAAGGGCGCAACAAAAATGTAGAAAGATAAACGCACAGTACTCACCGTGCAGAACATCATTGCCGTTGTGATTGTAATCCCAAAACGAATTTCTATTTATTGTTTTGTTCAGTTATTTTTATTTGCTTCATATTATCCCGCGTACGTCACGGTGTTGTGCTATGCTGCCCTTTTTCTGCGTTGATCTATTTCAAAGATGTTCTTCTTCCTCCCCGATATTAATCCCCCCCCCCACCTCATTCCGGATCTTCGTAGGCGTCTACATCATTCACATTTGATCCCGAATGTTTTTTGGCTCATTCGTCGTGTAAATCAGTGCCAAAAAAGTGCAACACAAAACAAAACCTGTGATGAATTATTTCAAATTGATTAGGAAAGTTGCGTACATTATTTTTCCTATTATTACTCTGAAGCGCGTGACAGTTTTTTTTCTGTAAAAAGGGAAGCGTTTGTGCGAGTAGTGATAAGTCAGAACAGGCACTGCTTGTATATTGAGACTCGTTAATTGTTATTGTAAACCTCATTAAACTCTCATATTCGACTGTCGGACCTGCACTCTTCCACTATTGACAATGAATTCGTCGTTCTCGAACGATTCTGTTTCTGGCCCTGCCTCTTTTCGCCTTGCCTTCTCATTTCATTTGAGATGCCTTCGTAATCTTCCATCCGCAGTACCCTGTGCAATGCAGCACTCCCATTCGTAAAAAAATATGGCTTGTAGGTAGATAGTTTACATAGACGTATTTTCATCTCGTTTTTATTTATTTTGCTTATCGATGTATTAAATATGTACGCTACAGTGTACTGAAATATATGTAATATATATAGATTTTTGTGAATACAGTGCGTAATACAGTATTTTGGGGATTCAAAACCACTTCGCTTAGTGTATGAGAGACTTTATTGTAGTTAAATTGCTCTAAATTTTCGTATAAGTTCTGCTACACCTGTTCCTTTTAAACAAGGAGTATAAAAAATTACAAGAAAGATTTAAAATAGTATAAAATGAATACAAAACAAGTAAAATTTTGGAAATTATTATGTCAAATATTTGACTTCTTTACAACCAATTATTTTTTGTGTGGATGTTGTATATAAATCTATTTATTACATAGTAGGCCTATTATACAAGCGAGTATGTCCTTTTAACATTTTAACTAATTAAAATAGTGTTTCTTTTACACTTTATTGTTGCAGGGGTGTATTTGCGGAGGGGGCGAACGCGACCGGACCCCCCCCCGCCCACAGGGCCGAAAAAGTTGACGAATTTTTTAATCTCTTAATTTTTAGGCTTTTATTTTATTTTTTTCAGCTGTGTACGCCTATAGGCATAAGTAGCTCTTTGTAAATATACAAACAGGTTTATTACACAGCATTAGGTCTATTTTGAAGTATGAAATATAGGACAATCAATTCAGTCAATACGTATCTTTCAAGAATGTTTCAATAACGCGTATTTTTATTGTGGTATTACGTTTAAATTAATGGGTCTAATTTCAGGGTGTTATCACACGTTTTTCAGCCACTTTAAAGATAGTAATGTTGATTATTCTTAACTTATTTCTTTTGTATAAAGCCACCCTGACCCCCCCCCCCGGAAAGCCAAAATTGTAGATACGCCATTGTGTTGTTGTAGCGGTCTATGAAGCTAACACCCTTAAACTTATGCGCACCGCCTTCTTATGTCTTGGAGCTCTTTCCACATTATTCTGTAACTCATATTTATTAACTCATTTTCCTCTCCTTTCGGCTTTCCCTCCATTTGTCTTTTAGACAGTGATTGGACAGTAGAATGGTAAGAAGGGATAGGTTTTTTGGGCCCAAGATTTCCACACGTGTAACACTAAAGTTGCTGATCCGTAGGTTTCCACAAGGACGTCTTTGACTATTCCCCCCCCCCCGATGGAAGATTTTTTTTTCTCATAGTTACAGTCCCTCAGTTAAGAGTTAATATCTGGGGTCATTTACGTCATTTTAACGTTACATTTCTAAATCTTGTACACGATCTGTGCTTATAATATACCTGTAACGTTAATATAATCTATGTCTCTTATTTTACTCTCTTTCGTATTTCTTATTTTACTCTTCCGTCTCCTGGAAATTCCAGTTCTTGCACATGTTTTAGTCGTTTTCTTTCTGTTTGTGTATGTTTTCCTCCCCCCGTATATCTCTTGTCATTTTGATTATTTAAATCTTCGGTTTCAATTATCGTACAGTACAGTTCTGAATACAGAATTGGACTTCAAAGACCAATGATATATGCCCGTGGTATGAGTGTGTTTTTGTACTTTTTCTTCCCCGATAGTAACCCCACTCCACCTGATTCCGGATCTCTGTAAGAGTCTACTTCATTCACATTCGATCCTCAGTTTTTTTTGGCTCATCCGTCGTAAGCCAGTGCCAGGAAATTACATCACAAAACAGAATATGTGATGAATTATTTTAAACGAATTTGAAAGTTGCATACACGTAATGTATAGTAGTGTAGGAGACCTGGCCGAATCACACATTCAACGTATGTATGTACTCGTTTATAGTTGCGTTACGTAATTAAATTTTGAGTGCAGTGACTGGACAGAGTCTCTCCTCAAATTAGCTCGTTTCTTCCTCTTGTATTGTGTGGCAGGAGCTGTGTGTGTGTGTGTGTGTGTGTGTGCGCGCGCGCTGAGAAAAGAAATGTAGCCTGTACTCAGTGGCGTAACTACGGGAGGTATCCAAGGGTTCAACCCCCCCCCCCCCAGAGAAAAATGCCAGCTACATTCCGTAATCAATTAACGTAGCCTATTTCTAATCCAGGTGGGTGTGTTAAAATATAGCTTACAAATAACAGTAAAAATAAAGGAATTAAAATATTTGTAAGTTAGCAAAGTAAACTCACAGTTTTCTTAAAAATGACAATCGCTCGACATTTGATAAATAATGCACGAATTTGCAGCACGCGCCTTTTGAGACGCAAAGAATTTATAAAACCTGAGTTTCTCATTTGACCTGAGGAAAACGGAGAGTCCAACTTTCAAACTAGTCTCATCCTCCCCTCCCCCTCCCCCCCGTTCAGGAGCTGCCTGTACTTACCGGCGGGAGTACGGAAGACGGGTCGTATCGTTCGAGGAGGTCGTTAATCGTCGGCTGAACGGAGCTGCGGAAAAAATGAACTTCCTCGGCGGCCGTTGGAAGCGAAATTGTAATTTGCTCGGCGTATTGTATTTTATATTAACAGTGATACGGCGGCGGTGTGTTGAAGTAGGAAGAGCACCGGATAATTCCGGCCGAGCACAGGCAATTGTGTATTTTATAATATTCTTACATTTTGTTTGAACGTGAGATAATATTCTACACACACACACACAAACACACACATATAAAGTTTTCGCAATGGAATTCCTTAAAGGAACTTTTATTGCGTTTTGTGAAAAGCTGGTGGCGTCTGATATAGAACCAGTATTCATATAAATATATTGTGTAGGCGAGGATTGGCGATAAGGCTGATTATGAGGCATTTCCCTTGGGTTTCTAAAGCGGATTATTTTTCGTCTCTCCCCAGCTCTCATCATTGCGCTTATCCACCGTTAACCCTTTATCTTTGACTCGAAGGTTTTGTATGTGTGTAGGCATAATGCGAATACTATGCAAAACAGAGCTGGAAACGCGCGCACGCTAGTGCTCCCCGGCTGATCATTAGCAGCGCCCTGTTTCGGTTTGCCAACATCTCTCTTCGCCAAACTCCTCCGCTCTTTTCTGCAACAATTTTTATGTCTTTTCTTTATACGCTGGCGTAAAATCAGGTGTTAATTTCGCCGCCTGCTACGGATTAATCAGGAACACGTCTGCTTTTGGCCGATAAGTCCGAAGTAAAATTACGTCGTCCAGAATGTGATTTATTACAAACGTTCGGTGTTCACGCGATTCTTAAAATTATTATTAATCGATGGCGCAATACACTCATTACAAATTAGGCTATAAGGTTTCGGACATTGGCCATCGTAAGTTGAAATTAATAAACACCACGTTTCGACCTCTATAGAATCAGAGGTCGTCTTCAGGCGAACAATAAATTACGTAATACAAAGATAAATCTATCACTAACAAACAGATATCGTCAGAACTCCAAGGCTTAGTTATACAAATATAGTGGTAAAATAATAATAATAATAATAATAATAATAAAACCGTACTCACCATTCCATCAAAGGATTCCTCCTGTGGTTGCAACGTAACCTTATTACCGAAGCACTGTATTTGTGTAACTAAGGTTTGGAGTTTTGACGATATCAGTTTGTTATTGATAGATTTATCTTTGTATTAATTTATTGTTCGCCTTGAAACCGACCTCTGATTCTGTAGGGGTCGAAACGTCCTGTTTATTAATTTTAACTTACGATGGCCAATGTCCGAACTCTTATAATTTGTAATGTTCGGTGTTCAATTACGTATGAGATAACATTTTTTCGTTGTCGTGTAGAGTTTTGGATTATGATTGTTCAGTAACTCGTCTTTTAATTGACGTTTGGGTCCAATTTCTATACAGTTATTACACTCCGTAATTATATTTGTAACCCATCAGCATCACATTTAAAAATTATGAATTTTAACTTTATAGTTTTTCGTATTTGAGCTCTCTGGTAAACCAAAACAATAATATAAATGAAGAGATAAGTACAAGAATTCAGAATGCTAATAGATGCTACTATGGGCTGATGAAATACTTTTAAGTCACAACTTCTACACCGTGAAACCCAAGCTAGACTGTACGGAACATTAGTAAAACCGGTCCCGATGTACGGAAGTGAAACATGGGTACTGACACAGGGCGACCTGTTTCGACTCGCATCTTTTGAAAGGAAAATACGTAGGACAATTTATGGACCCATTAGGGAAGGTGGAGAGTGGTGAATACGATACAACAAAGAGCTCTATTGGTTACATACATCGTCTGATATTGTGACATCAATTAGGATAGCTAGAGATGGGCAGGGCATGTACAGAGAACGAATGAGGAGGATGTTCTTAAGAGGATTATGAAATGCACGCCAGTAGGAAAGAGAGGACTTGGACGACCTAGACTACGATGAATTGATGGAAACCTAGAAGATGTGAAAGTACTTGGAGTGAAAAATTGGTGGACATTGACTAAGGATAGGGGAGTCTGGAGGAAAATGCTGAGGGAAGCTGAGGTCCACGGTGGGCTGTGGAGCTACTGATGATGATGAACTATATTTGTATATAGGCCTAACCAATAAACTGTTCACTTAAATTGGTATAAAATGCTATACTGATGTATAATGCAAACTTAGGCGTTATTTTATACACAAGAAATCTTATCGCATCGTTCATAACTGGTTATTTTTTATGTAAAGAATTTCATCTACTCGTTGACTGAGAACCGGTTATTCATATTGCGCAAGTAGTATTTTTTTTTGTGGGAGGAGGCTTTGGTTTGATATACTGAAGACTTTAAAGAAGCGAATTTTGCATGTTTGCAGTTTCTGAGAAGGAAAAACTGGAAATATATCTAAAGGAAAGACAAGTTTCTGCAAGAACTGAAGCAGAAACCGTGGGATAAGTGTGGTAGAACGAAATTTATGTTCGGATTGTACCCCTTGGGAGTTGTCGTAAGGCACATCTTAACAGATGGTGGATGTCTTCGACAGAGCTTGGCCAAGAATTGGGATAACCTCAAATAACTTGGGATGAAAACATAGGTAAAGATTTTAACTTTGGCACATCGGACGCAAGTCTCAGTGCAATGCAGGAAACAGACTTCTTCTGTACTGAAACTGACCTGGCATATGGAGCCAAAATCTAGAGTTGAACAAATCGTCCAGTAAAATAACAATACACGTAGTATAGTTAAAATGCAAAGAACGATCCTCCATGGTTTAGTATCGTTAACGGATCGCTTGACAACTTGCACGCACCTTTAGTAGAAGGCAAAACTAAAGGATGACCAAGAAACAGTTTGAAAGTTAGAAAACCGTTCGAACGAACAGAGTACACACAGTCAGGGATCAGAGTGTCATCAAGGGCCAGTTGCGTCATCAGAATTGTTGGTTTATGGTAGAGTGTTGGGGGGGGGGGCATGAGCCTTCTAAGACTGTTCAGGAACCGTTTGAGAACCTGCAAAGGGGACGACTGCCAATCCACTTTAATTTTTCTTTTGTGTCAAAATGACATTTTCAAGCAAATTCAAATGAGAAAATCATTAACAGATTCGTCATTTCCAGTGTACAAAGAAAATATCTTCCGAAATTTTTGGAGGACCCGGCTGAAAAGATAGTGGCCAAAATACACATTGAACGTATGCATGTACTCGTTTATAATTACGTTACGTAATTAAATTTTGAGTGCAGTGAATGGACTGTTTCTCTCCTCAGATCAATTCGTTTCTTCTTCTTCTTCTATTGGCTTCTAAAGTTAGGGTGGATTTTAGCCTCTAAACGATTCTCCTCCATTCCTATATAACCTTCTCGATCTTCAGTTCACTCTCTACGTTGTGTACCTCTGGTTGGTTATCCCATCGATTCCCACTTAGCCGTTCTCCGGTCATATCGGCTTCTTGTCTGACTCGAACCGTGTCATAATTCGGTAATTGTCGTCCATCATATGTTGCACAGGTCCGTACGTGTTCAGATCGTTATTCGGAGCAGTGTACATAATGAACGATCATGGGTTTTACGAAGCCAATCGTCAGTGTTCTTCGGAAAGAAACAAAATTGAGATACGTTTTGTAGTCGGTTTCGTTATTGCGAAATAGGCCTAATCGCCAAACAAAACGCGTCGGTAGTATTGTTGTTTCTTTTTAAGTCACACCGCGTACAGGGAACGACGGAGACAAACAACACACCGTACACGAGAGCATTAATTAAATGGGTTAAGGCGTGATATTAATACCTGCAGCTTCAATCACTATAATTAATATTGTAAATCGCTATAATTAATATAGACATGTGTTATGAATACAAAGCCGTCTGTCGACAGTGCCGCGACGGCGCTCCCGCGCGCGCGCGCGCTCGTGTGTTACAGATTATTATTTGCGCATTGACGGAGCCCATTATATTAGCCGACCGCCGGAAACTGGATTTCGTTACTCGTTATTATGTATTTTTTAGCATTCTGTGATCTGTTTCGTGAATCGCACGCGTCGCGAAATATTGCAAACCAACAATGGAGATCTTTACATAATACAACACCATAGTTTATACGATGTTTCAAAATGGAATTTAAACCTTGAATGTTACATTCATAGTGAGAGAGTGCGTGGAAATGTTTACAAAGTTCTATGAGTGTATACAGCAATACCCCGTTACAACTTACCAATCTGAGGTGTTCGCCACATTGTAACTGTATATAGCATGTAGGCCTTATTATATGGATATGGCTCATTTAAACTATTTTACTGTATTTATATAAAATAGATAACGGCACAGAAATAAAAAAAAACATTTATATCTTGTACTGCGTGTGTGTGTGTGTGTGGTAAAAACTTAGTCCGTTGGAAAGAACCGTTTATACTTTACACAAAATATTCATAATTATAGTAGCCTATAAACGTTGTCCAATGTCTATCTTCTTCAAAAACAAGATGGCTATGTATCAGTATCACTTTTCATATTTACTGGCTTTAAAAAATTACCAATTTTTCCTTGATATTGATTAGAGTTAATTATTTTAATCAGTGGCTTACGAAGGTGTCCAAAGTGATCATAATAGGGCGATATGTTTTCATTTTTTGATTGGTGAACATACTCAGTGTCAAAGTTCACGTTGTCTTTTACTTCGCTCATCTAGACCCAAATCTAGGTAAGAATAATTTGGTAGGCTTTAGCAGAAGCGCGTGGATCGCTTCATCATCGTTGATCGCTGATCGCACAGGATCGTTGATGAACGGAATAAATCGCACGACCCAACGACCCTAGACACCTGCAAACACTGTCCAGCGTTTGTTTAGTTAATATTAATTACTACACTTTCACATGTGAAACTTACTTTGTTTATTTTCCTCGGTCGACGTTTCAGCGTGATATTCGCCTCCCTCAGCGAGGTATGATACAGAATGTCCGGAACTTGTTGGACAGAATGTCTTTGACAAGTTCCGGACATTCTGTATCATACCTCGCTGAGGAAGGCGAACATACACGCTGAAACGTCGTACGAGGAAAATAAACAAAGTAAGTTTCACATGTGAAAGTGTAGTAATTAATATTCATTAAGTGCTGTGAATGAAGAGGACGAACATTCAAAATAACGTTTGTTTAGTTGTTTCTGTGTCCGCGAGTGTTTCTAGGTGGAGGCTCATCGGGAACAGTCAGAAGATGGTCTATAAGGAAGGAGGGTCTATTGGTTTTCCTAGTATTCCTGTTAATGGAGGCTGCGATGGATCGGATGAAGGCACGTTGTTTGGCAGTTTGGGCATACTTCCAATTTAATTTATAAAGGAATTTATTATAAAGGAATTTAATTTATTTTATTTTATTTATCTTTCAGAGAGATTGTCTTTGATTTTTCAAAAATTTCATGTCCCTTAGAGCTGTCCGTTATAACGGAGGACTACGGTATATAGAAATACATCAACACGTTACCTGAAGTACTGTCGGTCCTTTATGAGAGGTAGAGTTCCTGTGCTCCAGAAGAACCTTGTCGAAGCAGCAGATATTATAAACAGAGTTTGCAGCTGCGTCCAGTTCATGGACGATCTTGTTTTCGTTTTTCACGTGTCGGACGTATCAGTTTCATCCCTGCTTCAGTGGTCTTCCTGGTCGCAACGCAGTAATTTCGTGATCAATTCGTACTAAATTCACGGCCGGCGTCGTGATTGTTAAAACAACTGTCCGAGCTGTAAGCACTCTTCCATTTCCAACAACAGACGTTTCAACCTCGCCATTGGAGGCCAAACAACTGCCCGAGCTGTAAGCACTCTTCCATTTCCAACAACAGACGTTTCAACCTCGCCATTGGAAGCCAAACAACTGCCCGAGCCGTAAGCACTGTTCCATTTCCAACAACAGACGTTTCAGCCTCGCCATTGGAGGCCAAACAACTGCCCGAGCCGTAAGCACTCTTCCATTTCCAACAACAGACGTTTCAACCTCGCCATTGGAGGCCAAACAACTGCCCGAGCCGTAAGCACTCTTCCATTTCCAACAACAGACGTTTCAACCTCGCCATTGGAAGCCAAACAACTGCCCGAGCCGTAAGCACTGTTCCATTTCCAACAACAGACGTTTCAACCTCGCCATTGGAAGCCAAACAACTGCCCGAGCCGTAAGCACTGTTCCATTTCCAACAACAGACGTTTCAACCTCGCCATTGGAGGCCAAACAACTGTCCGAGCCGTAAGCACTCTTCCATTTCCAACAACAGACGTTTCAACCTCGCCATTGGAGGCCAAACAACTGCCCGAGCCGTAAGCACTCTTCCATTTCCAGCAACAGACGTTTCAACCTCGCCATTGGAGGCCAAACAACTGCCCGAGCTGTAAGCACTCTTCCATTTCCAGCAACAGACGTTTCAACCTCGCCATTGGAGGCCAAACAACTGCCCGAGCCGTAAGCACTCTTCTATTTCCAGCAACAGACGTTTCAACCTCGCCATTGGAGGCCAAACAACTGCCCGAGCTGTAAGCACTCTTCCATTTCCGGCAACAGACGTTTCAACCTCGCCATTGGAGGCCAAACAACTGCCCGAGCTGTAAGCACTCTTCTATTTCCAACAACAGACGTTTCAACCTCGCCATTGGAGGCCAAACAACTGCCCGAGCTGTAAGCACTCTTCCATTTCCAACAACAGACGTTTCAACCTCGCCATTGGAGGCCAAACAACTGCCCGAGCTGTAAGCACTCTTCCATTTCCAACAACAGACGTTTCAACCTCGCCATTGGAAGCCAAACAACTGCCCGAGCCGTAAGCACTCTTCTATTTCCAGCAACAGACGTTTCAACCTCGCCATTGGAGGCCAAACAACTGCCCGAGCTGTAAGCACTCTTCCATTTCCGGCAACAGACGTTTCAACCTCGCCATTGGAGGCCAAACAACTGTCCGAGCTGTAAGCACTCTTCCATTTCCAACAACAGACGTTTCAACCTCGCCATTGGAGGCCAAACAACTGCCCGAGCTGTAAGCACTCTTCCATTTCCAACAACAGACGTTTCAACCTCGCCATTGGAAGCCAAACAACTGCCCGAGCCGTAAGCACTCTTCCATTTCCAACAACAGACGTTTCAACCTCGCCATTGGAGGCCAAACAACTGCCCGAGCTGTAAGCACTCTTCCATTTCCAACAACAGACGTTTCAACCTCGCCATTGGAGGCCAAACAACTGCCCGAGCTGTAAGCACTCTTCCATTTCCGGCAACAGACGTTTCAACCTCGCCATTGGAGGCCAAACAACTGCCCGAGCTGTAAGCACTCTTCTATTTCCAACAACAGACGTTTCAACCTCGCCATTGGAGGCCAAACAACTGCCCGAGCTGTAAGCACTCTTCCATTTCCAACAACAGACGTTTCAACCTCGCCATTGGAGGCCAAACAACTGCCCGAGCTGTAAGCACTCTTCCATTTCCAACAACAGACGTTTCAACCTCGCCATTGGAAGCCAAACAACTGCCCGAGCCGTAAGCACTCTTCTATTTCCAGCAACAGACGTTTCAACCTCGCCATTGGAGGCCAAACAACTGCCCGAGCTGTAAGCACTCTTCCATTTCCGGCAACAGACGTTTCAACCTCGCCATTGGAGGCCAAACAACTGCCCGAGCTGTAAGCACTCTTCTATTTCCAACAACAGACGTTTCAACCTCGCCATTGGAGGCCAAACAACTGCCCGAGCTGTAAGCACTCTTCTATTTCCAGCAACAGACGTTTCAACCTCGCCATTGGAGGCCAAACAACTGCCCGAGCTGTAAGCACTCTTCCATTTCCAACAACAGACGTTTCAACCTCGCCATTGGAGGCCAAACAACTGCCCGAGCTGTAAGCACTCTTCCATTTCCAACAACAGACGTTTCAACCTCGCCATTGGAGGCCAAACAACTGTCCGAGCTGTAAGCACTCTTCCATTTCCAACAACAGACGTTTCAACCTCGCCATTGGAGGCCAAACAACTGCCCGAGCTGTAAGCACTCTTCCATTTCCAACAACAGACGTTTCAACCTCGCCATTGGAAGCCAAACAACTGCCCGAGCCGTAAGCACTCTTCCATTTCCAACAACAGACGTTTCAACCTCGCCATTGGAGGCCAAACAACTGCCCGAGCTGTAAGCACTCTTCCATTTCCAACAACAGACGTTTCAACCTCGCCATTGGAGGCCAAACAACTGCCCGAGCCGTAAGCACTCTTCCATTTTCAACAACAGACGTTTCAACCTCGCCATTGGAGGCCAAACAACTACCCGAGCCGTAAGCACTCTTCCATTTTCAACAACAGACGTTTCAACCTCGCCATTGGAGGCCAAACAACTGCCCGAGCTGTAAGCACTCTTCCATTTTCAACAACAGACGTTTCAACCTCGCCATTGGAGGCCAAACAACTGCCCGAGCTGTAAGGACTCTTCCATTTCCAACAACAGACGTTTCAACCTCGCCATTGGAGGCCAACCAACTGCCCGAGCCGTAAGGACTCTTCCATTTTCAACAACAGACGTTTCAACCTCGCCATTGGAGGCGATCTTCAGTGTCAAAAAGGACTTGAAAGCGTACTGACGGACACCTTACAGCCCGGACAGTAGTTTTAACAATTAGAATTCAGTTGTGATTTAAAAATTATTTCGTTTTGTACGCTCAGGATTAGCGGCATCGCAGCGTACAAACACGCTTTGATACGTGAAACACGTATGAGTGTTACAAAATCCGTAGCTGCTAACGTTGTAAACACTGCGTTTGGTATCTGACCGGTCCCTTTGGGTGAGAGGGTGGGGGAGGTAATGTCTATCTTCCCTATGTTAACGTTCTCCCCGTTATGTCAGCTGTTTGTACATAAAATGACTTCAAATTGTTACCAGTTTTTTACCGATATCTTTCGCAGCAATAAATGGAACAGATTTTGTCTTCATTTAAAAAAAAAAAAATTGTTAAAAAAACTAATTCATTTTAGAATCAATATTTTACACAATGCTTCTGTCAGTAGACGTTTTATACCACAGGACATTCCGATAAAAATTTGAAATAAATCGGTCCAGTAGTTCCTTAGGAAATGAGTCGTTTATATAAACAATTTAATTTCGTAAAAACCAATTAAATATAAATACTATTAATTATTAAAGTAATATGACATACTATTATAATGTAATTGTTTTCTTTTACTCACTACTAATGCATTCCACTACCGTAAGAGTGTTCAGTTGTAGCTGACTAAAATTTTCTTTTACATACGTTTTTATGCTTTCTAAAATTAATTTAGCTTTAGTCACGACTAATACAGAAATAATGCAGAAAACAGAATATAATAACCCACAGACTGACGAAAAACTGACTTCAGAACAAAGCAACTAGCACTTATAACCTCTAATGATTTCTGAAATAACGTGTACAGAGACAGTGTTGCCAGAGTTCAAGGAAGACAAAATGTGCTTGCATAAAAATAACGGATAAAAATTATTAAAATGCATAAAAAATATTCGTTGTTATTGTTTCTAAGGGAATGAACAATGGCGATGATTTAAAAATATGTCGTGAAAATTTTCTAGTTTTGGAAATTAAATAAAAGAAAAAAAAACTTGAAGCTAAAAGTCTACAGAATATCAATAGATCGAAAGGAAAATGTCGATTTTTTGACGAAAATCGAATACCAACCTCCCTTGACATTTAAGTAGGCTTACATTATTTACTATGTAGATACTGTGTCCGTTGTTAGAAATCGCCTATTTATATTAGTTTCAGTCATAGGATATCCAATCTTATTAATAGACGTAACAACTCTATTGTTTAAGAAAAATAAGTTTTGCCACCTACTGTTTTTTTCGTAATGGAGAAGGATATGTTTTGGTTGTCATGATTGTGTTAACGTAAGGTTAAAACGCATGTAGGTTTGTCTTATGTATGAGCGTGCGTTGATTTGTGTTTGTGTGTGTATTTCTAATCGTTGTACGCTGTGGAACGTTTGTGTTGTGTTAATTGTAAGTAAGTACCTTCCAAGTGAGACGAAGTGCCGGCAGCTCGACTCGATAAGGGTCGAGTGCTGTTCAGCTGAAGTGCTTTTAATAAACGCCGTCATCGGAAAACGGTCCTGACTGCGCCTTTTTCCACAAAAATTGTTTCCGCAAGATTGCTGTATTGATCAGAAATTGCTGAGGGTACGTGGAATGATACTGTTATCCCCTGCAATGTCGTAATGGTCCACTTCCATGTGGTAACTAACGTGTGTCCGAAGTTTGATATAGATGGGCGACGGATAAGTGTGTTGTATCAATATGGTATGGATACTTAATAATGAGTAACGTACAGGATAGCATCGGGAAGACAGCTTGGGGCTAAATAAATATACACTGATCTCATCAAATAGTTTACGAAGTCTCTTGTCTTGATCGCTGTCACCTGTGGCTCAAAAAGGAGACTTAAGGAGAGAAAGAAGGGACGTTAGGAAATTTTATAACGTGACCACAGAGAAAAATGGAAATATTAATTTGGACGACAGAGTGTTTCGTTCGTTTATAAAGTGTGTTAATGTTATATATAACTTTTGAATTTGGCAGAATACGATGGTTTTAAACGCATTATGAGCGTACGATAAGCTTGTATCACAAAAAGAAACAAATTTGTGTTTGTAGAAATATTCGCATACCGTTTCACGAGAGAGGCACTTGATCGGCAATGGGAGCAGACAGGGATACGACGATTCTTCACTCTCGCACAAAATGCTGGAAAGACGTGTTTACTAGATCAACATTAATGATAATGGTGTAACTCGGCTCTCGTTAATCCTTTTTTAATAATTTTTAACAATCTTTACGAGAAACCAGCACTGGTGACAGTCCTGCTGTATTGGGAGAAATGTGTACGAACCGCGAACCTTTGTAGACGACGTTTACTGTTCTTAGGTAGACACCGTGCTTGGGACATTTTCAGTTTTAACCCCGTTTATGACTTAATGGCCCAAGACGTGCGCACAAACTATGACTAGCGCGTTTTTTTTTCGCTCGGTACTTTACACTTGTCAATATCAGAAGTCAGCATCTGTTAATTCTGTCGTATAGGTATTACTATTACTGTAACATTCTCGGAATATAGCTGCTTTGGGCTGTTCATGACACAATGCTTGCTGGTCGCAGCTACTTATGGCTACTAACGCAGCTGCAAACTTGAAGTGAACAAAACAATATTAAATTAAAATTTGTGTACTCGAATTACAGTTGAATACGACAGTCCGTACGTGACATTGAACGAAGACAGTGTAGTCAGTACTACTCTCCCCCTCCCAATCGGTTACCCGAGGTACTCGTTTTTACAGGGTGAGAAGACTCGGCGGTTTAATTTTATAGCACTGTAAGTGAACGAAGCCGGTACCTCTAGATTAAGATCCACGTGCCTTGCCCACTGATCTACAAATCTCTTGAAGAGAATTAAATCTTACCAATAGCGCACAGCTTAATAATGTTAATTTATATTTGACACAACACAAACACTCTGTAGAAAGACACGTTTGTTTGCAGACTGGGGGTACGTAATAGTTTACATATATTTTAATACGTCGGCGGCCGGGGGGTCGTTCGTTCCGGCGCGCGTGTGTGTATGTTTTCCTCCACAACACCGGTGTCGTACACAAAGGGATATAAAAGGTTACACAGTTGATTAAAAAGAATTGAACCACACCCCGATAAAATGGGAGGGCATCAACCACCAGCCTAATGCAAATTATTATCACCTTCCCCATCAGATGCGTTGACACCGACGACGCTGGACAGGGGTGCGGGGCGAGAGGGTTTAAAAAAAAATGAAGGCTATCAAGCCGGTATCCATCATATTGGGCTTGTAATTAATTAGAGTCCATTAAGTGATACCGCTCTCTGTGCATACACGTTGTCATCAATAGCGGGCCAGGATGTTTACTTTTTCCACGGGCGCGTTTAGTTCGTTCGATCCTCTCGCTACAGCTAATTAGTTAAACATTAACCCTCGTGCCTCGTTGCCGTCAAGAATCCAACGTGTACACGATTCGTAACACGTTAACGTGGCCACTGATGATCGTGTGTTTGTTTGTAGTTTTCTCATAATTTAAATCTGGTCTTTGCCTTCGTTTTGAAATTTTCCTGAAGTTCCACCGTTGTTCGATGCCATTTCTTCAGGCAGACGTTTTCAGCTTTACGTTCGGTAGTGCAGGGTATACTCTCCATGATCATAGAAGAAACACAGATATACGGCAGGAACTGAATATTATGAGTATACTCGACAGAATCGCCGAGTGTCGGCTGAATTGGTGGGAACATCTTTGCCGAATGGATGACTGCCGCATCGCCAAACAATTATGGAACTATAAGCCGAGGGGACGGAGAGGTGTGGGACGTCCGAAGAAGCGCTGGAATGACCAGCTGTAATATTTGCCTATTTGATACCGGAACAAACCATTCTTGGTTTAAACCTTGAGGATGATGATGATGATGATGATGACGTTCGGTAGTCCTCCAGAGTGTCTTACATCGTTCCAGCAACAATGGTCTACGTCTGTATGTCCCATACCATCTGTCATCCTGTTCTCTCGCACACATGCGCGGTACATGATGGGCTTCCTGTTGTCTTGCCGTTCCGTTGGAACACGTTTGGACAGACTGCCTACGTTTATTAACGGCTTGTTTTTTCTTTTTTTTTTATGTTTTTACCCCTTAGCAGTTGCTTGTGATCAGTCGGTCACACGGCTGACGAATGCGTTTCGCCGGCGATCATATCAGATCTTGTACAGTTTCTCTCTTGCCTTAACGAGCGACCGCGTAACTTCTTTCTTTCTTCTCTGTAATTCGTGTTACGTATATTTATTTGTGTTTTGTATCTCTATCTTTTTGTATAAATATCTACGATGTAAATATAACATTGACCAAAATAACAGTTAATTCGAAAGACATCGCGAAACAGTCTGATAGTGTAGATACGTATTTCGTTTGTACCATCTGTCGTGGAGACCATGAAAATTGCAAAACAAACGAAAACTAAAAGTCACGTAACACATTTTTAAAGGGCACTATTATCATCAGACTGAAAGTAAGGAGATATATTTGAAAAGTTTTGAAACCTCCGCAAAAGTGAAAAAGACACCGATAGACATGAGGGTGTTCTAAAGAGAATTGCGGCAAGAAGTCTTGTCAAGACGTGTCAAGATTAGATGAAAGACGGCTAACTGTGTCGACTAGCAGTGGCGGATTATCCATAACACTAGGGTATGCTGCAGTACCGGGCACCAGGGCCTGAGCTGCTGCACCATCCAGCCCTAAATCACAAAAACGTTTTGAAGATAATCAATGTTAAAAAAAATGTCCTCAATTCAAAATCATAAAAAGATTTGTCCGCTCAAAGTATTAAACTGCATTCTTGATCGTAAAATGATTGATATTTCCGAATATATACATTGCTTATCGTTTGACGATTCCAATAGCTAACTGCGAATCTGAAAGATCATTTTCTGTATTAAAACGCGTTAAAGATATGTTGAGTTCAACTAAGTGGGATGAGAGATCATTTTAATTAGCAAGGTTGAATATTGAATCGTCAGATTTAGAAGAAATTATACAAGACTTCGTTAAGGCAAAATCAAGAGAAAAAAATGGATCGATTAGTATTTTCTAAGCTTAAGTACTACTATGCTCATTGTAATCACTATTTAGCTAAATATTTGTTGTAATTTGAGAGTTTAATAAAATAATTGTTAACTTTCGAAATGTCATTTATCAGCGTAAATAATGGATAAAAGGTTGAATTTTGAATCGGGGGGGGGGGGACCAGTCTGATGGCAGTATATTGTACCACGCGCTTCTAATCCACCCCTGTCAACCAAGACTTCGTGCCGAAGCCAGTTATTGAAAGGAAACCAGATGGCAATAAAGTAACGCTGGTACAAAGTGAAAAGGAGAGAATGTTGACGGAGTTGAAGGCGGGCAAGCGTTTGCGGAGATGAAGAGGCGCTGTTCTCCTGATAGGCCTACATGTCGTTTGTCAGATTTATGTATAACGATGACGACGACGACGACGACGACGACGACGATGATGATGATGATGATGATGATGTTTCATGATACGCACCATGTTATAATAGTAAAATTCTGTCGCACAATATATTGTTACGAAACCTAGAGTAAGATAGACGATGTCTTTCACGGCGGGAACATAAATTGTTAACGGAGACTTCAGTCTTTGCCGTAATTAACTGACTCTGAAATCAGTTCATTTAAAATAACCGGTGTTGTCAGTACACAAATATCACGGAAACGGTAACGTTCACTTTGTCTTTCATTACGTATACCGACTCTTCAAAAATAATCATTTTATGTCTTATTGGAACGGTTATTAAGTGGTTTTCAATTAATCGAATCATTGAATGGTATGTATTATTTTCTGTTCTTAAAATTCTGATTTAAGAAGCTGTCATTGGTAAAGAAAAAAAGAGATTTGTAAAGAATTTAAACGCATTCAATCTTTGTTACAAAGGAATGTTTGTGTACATAGTTTATGTAGTTTTCAGGGCGGAGTGGTGTTTTAACATCCTCGCGTACTGTTCTTCAAGCGTGCATCGATCGCTTCGCGTATAGGCCTAAATATAATTTGATAGCCTTTGTACATAAAAAAAAACGTGTGAGCTTAATTAACGGAGAAAGGTCGGTCAGTAATGTTGAAATAATAAAAGCCATGAGTGTTATGGTATATGGTTATGTCCGAGCCGATGCCCCGGGGACGGTAATCACCATCAGTTATTCAGCATGTCACACGGATAAAAATGCAACGGTGTCATGCAATATTCGGGTGTGGCTCCGGAGGAGATCGTATTAGAGAACGAGTATAAATATGTTCGCACCGCGGGATTACACGGCAAAAATGTACAATTAATGTAATGAAAAATATCAAAGCTCATTGGGGACAGGTGGACATCTGCGCCCCCCTCTCGGCCCTTTCTCAAGTAATAACTTTCTCTCCCTGCGGCCGATTTGTTCCGATTTGTATAACACGTGTCGGTCTCGTTTGTATTAATGTGCGAATTATAGGGTCACGCCTTTCGGGATTTTACAGCCTGTGTATGTATCCGTGCACCCACGTACTCTCCGTATACCAAGGAGATTGAATATGGAATATTTCTTTGTTTAATATAGAAACGTGATTGCTTCTTAGCCCTGCTCCTACCCTTTGTCTGTGCAGAGTATTCTCACAATTCTCCACGCACATCGCCACTTATTCACAGTTCAGAGCGTCCACTCTTCTAAGCGATGGTGTTTTAGGATTCTTCTCGCGTCTTCATCAACAGTTTTCTTGGATGTCGTCTCCTTCCACTTCTACAGCGTTACTCCTTCCACTTCCGTTTCCACTCAAATACGTTACGAGGCCTTCTTATAGTATTATCAACTAGGGAGTGCGGCTGGGCGAGGGTCAGGCCCACTCACAAACACGCAGCCATTTAAGATAAAATGTCAAATAAAGTAAATCAAAGTTTGATCAACTGAAGTCCACTAGGTGATTAATGGGGCGAGAATCCGGCCGGTCCTAATCCCCTGCGCTTGTGTGTGTGCGGGCTGCGTGTTTTTGAGTGAGCCTGACTCTCGCCCAGGCGCACTCCCTTTTTGATAATAGTATACCTGAATACGCTGCCTCAGTCCTCACTGTTCTGGCCTTAAGTCATAAATCGTCAGGCTCTACAACACCGAGACACTCCTCAAGTCTGTGTGTGGTGCGTGACTCAGCTATGGCTCTTCCTATACGTACCTTTGCATCTGGCGATATCTGATTATCCCACCGACCACTCCTGGTGCATTATCCGTTTGTTCTCCACTGCTCCTGGTCCATATTTAAGTGTTAATACTCCCAAATATTCAGATTCGTTATCCTGATAGGTTGCGTTGTCAGTAAATACTTCAGAACATGCTTGAGCGTAAGCTATAGAATACTATGCTTTATCAAAATAAAGCCATGTTAATTGCTTGCTTTTGCTCTAAGGCCACGTTAATTGTAACCCTTACATCGGTAGAACAGACTCAAAGTCAAAAGCGTCCCGTGATCGTTAGCAAAATTTGAGGATTGCTTTCCTTGGGCATTAATTTTGGTTCTACACGATTGATCTTCGAATTAACGTAGAACATTCCTGAGTATAATGCGCAACAGTGCTGTTACCGGGGAAACACGAATCGACAAAGTGCTGTTACTGTCCATTGGTGGTTTTCTGCTTGTAACGGACTCAGGAAACGAAATCTGCTGACCCGACAACCTACATCATACCACACAGGTTCGTAAAACTCACGTCAACTTCCCAGGTGAATTCAGGAAAAAAAAACCTCACCGCACGTTGTGAGCGGAGTCGAAATATCCTTCCTTTACGGGAGAGTAGTATCGCATTTCGCCGCTGTGGCATGTTGAAAATATACGTTGATACAAGACAATTGTTACCCAGCGAGGACCTTAATGGAGGCGACGTTACGAGCGTCGACGTTACGAGCGTCCCCCCTCCCCCCACCGAGCGCAACCTTCCGGCCTTGTCCTGCAGGCGCACACATCGGCTCCGATACAGCCGAAATGTCTGTTCACTCTCCTACCACGGAAGGCCCATATTCATTCGGCGGTATATAGTCGTCATAACTTAACTTTAGAGCTAAGCCCCGAACTCACTGGCGGAGGGAAATCTGGTATACAGCTGGATTTTAAAATAGAAGAGGTATTTCAGATATGCCAATGTCATCGAGAAACGCCTAGGATCAGTAGCAGACCGGTGATTAGGCTAAACGGTCCCCTTTTTAATAAAGCTACTCCGTTCAGAATACAAACGCATGGTTATTACAAACGTGAAGTTGGTACAGAATGTTATGTATTGATAGTGAATTATTAAACATTGATAACACGTCCATAGCAGTCGTGACTTCCCCACATCCGACTTTGTAAATTAGTGTCGACCTTCTCAGACAAGTCTGGATCCGGCTAGTGCACTATATATTACTCTACTGTCGAAGTATACGGCAGAAGTCTCGTGTGCAAATTCAAATGATAGATGCATTTGTTCAATGAAATACGAACGAAATAATTACAGTGTTTATGCACATAATTGAACATGCGCGCGTGTGTGTGCTTAAATTAGTTCATCTTGTAGTAATACTACAAAATACAGTAGAGGCCGTTATTGTGATAAATTTCTGGCAATGTGGAATTGATAAAAGTAGTCGAATGATAATAATAACGTAATAAGGTAATAGTATAGCGCTGGATTCCGTCCCCATGAGTACTGTATTCGAGTCTCAGCCGTACAATCTCAAGTTAAAGCTACGATAAGTATTTTATCATGCTAGTACGAGAACTAAAATTGGACTACAGTACAGTGTAGGTACACTTACAATTTTCTAAACAAACATAATGTGTAAGCAATAACTTGACAAACCAGTAGCCAATAACATGTGCGACCCTTACCTTTTAATTCCGTGATAAATTTTCATAAGAACGCTTAATACCGGATGACTGGATTGCAACGAAAATTACAAAATAAATCTATTAAAAATTAACGTACAGCTATTTTGTTGAAAATGTAAAAAAGGATTTAGTTCTTCTTCTTCTTCTTCTTCTTCTTCTTCTTCTTCTTCTTCTTCTTCTTCTTCTTCTTCTTCTTCTTCTTCTTCTTCTTCTTCTTCTTCAGTACATGGCATGGGCTATAGCCCGTCCCGACTTCATAGAGTCTGTGACCATTTTTTTTCCAGGGTCTTTCACTGGCCTATACTCAAACGCTTGTTTAGGAATAGGCCTACGTGTGTCTACCATGCGTTCCACATGGGACTTCCAATTCTGCCTGTATTCCTTTATTCTCTCCAGAACCGACTGTAACTTCATGTCTTTCCTTATGCCGTCGTTTCTAGATGATCTCTCAAACTACATTCCTTAACTGCTCTTAAAAGTTTCATTTCGGAGGCCTGTATTATTGCAATATCTTTTTGCAGGAGAATCCACGTTTCACATGCATACATTAAAGTCGGCACAGCCACGACCTTATACAACTTTGTCTCTGTCTCCCTCTGCGCTTTATTCTTCAATAGTCGTCTTGTTGTTCAACAGGTATAACTAAATTTACGTAACTTTCTCCCGATATCGTTATCATTCCTAGATGAGACGTCACATCCCAAACAATTAAAATGTGACACCCGCTCCAAAACACTATTATGAATTACAATGTGACACCCGCTCCAAAACACTATTATGAATTACAATGTGACACCCGCTCCAAAACACTATTATGAATTACAATGTGACACCCGCTCCAAAACACTATTATGAATTACAATGTGACACCCGCTCCAAAACACTATTATGAATTACAATGTGACACCCGCTCCAAAACACTATTATGAATTACAATGTGACACCCGCTCCAAAACACTATTATGAATTACAATTGTTTTTCTTACAGGGTTCTTTCCTAGGAAGGCCATTATTTTTGTCTTAGTACTGTATTTGAGATCTTAAAGTTGTGTTTCTGGCAGATTGTATGCAAGGTATAAATAGACTTTTGTAACACATTTTCACTCTTCTCTATAATTATTTGGTCATCTGCATATAGTAATGTGCTAAGTGATCCCTTATCCGAGATTCGTATACGTGCAGGACAGATGTTCTTCCATTCTCGCACAATTTCGTTAATATACATATTAAATAAACTTGGAGAGAGGCTACAGCCTTGTCTAACACCTTGATTTATCGACACTTCTTGAGATAATCTTCCCTTACCTAAATCTATACGAATAGTTGTCCCTGCATACAGGCTCTGAATAGCGCGGACGAGGGGAAGTTAAGAAATATAAAAGCTACTGGTTCTGATGGATTTACAGTATTACTGAAATTGAAAATACACTAATACAAATTACCTAAAAATTATTAATCACCGTATTTTAGAATTTTATTTAATTTATTTATTTTTTTTTTTTACTTTTTGTAGAGAATTCCCAAATAATAGAAGTTGCCTTCTTTTGGTCTCGGGTGTTATATCTGCGTCAACAATATCTCTTCTGATATTATATTTCTTTTCTTGCAGTCGTGATTCACCAAGGTGTATAATACAAACAATAGAAGAAACGTAGTCGTAAATATTTTTTTCTCTTATATGCCTTATTTATTTTACATTCATGTAGAACTGTGCTAACAAACTTATTCTGAGGGGGATCATGAACAATTTTTGGAAACAATAACTTTTAAATCGTAGCGAATCGGTCCGTATAGAAGACTTTTGTGCGTGAACGTAGGGAGTTTCGGATCGGCGACACTAGGTACCGCTAGCTCTCGGCGTCACAACGCTGAAACACTGGATTACGATTTATTTCCAAATACTCCTGCTCGCGAAGTAGTTAATATTTGATAAAATATTTATACCCACACGAGATGCTATCATTAACAGAAGAAATTTAATTTCTGTTTGTCTTTTATTTATAAAGAGTATAACTAGATTTAGTTGTGATGTAAAAGTATTCATGATTTGTTTATTACTAATTAATTAATTATTAATTACAGATTCTCTTATATATTAATTAAACGCCGAATTTTCTATTTAATGTATTGTTATTTTTCGACCTGAGACGTGATTCCTACGTCATGTTCAGTAGTTTTCAAACAATATTGGTAGGCAGATCCAATAATCAGTCGTGTGAAAATACCGTCTGACATTTAACGTTATTCTAACGAGAATTAAACATAGAGTAAGAGTCTAAAATCCGAAAATCAGTAAGCCGAACTCCTCGACGGACATGGACTGAAAGCACAAAATCAGTAAGCCGAACTCCTCGACGGACATGGACTGAAAGCACAAAATCAGTAAGCCGAACTCCTCGACGGACATGGACTGAAAGCACAACATCAGTAAGCCGAACTCCTCGACAGACATGGACTGAAAGCACAAAATTTGGTTTTTTACTTAAAATAAAAACTGCACCGATATTGCATTAGAGTACTGTAAACGAGAAAAAAGAATAATTCAACGTCTTTGTAAAAATATACAGTACTAAACTTTTTTTATGTTGTACATAACATCAAAACGTTTTACAAGAATATATTTTTATTATAATAAGACCAAAACAAAGGTAATGGTAATGGGGGAGAAAATAATAAATATAGAGATTGGAGGAGTGAAGATAGAACAAGTCAAACAATTTAAATATCTAGGGGTTATAGTAGATAGTAATGGGAATCAAGAAGCCGCATTAAATGACAGAATTGAAAAGGCAATAAAAGTATACTATGCATTAAACAATAGATTTATAAATAAGAAGGAGATATCAAGAAAAACGAAAATGAGTGTGTATAAAACAGTATACAGACCGGTTTTAACATACGGCTGTGAGACGTGGGTGCTATCCAAAAGCCAAAAAAGTAAAATCCAGGCGGCAGAAATGAATTATCTTAGGAGAGTAGTAGGATTAACAAGGAAGCATAGAGTTAGGAATACACAAATAAGAGAGGATTTAGAAATGATATCGATTCTGGATTTTATTGAACAGAGACAACTATGCTGGTGGACACATGCAGAGAATGGATAGTGATAGAATGGTAAAAAGGTTTGGGAGGCAAAATCAGGGGGGGGAGAAAGAAGAGAGGAAGACCGCGACTGACATGGGGTGGAATGATGGGAAACATTTTGAGAGAAAGAAGCGTGGGCTGGAGTGAAGCGAAGACATTGTCAATGGATAGAGTAAGATGGAAAAAATTTGTATATAGAATGTAGTTGACGTAACCCGACACCAATATGGTATAAGGGTATTTTGATAATAAATAAATATTTTTATTATTTTGTAAATTACAGTGTTTCGATATTGTTCAGTTATCATCAACTAACGTTGTAATTTACAAAATAATAAAAATATATTCTTATAGAGATGTTGTGTTATTATAAATAATAATAATATAAAATGTATATACAAGAAAAATAAGATCATTTATGAATATAAACTTTTTTATATAAAATAATAAAGTCAGTTCCTAAATAAACTAGCACAGTGTAGTGAGTGGACATAATATTGTAGTCTATATTTTATGTTCTACAATAGGCCTAATAGTGCTTCATATTTATATTTTGATCACCAAACGAAAATATCGACAAAATACGTAAGTAAAATTCATTTATATGTACAATACGTACTTATTGTTTGAACACAGTACAATTCGCTTTTGTTTTATGTACTGTTACTGTCGTATATTGGTGATGTTCGAAAATTCGAACAATCGATAATTTGAAATCCTCCTAGTTCCGGTTAATTCGGATTTTTGACTCTACTGTAAATTAAATCGGTCGATGCGTTAACAAAATTGTATCGACCGATCGATACAATGAATAGGCCTATAATTAAATAGCAAAATGATCATATTGTATCAAGGATTGTGGAAACAAAAGATCTCTGCTTTATTCCATGAAACTTCCCTTTACATTATTTACTTTTAAGCGACGTTTCTTGCTAACCCTGGCGCCCTCGTGTTCACAGATCATGCCAATCATTTGCTTTGCGTCTCTGTTTTTTGGACGTCAGTTTTCCAGCATCTGGTCAGGTTCCCTCTTTACGACCATCCTTCGAGCGACAACATCGAGACGCCTTTTGGCCACTGGCCGTTGAGCCTCCGGAGTCATCCACATGACCTATGGACAGTAGGACGTGTGGGGGGCATCCTTACTTGCCGTGTAATTTATATTCAGCGCTGTCTTCCCGCAACCTCTGTTGAAGCGACATCCTTAAGAAGCGTTAATAGATGCAACAGACTCAACCGCTAAAGAATGAAGTAAAAGACAAGAATTATAAATGTTTAACTTGAATGGTAGAACAGACAACAATGAATTGTAGAATAGAGAACAATTGGAAGGAATTTCAGATTGAAGACTGGCCAAACATTTATGGGAGTAGAAGCGTATATAGGACACAGGTCTGTGGTCAGACCCAGGACGATGTTTAAAAAGGGTTACCATCAGTACGGGTTTTCCCGGGTATGGTCCTCTGTTTTGTGATAGAGGGGAACGTCACGGGGGGGGGGGGTTCTTCCCAAGGGCGGGATTTTATTAATCCATAATAAATGTTTGGGGAACACTGATTTTAAGAAGCATATTTGCTAGGTTCGGCATCATTTAACAGAACTCAGTCGACAAGTGTTTGTTAGGTTGCGATGTTTGCATTTACAGTAAACCGGTCAGTTTAAGTCAGAAAGTTGAGAACGATCTAAAACAAAATATGGAATCTCACTTAGAAAAAAGAAAATTATCTATTTTCATTAATTCTTCCGGTTAATGTATACTTTTGTTACTTATAACTGTTCCCTATTTAATTAAAATATCGTTGGCGTTAAGGAAATGAACAGTTTTATAGTAAACAACATTAACGTATGTATATGTAACTTATATATTTTTTATTGTTGCTAAAATTTAAGTGTATTTTATTTTTATTTTTTCCAAACCAAAAGTCGTTTTGAAAATCATTTGTATCATTTTTAACAATGTAGTAATTTTATTATGAATGACTTGCTAATTACAAATCAAATGTTTTGGTGTTGCTGGAAACAACACATTAGCAGAATGGGCAGTGGCAGATTCCCCAAGGTAGCCTTATTGCATCAGCCGAAAGGGAAGAGAAGCCTGAAATGACCCAAGAAGAGATCGTCCGACCAGTTTGGAGCCGGAACAGACTATACAGTGTAAGCCGTGAAGAAGAAGAAGAAGAAGAGGCAACCCAAGTTTAGAGGGCTTTTGAAAACGGAACAGGCAACTTCTTGCCTATGCCACGAGAAGGAGAAGATTATTTTAGTTGGTCCGGTTCTGCTGATGGTGCCGTAAGCTCTATTTTGTTAATATTGTTCTTTACGTCCCCACTTAGAATATTCCCCGGACGCGATAGACAATAAAGTATGTAGACTACAGACTGTCTAAATGTTTGGCTCTTCCACGTTTTTAACGCGTCGTCTCATAACATTGTTTCTCGTTCCAATAAAATTCCCAGTCGCCGCCGACTACGAAGTAGGTATATCGATTACTGTCGCGCGAGTGAACGTGTGTGACGTAGCCCTACTCGACTTGTAGCTTTCGCGGATGAAACGTGAGGGCGACTGTACTATGGATTTTTCAACGGTCCAGCGTATATATCATCTTCAGCACGGCTTGAAGATGACAGATAACAGTCGATAGAAACGTTTAGACCCCCTCGAGGCTCGGGAAACGCACGCACGCGTGGGCGCCCTAAACAGTAAGTGGATATATAAAGCGGGAATATCAGGGAAAATAGTACACAAATTGTAATCGGATGTGTTAACGTCTATGTAAGATACCGACTGCTTCTGCATGTTTGACTTGTTAATGCTCTCCTTAAACAGTTTTTCGTTACCCATGCTGATGATGGTTCTTTGTGTGACATGTGTCGGGAGGAAAGGTCATACATAGGCAAGCAAAATACGTATGGGAAGTGAATCTGTCAACCCCTGTTGTTCCTAACGTTCTTCGCGTTGCTTCTTAAACGTCGATCAATAAAATGCGACACGAGTGAAGCATTAACCTTGCAGCTTTAGAAATTTAATTCTAACGGGGACGTCGTTGGATACGGTCTTCACCTTCTGGTCAGACACTGTTGTCGGGAAATATTATGGCCATAACGTTTCGACGTACATTAGCATTAAATACGAAAAAGGAAAATGCCTATAATGTCAGAAAATAAAAACGTATTGCGTTCTAGGAAGAAATTGAGAGCGAACAATACAAATCAAGGCACTCTCATATTATAAAACTGTATTACACTGGACGCATCTCGTTGGGGCTTAGCTGGCAATTCAGACACCGAAAACAAGAAACCTTTCGAACATTGTAACTAGTGTCGCAAAGACACCAAAATGAAGTCCTCCGACTGAGAATAAACGGTCCTGTAACTGTGCTCTCAATCTCTATGTATCGGTTACAGAAGTAGAACAGCAATCCTCAAATGAAGATTCGGCGACATCTTAATTTTTGGATTTTGTGTGCCAGTATTCTCACTAACTATAATAAATTGTTTTGCGCGGAACACAATTGTTTTAGATAAAATATTTTCTAAAAATCATCGAGGCTCCGATGAAGCTCGTAACGAGCGAAAACTGGTTCAGGCAGTGAGATAAAATTAAAAAAAAAAATTATATCTCAAACGATTTTGTTGCGCGTCGGAATAATGTATTATTGTTTGAGACACCTCATGAACCAGAAAAATATTCCCGTAGAGGAAGTTACCGTTGTATAGAGAATTTAGAATCCAATGACGTCGTTCTTTCTCATATAACGAATGTATATGTAATTGAATTGCTCAATTACGAGATATATGTATCTCGTAATTGGTCTATTTAATTTATTAAAAATTTATAATATTGTAACTCTCATGTTGCTGGAAAAGCCCGCGGGTATCTCTGAGAGCGTTTAAAGGGCGTTTGCGAAACGGTAAAGATCAAAGGCGTTCTTCAGATGACGCGAAAATTCCTCGTGACTCTTTGACGGTTCGTATTGTCGCAGTGTTGGGAGGGGAGTCCATTAACGGAGATTGAAAAGGTAACCGTAAGAAAGATATGTATCTTTATTGATAGTCTCTTCTTACAACACTCAGTGTACAGACTACATAAACTGGGACGATAATACTACAACCTAAAGATATCTACCAACAAAAGTTACGGCTCACTACGGAAAATTACCAGTACGCTTAATAATTATTATTGAGGATAAAGTATTGCAACAGACCTCAAATTTAAACTATTTGGGTTGTGATATACTGTAAGTGTTGACGTTAATAAAGTTATACAAAATAAAGTCAATAGATTTTAACATAATATAACCATAATATAGAACACTGAAACATAAAACGACACGCGAGACAAAATTAAAATTCTACAAAACCATGGCTGTTCCAGTTCTATTATATGGCAGTAAATCCTGCATTATAGGCTAAAAATCAGACAGATAAAAACAACATACAGTCAGCAGAGTTGAGATTTTTAAGAAGGGATGCACTAGAAGGGATCATAAGAAATGAAGATATACGGGAAGAATGAAATATATATAATCTAAATGAGAAAATTGAAGAATACAAGTGAAATGGAGACAGCATTTAAGTAGATAGAATACCAGTAATTGTAAATAAGTACAAGCCTTCTGGAAGAAAGGATGTAGGAGACCAAAAAAGAAATGAATCTGATAATGTGAAGTCAGAATAGGCACGTTGCCTAATCCCTGAAGCGTAGAAGAAGAAGATCGATAGGCTCGTTAAATTGATAGAAAATATATATTAAATTTTATTAAATGCGTTTACGAAATGTACTGCATTAAATGAAATTAATTACGCGGGACCACAATGTAGAGAATATTATCTTTGTACGTCACTACCACATAGGGGACGAGTGCATGGTAGGGTAAAAAGATTTGTGCCAAAACACTCCTGACAAGCAGATTGTCGTAAGAATCGTTCTAACGGAGATTTGGAAATATTCACCTTTGGAAAGCGTGTGATTTGGTTTAAGGATTACGTAAACTGTGTACTAGTAGCGTTGTAAGAACTGATTGTTTAACAAAAGTAGTCAATAATAAAAACAAACAAACAAAAATAGAACTGATGTTTCAGTAAGCTGTATTGCAAACGAGGCAACAGAGTTATTACTATTGAGTATGTGTTGCTGGTATATTCAAAAAATATGTGCGTACGTGAAATGCACCTTTAATGCCATATTAAAAGGTTTTATGATTACAGGTATGTCTACCCCTTAATGACGTTAAAAACTGTGTTACTATGAACTGGCACCGGCTTCGGAAAACGTCCGTTTTCAGGCCTCGAAGAGAGAGAGAGAGGGAGATATATAAAATGTTGCAACCGTCCGTACAAAACGCAGCGAATATTGAATTCTGTTGTTCGTGCTCTCGGCTAATAAGCGGATCTATATTTTTGTACGTGAGGCGTATAGGATCTGTGGACCATTGAAGGAAGGTGAAGAATTACGCATATGGAACAATAGGGAATTGGAGGAATTTATAGATGGCGAGGACGTAGTCAGGTTCATCAGGTCTATGAGGATCAGCTGATTGGGACGTGTGATGCGCATGGAGAACGACAGAATGCCCAAAGCAATTCTTAGAGTGACAGTAGATGGACAAAGCGCGTGAGAAGATGACCTCAGGAGGATGGGTATCGGGGCTTGGAGGCGGAGGCTGGAGGACCAAGGTGTTTGGAGGCGAGGCCAAGGCTCATCGTGGGTAGTAGCGATAGAGGAATTAAAAAATGAATGAGACGTATAAGACAGTTCATTAAAGCAAGACGGAACCGATATTTTTACGATTTATTTTCCTGTACGAATGTACTACCAGTTTGGTCGAATACATATTGAGTAATTAGTATAAGTGATGAGCGCCGACTGTAGTCTTAAAAAAAAAAATGAAGTTTCACCTATAGGGAAGAATGTTATCCAATTATTCCCGAAAAAGCGTGATATTCACGGGAGGAAAGCTGCGGAAGACCACGAAATCGAATCGAATCGCAAAGAAAAATACGCAAAACGTGCACAGGCGACGAACGCCGATGTCAACACAGCAAACTCGGCACCGCCGTTCATGTGCGGAGTTCATTATTCAAAGTTAAACCCCGTGTGATTCCCGTATAATTTGTAATTGCCGCAGTGTCCTCACGTGCATATGTAACGTATGACTGTGTGTGTGTGTGTGTGTGTGTGTGTGTGTGTGTGTGTGTGTGTGTGTGTGTAAAAATTAGTCGGCTCGCGAGCTCACGCAAGTTATAGCACCGCAGTGGACTCGCAATGTGTCTTCGTAATATAAATATGGCCGTCGCCTGTGAAAGGAAGCGCGTAGTCCATGCGCCCGCGACCTGCAGTCACGATGTGAAGGCTGTGAATTTAACTTATTTATTTGCTTTTATTTGCGAATTTTTCGCATTAAACAGTAGAAACGTAAGATGATACCTATATTTTCTAAGATTATCCGACAGCATTCAGAATAATGTTAAGAGTGTTTGGTATTCTGTTTCGCTTCCATGTAGACAGAATGGCAGTTTTAGCTATATTTAAGTACCGGTATTGTAAAAACTGTTAGCACTGAATCGTTGAAGTTTTCACACAATATTACTGGAACAGTTATTGATGATAGAATTGTGTGAAACAATTAAAAAATAAAAACAGATCTACAAATGTGTTTTAAGTTTTAGTTTCTTACACGAAAAAATAATTTTTTTTTTTTTTAAATGGCCAGTATAAAAGGACCATTGATAATATTCTACATTACGAAATATAATTTTTCTAAAACGCGTGTTGTAGGCTTACAAGTTTTTTAAGAAATACGTGGACATATGGATTGGAATTTATTAATTATAAGACTTATTTACATTATATTTATAAAATTTACTGAAATTATAAATATTCTTCTTAAAATGTGTCTTAAAGAAGCTTAAAGTGTAATGTTTATATGCAAACTAAAAATTAAACACAACTTGTAGTAGTTTTTATTTTCCATACCGATTCTAGTGTATTCCATCAGTATGTATAAACACTTCGAAGACTCGGCCTGGACGGTTTTTACAGTAACCCAGCTGAAACTGTCATTGAGAAACATGGGAGCGATATTGTAACACTTTCCCAATAAATGGTGTTGATAAACAAACCGTACATAATTTTGGACTGTTAATCAGAGCGTATATTTTGTATTCTTCAGTTGGGCGGTATATTTTGGTTCTGCAAACGGATTTTTTGTTTTAACAAGTAACTGGGGTAGAAGACGATGACTCGATGGTTTCATGAGAGTTGGCTTAATATCCTCGGACAGGATCGTGTAATAACAAGTGGCCGACCTGTACAGGAATACGCAGATTTCTAAGAGGATTCGATAGTATAGAAAATAATATTGAGGTATTTTAGCGCTCATTTTTTTTATTTTACCGAAAGTCGTGGATGCATGTGGCATGTTCACAGACGTCGAGATATACTGTGCTTCGGTTCGCGCTTTATACGTGACGGAAAATCTTAAACGAATAATTAAAATGATGGAGCGAACTGTTGAAAATGTTTTTCGGGGGTCGAAAGCAGGATGGTCATCGTACATGGATGTTAGGCGGCATAAGCATTGAAAGTGTTCGACTTATTTTGCCCGCAGTGCTAGAGTGAACTGCAAAAACTGCTCAAATCCGGCCTGGAAATATATATCGTATGATATATTTGTGGTGGAGACGACATACATATACTGTTTTCCGATGCAGAAGTACAAAACGTATGTCTGTAGAATTAGGAAACTGGGCCAGGGGCGTATTTACGGAGTGGGGACGAACGGGACCGGACACCCCCAGGGGGTCAAAAAAGTTGACGAATTTTGTTAATATCTTAATTTTAGGCCGTTTTTTTCAGCTGTGTACGCTAATATAGTAGTAGCTCTTTTTAAAAATACAAACAGGTTTATTACACAGCATTAGTATATACTTTTGAAATATGAAATATAGGAAAATCAACTTAGTCAATAAGTATCGTTTAACAATGTTTGAATAACGCGTATTTTATTGTGTTTCTACCGTTTACTTTAATGTGACTTTTGCAGGATGCTGTCACGCATATTTCAGCCACATTAAAGACAGTAATGTTAATTAGTCTTTATTTGTTTTTTTTTTCTTTGTATGAAGCTGACCCAATCCGAACCCCCCCCCCTCAAAGCCAGATTCTAGATACGCCACTACTGGGCAGTGTAGAATTGTAGAACGTGACAATAATGCTCCCAAGATCTCTCCCATAATTCTTTCACGGTATGTACAGCCTAAAAGTAAAAAAAAATAATATTTTATTTTATTAAGTAATCCTCTCATATTTTATTTTGAGGACGTTAAAGCGTTATTTTGACCCCCTCCCCCGAAAAGCAGAAACAATATCTTCTCGGGTGGCCTGTATAAGGTTAATTAAATTTTTTTTTTTTTTTTACTTTTTTTAAAATTACTCGAGTGTTTCGCAAAGTCTCTGTCGTTGTTTCGATGTTCTGTCCCCAGCCTGCATCAGCGTGTTCGATCACTTTATAAAAAAAAATACCTTCGTATGCAAATCGTAACATTTGTATTGCTTGACTTACACCTCACCGAACTAAGACTCGCATCATCGCGTGACGTAAAAACGTTGGGTCTTCCTTGATACACAAAACCGCTTCGGGTGAAACAGGCGATATAAATTTTAAATGCTTCCATGAGAAAGAAAGTGAAATTATAATTTATTAGTTACGGTATATTTATTTTTATTTATTACATAATAATTACAAGATATTTGCTGATAGCACGTACGACGGCAGGACGTAACGTCTTCATTTGAGGGCGAAAATAGACGGGTTATAAGACATGCGTCTAGCAGGAACGTAAGTATTTCCATTTAAAAGAGCGAGAAGTGTTGAATTAGCGCATATGAGTTTGGAATTAGTACGACTGTCCCTTCAGTAATGACCATCATAAAACGAAAGGGTGATCGCGTCTTTGTTTTGGCTACATATTTTGACGCTCTTAACGCAGACACAATGCGTGGAGTCGTGCCCAAATGGCAGTGACTATGACACACGTAAATGTTTTATTAATTTGCAAAGTAATTTGTTCTAAATGGAATGCAAGACGGTCCGTCATTTCTGACACTGAAAATAATAACGCTCCAACTCGTCTTGCTTTCTGCCGGAAGGACAGTTTCTGTATTTGTCATAAGGGAGTTACGTTCTGCTGGATGCAAGGTTCTGTACAAACGTTCTTCCTGTAGGTCCTTCCAGCGGGATGACTCTGGTTGTACGCTCTATCGTTAAGAGTTACAGTTCGATATCACTGACGTGTCTGTACGGAAAACATTTCTTAAACCGACAAGGGAATGACGCAAAAGATCCTTTTCTATGTCAGAATTTTTCCTTAAATTATTCACCCGTACAGGAATATTTTCCAAGTGTATCTGACATTATAGAAAATAACGATCTAAAACGATGTCAGTAAACAAACTGTTCCATACGCTTAGTCACACCGAGATCAGCTGTTTTGTGAGTCCGCATTACTGTACGCTCTCAGTCGCTTAGCAGCTGGATATAGAAGTAGACCAGGGGTCTCCAAACTACGGCCCGCGGCAACCCGGTCGATGCTGCATGCAGTTTTTAAATAGATCGTCAAAATAGACCTACTTCAAATATTCTAACATTTTACTAAATAATTAAACAACAAATAATTTCAGTAAAATGTTATAATATTTTGTACAAGTTTAAAACATTTACGTGGTTAATGTGCTTGTTCGTCTGGCTGCCTTGAGTGAATCATATGCGAACAAACGTTTTCAAAAATGAGCTTTATAAAATCAAAGTACAGGGCTAACTTGTCAGACAAACACTTGAAATCCATTCTAGTGATAGGAGCATCAAAATTTGACCCAAAATGGACAGACATATGTCGGAAGCAACTCCACACATCCTCTACGTAGGCCTACATAAGAAAGCAAAAAAATAATACATAAGAAATATCTTTGAATGTTATTTTTACCTTACTTTTATTTACATTATTTTGAATAAATGAATTTGTTTTCTTTGGGTAAGTCTGCTTAATATTTATTTAAATGCCTATTTTATTGACTTGATTATTTCGTAAACTTAAATAAAATAAGAAAATAAGCTTACTGTGTGTATGTTGGCCCGCCTGATTTCCAAGCTTTTTCAATTCGGCCTTCAGGTGAAAAAGTTTGGAGACCCCTGCAGTAGACGATGACTCGTGAATTTCCGTTTATAGTAGTATTTGTTAAAAGACCGTCATTAATATAAGTAAAACTTCATTTTTCTTACTTGAAACCCTTTTGAAGTATTTACTTAGTTCCCTTACGAAGTTTTGTAATTAATAAGATTTATAAATTATATAAACACGTGTTAAAGAAAGAAAGTATAAATTAATTTTAGCATTAATGCGGATACATTAAGTAGGAACATTGTGGAAGTGCATGCCTGTAGTGAGGATAATATTGTTTTGTAAATGCGAGTAAGATACATTTATATGACACAGCTCAAAGTGACGAAACTCTGCCAGATTACTTCGGTTTATTAACCGGTATCCAACGTTCGCTTAAACCGTTTTGTTTCTCGTGCAGTGCAGTGACAGCTTTTTAAGGACGAGATGCGAAGATTGTAAATGCGACTCTGCGCCCATTATAACCGAACAGAAGACACATTTTGCCACTTTCGTTCTGAAACATTTACTAATAATCATCTTGATATGCAGAACAAGTTCTTACAAATAAACTCCATATTTGACGTAAAAAAAGGAACGGAGAAATTTTTCCAATAAAATGTCTTCAAGAGTTCCTTAAAAAGGTCATGGAAGTTCCCAGGGTTCGGGTAACTGCTTATAGTCAAATAAGCAGTTGTGCTTAAAAGCCTTAATAAATAAATAATACAACATTTTTTACGATGAGGATTTTTTTACAATGTAAGAACTACAAATTATGTGTATTCCGACAGTTGTAACCATAATCGTCCCAAGTAGAGAAGAATAATAATAAATAAATAGTAGTATTTAATAAGGATATTGAAACGGTATTTCTATCGATTATGATCGAATATACTTATTAATATTTACGTTAGCAAAAATTATATCCTTGTCGATAAAATATTTTGGATATTGTTTATTTAATAAAAATTATATGAGGAAAACGTGAGAGTACTTGTTAAATATAGTATTTTAATAGAATCTGAGAATCAAAAGTGTAACTGCAGCAAGATGTGGTTGAATTTATCCATAGACAGTCGTACCGTGTGTGTTTAGGACCCTGTTTTGTTTATATGTGATGGAATGAATTAATTTTATTCAAAAATTGTAAATTTATTTTTTCCGAGGTGATGCCTACATGAAGATTACGTACGAATGCGGTTATTTACGTATTAACTCATTAGTTTTTGCATGTTATAAAATTGATGATTTTCATCAGTAATACAAGAAATACAGTTCGTGGCTTACTTTTCGCTAGAATTTGTCTTGTATATTCAAAAGTCTAAATGCAACTACAAAAACGTCAACAAAATGAATGTCATGTAAAAATATGAATTTATTAGATTGTATACACGACAATAATGCAGTAATTGAGGAGTAAAATAATTAAAGTTGAATAACAAGGTGTTTGATTTTCTAAGTATGATCGATAATTCCGATGACGGGAAAACCTACAGAGCCGTCAAGCAGGTGAGCGCAGAAACGGTCGGTACAGCAACCGAAATAAAACTTAAACCGAAAATTCAAGTCGATTAAACTGTTTGAGGCCTTAAAGATACAGAGAACACGCTCTTGAGCTATGCACGACAGACTATGATTTTACTACTTGCAAAAAATGATTGTTTTGGATTATATATATATTTTTTTTCCAACAATAGGCCTAATATATTTCTTGAGCAAGTATATCTCCATGTGAATTATCGAATTACATTTTCATTTAAATGTTTTCTATTGTTACATTATTTGTTTACGTTTCGATAATAAATTTATTTATCGATATCATTCGGTTTGAAACACAGATCTACGATTCCTCTGTATACACCGGTTTTTTTTTTTTTTTTTTTTTTTTTTTTTTTTTTTTTGAACATACAAACGTGTATGAGAAAAATAATAATTGTAGTTACTACGTAAGACACTATTCCGACTCCGGAACACTGATTTTTAGGAAAAGAAATTAATAAAAAATTTTCCTGTGCATGAGTCAGCTTTCGCTTGTAAATCTTCATCTTCGGCTTCTGAAGAAGCTTACATACAAACGAACGCTGCTTCTGGCATTGGTAAAATTTAATTAAAAATCTGATATAAAAATTACTGTTCTTAAGTCGAAATAGTTTTCCGATTTATCGAACAAGTTTATTATTTTTGTGTTAATTACGACGTACGCGCCGAGGAACTTTGGAATTTAGAGTTAGAAATTAGCAACACACACAGCCTGAGAGGAGGTGGAAGCTGCAGATTAGATAGATACTGAAAAACTGTACATGTACACGTAAACATGTGACAACACGTAAGGTAGTTTGTTAATGCGACGCTGCCTTCTGGTTGGAAGTTTCACTGATTCTTATTACCACAATTTGAGTATTACAAAATGTATAAACTTTTACTGTTGTATCGACACGGTCTGAGACTGTAGTCGTCAGTTTAATTGTTTGCTAGAGTAAAAATAACCTGAAATGCGTTCATTGAAGTTGTTATGTACTAATGTTTGTCTTAGGCTCTCGCGGCCTTAAAGCTGTTACTCGTTGCCGGGCTATCAGGCAGTGGTCTGATACTGTTTAATTAATTTATTTGTTTATTCATTTAAGCGGGCCTGCTTAGGACCACAACTGAAAATCTTTACCACAGTATTGTGGGAACTGGTGAACATCTTACCAGTGAACCTTTCAATCGGATACACTGAAGATGGCCTACAGTGGTGGGGCCAAAACGTCTGTTCTAATGAACAGCATTAGACCACGGCCTATTAGCCCGGCAGTGAGTAACAGCTGTAACAGGGTTCTTATATTACTATTACTAATGTTCGTATTAACATCCACATCGTTGCTAATTATATTATCGTTATCATTATTATTATTATATTTAATGGAAACTCGTGATAACAAATTTTTACGAATTTCTCACACGTTCAGTAACACTAACAACAGGCGTGATGTTTTTATTCTTTCGTGATGGGGAGACGAATAAAACCGTTTTAAGAATCGATTATCGAACCGCAGGTTAGTCGTTATATTAATTGGTTTTACACTTTTGTACTCACGTCTTTGACATAACGTTTTGGGTGTCAGAAATTGGCAATGCTTACCGGAGTTAGTAATTATACTGCTTAAACACAGTAATTATATAGCCTATATTTTTGTTTCAATGTCATCTGCTTATGGAGCCATCATTGCTTGTAAGTAGGCATCATTGCCGGATTTATGCATAGACTACATAGGCTACAGCCTAGGGGCCCCCACCACAAACAAAGAGAACAAATAACAGTCAACTTGCATAAAAATTATTTGGTTCATGTTCCAGAGAACAGTAGAAGTTATTAGAGGAAAAGGAGGGACTGTTAGCTGTGTATAGGGTAGAGTCATTTCCGAAGTTGAAACTTGTTAAAAAAAAATAGGCTCGGGACAACCATGTCAGAAGATAGGCTGAACTTTTTATCTCTTATGAGCCTAGGGAGTGTTATTTTGAAACAGTTATCTTATGAAGATGTCATAAGTAAATTTATTAATATTAAGTCTAGGCGAGTGCCAATAAATAAAACTAAATCCTAATGAAAGTAGTAAGCCTATACCAGTAAGCCTATATATATCTTTTTATGATGCAGAAATATTATGATATACTTACAGATTTGTACAGTGTAAATGCATCCTAATACTTTTATATTGTGTCAAAATATGCTTAATTTTTGATAATTACGGTGACATTGTTTTACTTTCCTTTGGAAATCAGTTGTTTTTATTTTTCCTTCATTTTTATTCTGTTTTGGATCTTTTGAATGTAATAAGTGCAGTCTTTTATTATTATTTTCATAGATTCCAGAATTCCATTGTACATTGAGATACCTTGAAACCGTTAAATTGTTTAACAGTATATTGAAAATTTACAAAAAACAGTGTATCCCGATGTAATTTGTACACTTAACAACGATTTTACTTAAGTTCTGAAAGATATATTTTTCAAAATGTTCCGGGGGAGGTACCCGGACTCCCCTTCGTTAATGGGGGCACCACATGTTCAGCCTAAGGGCCCTCTAACTCTAAATCTGGCCCTGGTAGACATGCAATATGTCTCCGGTAAACAAGCTGATTTCGCTATAAAATTCTGTACAAACCGTCTCGTGAATTTATTACGGCAGTCGTTAGCGCTGAATTTGAACGTGAAAACGGTGAAAAACAAAATCAATTGTGCACTGCTGATGTATCGGTCAAAATGTCAGTACCAAATACATTAGTCGTGCTGTGTATAGTTTTTTGCAAATTTAATTTTCGATTATTTTAACAACATTCTTCTTAATATTAAAACTCCGATTTTTGACACTAAAGTTAGCCGTATGTGAAACATATACACGTCATACGCGTTTATATTATTAATATTTTGTCAATAGTAATTACATTAACAACGTCTGTTATTATTATTGGTGTTACTTCTTTTATTAGGCATACGGTTTTCGTCATCGGTTTTCTAATTTTTAGAAGAAATAATTAATATTATAATCATTAGTGTGACAGTTGTTAGTACTAATATTGTTGTATTTTGCCCTCATTAAAGTAAAAATTTCCTAATTTCCATTGAATCGTAATTTCCAGTTTTACAATTGGTCAGAGTAATAATTAATCGTTTTATAATATTATGATTATGATATTTTTTAAGGCTATAATTCTCTATTATAACGTTAATACTGTAATAATAATTCTATTGTTGTGTTCGTTCTTTTGCCGCTCGCACCCTGTTGTCTGGTTACTTGTTTTGAAACGTTTTTGAATCGGTTTGTATTTGTAATACGGTCGCAATGCATTGTAATATAATCAGTTAGATACTGACTATTGTTCACGCGTATTGTTTAGCCGTGCAGTTACAAGCATATTATTTAACATTGTGCGTTATACTTATGCGAATCTGTTATGATAAGGCCCGGATTTCGATGGCTGAAAAGCGTAGGTATACAAGTTATCTACAAACTGGCGTGAAACCGTATGACGTGAAAATTTATAAAACGATTAAAAATTTGGACGATCACGCATGCGCGTACACAATACCCATTGAAGTATAAGTATATACCATCACCTCATAACCTCTAATACGAATTCGGTGAAAACGGTGTGCGAGTGTTGATTCCGTTTGAAATTGATTATTTGCTAAATCTATATAAGGAAAATCTGTTCTTCGAAACAAAACACTTTAGCCTCTGGACATTTCATAAGAGCTTTGCGTCAGATCTTATAATTAAATACTTGCAAAAGAAAATTATTTTTATAATTGTATTATAACTAAGACACTCCCATAATAAACCATGCACCCGCGCACGCGCGTTTTGTCGCGTGTTGGGTGTGTGTTGTTCAGTTTCAATGTATCAATTAAAATAAGATTATTTTTATCTCACACATTGCTACCGTGTTCTGAACTTGGGACGGATTAGAAGTAGTCAAGTAGACGCGTTCAGAGGACGTTTGCAGTACAATTCTTAGTAATTTTCGTATGCCGAATTTATTAACTTCTTTGTTGAACTGCCTAATACCGTATTTTATATGAATTGATGTATTTTTACTTCATCATGTGTAGTTTTCATATTTTATTTGTGTGTGGAGGGGGGGTTATAATGTATCGTGTATTAGAATGTGCAAGATATGATTTTTGTCTTTATTTATGTTGTGAGAGACGCTTATAGTGGTGATATTTCCTCATTCTTTTCACGGATTCTTTCGTTGACTTTATTTGTTATGCTCATAACTGATCAGTGATCTTTATTTGACGTACTTCAGCGTTACATGGGATGTGTCACATATTAAGTCTATATATTTTTTATTTATGATACGTGTGATGTATTATATTGTGTGTGCGCGCGCGTGAGTAACACTTTATGTGTTGATTTTATTGCTGTAATTGTACGTTATATATTGCATTAGTAAATAATAAAATACTTCTGCAAATGAATTTTTTTTGTTTTCATCACTATTTTTGCACCTGGCCTACGATTTGATTTGTATCTTCAGAAGTTTCAATGTGAATTAACGAATAGTTGTTTTTTTTCAGTTTTGACAAGTAGGCTTATTAAAAATGTTTAATTCTTCTATTTTATTTACTTTAATTTATAAATTAAAATAGATCTTGCTTTGCTTATATTTGAATTTGTTCTTTAATTATCGAATTAGTATTATTGTGTTTTCGTATATATTGAGATTTTCCCATATATTCAGTTTGTGAATTTTGTATGCTTTTTATTAATTTAACATTTTGAGTGCCTGGAAATCGATGATTATTATTTAGACAGTGTGTGGCTAAATTAGACTTGTACACATTCTGGTTTAAAAACGGGTTGCGGTTTTCAAGGAATCTATCTAGGCCTACTATATTTTTCGTCTGGCCCATGTAAAATTGATTTCAGTCTGGGCATTTTATTTTGTATATTACATTTTTATTGTCAACGTTGGATTTAGTTTTAGGTTTTATTTTATTAAAAACTATTATCTGTGTTGTACGATATTTTTAAATTCGTATCTTTATTAACAGTTTATTTAGTTTTTGAGTTACATTTCCGTAATGAGTAAAGGTCGAATATTTTATGTCATCATTAATAGCCTGTATTTTAAATCGAAATAAAATCGATTACCGTTAATTTATATTGAAACCTTTGATGATGCAGATTAAATCATAGAGACGTTCATTACGCGCAAATATACAGTAGTGTTAAAAATATTAAAAATTAAAACATTTGAAGTATTTTATTTTTTATTATTTACATTGTGCATTAACATTTGTTTGTTAACATGATTTAATTTTTGTAAAACAAACTACAAGCGACAGCCACAGCTGTGTTCTGTCAAAACGGTACACCCAACGCTATCTCTCGTACGACGGTAGAATTAACAAGCCAGCTGTATACAGCACTTTGCCCAAACCGACCTTTTGATAAAACAAACCATTTTATATGGGAAATTGTCAATTTACGGTTCGCTCTTATGTTTTAAAATTAATAATTTGTATATAGAATAGTAACAAAAATCAGTTCGTTAGTGCCTCTTTTATGACAGGAATAAGTAATAACTACGTAATTGTAACTACCTGATATCCGTAGTATAATTCGGTGTTTATATTTAGGTTTGCCTAAACCTGGCTTTTAAGTTTCCTGGGTAGCGTTTTGATATTTGAAATTCTCATCTGTTTGGAGTTTACCGGACTTGTCCCACGTTTTGTGGGTTTTTCTTGCCTGTCTGGAAGACTTTAAATTATACTTTTGATATGTCCGTTTTTGCTTATTCTCGTTAAAGTGTAAAGTAAAAAATAAAATTGTACGTCTAATATCATATGATACACTGAGACACATTGTGTGCTTAGTGTAGCCTATATGAAACTATGGGGAAGCGTCTCGCTTCCCCATCTGACGTACGTTAACCTTCTAAAACTTAACTCTTATTAAGCAGCGGTGTGAAATGTATAGAAACAGAAAACTTTGAAACATTTAGTAAACTTCTTAAAATTTGACAGTTTTATTTTGCAATTTCAAGTGTCAACTGAAAGTAGGCCTATTCTTTAATCTACACTGAATGAAGAAAGAAATCGCCGGTTAAATAGAGCATTGTAGTCATCATCATCCTCATCATTATCATCATCATCATCAACCTCAAGGATTAGGCTCATCCTGAACCTGTTCCGGGACCCGCTTCGCTCTGTGCCTTCATGTAAGTTTCAGATACATGACTTGCAAATGTTTTTACTTCACTTTATTTTGTGGGGCGGTGTACAGAGTGGTGGAGTACTCTAAGCTAAACTGTTGTCGTCTACCATAGTATCGTACGTACCATAGTATCGTAGTGTGTGTATTGTAACACTATAAATTGTTTTAGCAAGTAAAATAACGTGCAGTATAAATCCCTCGGCGCGCGCCTTTGTTTACAATTAAATGTATAGTTTGAATAATTATAAATGTTTTATCGCGGTACAGGAAATAAGTATGAATATATTTGAATATATATTGTTGGCTGTGTACGATACTGTGTTATTTGATTTATATGTGAATTATACGGTGAAGCATGTGACATAGTGTAGCAAATAGCCGGATATCTTTTTCTGGCACGATTATGTTGCTCTCGTCCCTAATCTTTGCTGGTTTCCATTAAAAAAACTGTTTTCGGTTTAACACGCTTTTTATTTAAACAAACAAAGGTTCGCGAATAAAATCGAACCAAACCACAGATAAAACGGTGACTTTAAGACGCTTCTTATTTCTTAATACTAAATCGCCGGATAAAATTGGACCAAATCTAATCTGTTTCACAAATCAAATCTGGTTTTAGCCCGTTTTTTTACGTATTAAAATCAAACGTTTCTACGGATAAAATTGATCCGTATCAAACTTTTTCACAAATCAAACGTGTGTTAACACGTTTTTTGCTTACTAATACCAACGTTTCGCCGAATAAAAGTGAACCAAATCAAACAAACGGCCGCCACAAAGCATTGTTACATACGAAACACCACTGTCTTTTGAAGATCGAAATGAACCTGTCTTAGCGAAACTACGAGGTTATTTTCCTCGAATCATCACAGGGTCGATAGAAATTCGTACAAAAATAACGTCTAGCTGTAAAAATAATTTCTATCAGTAAATTTCGATATCAGGCAGAAACGTTTAAAAAACCTTGGCAAACGTAAATTTTCATAAATTACCAGATTAGCCATAAAGATCGAAATGGAACTGTCTAAGCGAAACTACAAGGTTATTAATATCACGTATAAATTGTTAGAAGTTTGGGAAATATCAGTTTTCATAAATTACAAGATTAGCCGCAACCTGTTTGGTTTATAATGTGTCATATTTCGACAATCTTCCATATTCTATTTTCACAGTCGTATTGTCTGTGGTAATCTTTTTTTTAAAATGTCTTACTTCAACCTGCCAGTTAATACTGCGTCGGCCATAAGGATAACATCCGGAAGCCTCTGATGTAATAAAGTATTCTCAAAAACGTAGCATATCCCGACACTGTCTGTGTGCACCAATCGGATTGGACCGTTAGTAAAATGGGATTACCGTGTTGTGTCCAGGTTGCGCGGCGTTACCACATTTAGGCTAGTAGGCTATCCAACGTCAGACTATCACCTTCAATGGAGCCGACCCGTCGTGATCATTCTGCTTCCACTGTTGCCGTTGCTTAATGATGTGCAGAATCATGTCAACAACATGACTGCATTAAATGACAGATTAACAAATAATAATAATAATAAAACTGATAATAGTTGCTTTGATGTCAATAGGGAGTGGTTTAGGCCTAAATGGAGAAGCTATAAGTCTAGTGTGTGGTATTACAGCAGGGAATACTTATTTTTCTCTGTAAATTGCACCGACTTTAATAGAATCCTCGTGTAACATGCCTCAATAAAATGATTCATATCTCTGACTCTTCCTCGCCTTCTCCGACCGTGGGCTTCAACCCCGTTTGGTTACGTCGTTCTCTGCCTAATCCGGCAAGTAAACCCGTGTTGACCAAGTAGACCAATGCTTGTTCGGGTTGTATCAGATCGATATGAGCGAGATAAATAGAGACCTCATGCTTCGGAACATTGCAAACCAGCACAAACTTGAGATTTTTACCGATTTTAGCTAGTTGTCAATTGTGCCAACTGTTGTAGACTTAGATGATTTGTAAAGCCGAATGGTTTCTATAAAACGGTTTATTTGTTATTTAGGACGAGTGTGTCTTGATTTCTGTCGTCAGTAACACTGTTACGACGGTCTCACTGATCGTCGCGTGGTACGGTGGAAACAGATACAGACACCAATGAAGTCACTGATTACCAGCTTTAATTAATCACAATTAATTATTTGCAATCAACTCGTACAATAATTCAAGTTAAATTTGTCCCCATGCAATAACAATGTCAAGTATTAGAGTCCCACACTAATTATAACACAGTAAACAATTTCCACTAATCTTCAACAATAACACCATCCGCACTAAGGAAATCGCTCAACGTGACTGACTGACAAAGTCCCTCTGTCCCTTTTATAGGTAGCGCACGTGTTCCAGAATAATTTTCCATCCTTACTGCGGCGTGTCGCATAATGGGTATGTTCAAGTGCACTCTGAAACGTACTTGAGTGCGGCCTTACACCTGATTGACTAGTGGAGAAACGCGTGGAAAGACGCGCTCGGCTGTTCGAGAGGATTCCATCGTTTTAGTGCGTATAAAATGTTATAAGTTTTTATAGAAATCAGTGAAGAATATGTGACTTATTGCTTTAAATATGCGAAAGGACGAAAAGAGACAAAAATAATTTAATTGCTACGGAAATTGATTTGTTCATACGATGAGCGAGAATATAACTATTAGATCGAAACATCTAAGGGGACATATTAAGATTACTGACAGGATTCGTAGAACAGAAAAAGCGTATGTAGTAGGAAAGGAATATCGCTGCCCATACGCTGGACGGCCACTGCACGAGGAAAAGTTAAAACGTTCGCGTTCGAAAAACAACTCAGGACGGTAGGAGAGACATAAACGAACGGAAAACTGGCGTCGAAAAGGAAAGTATTTTTTATTTTAATAAAAGACTAACATTAATAATCGGAACGCAGTCCATGCGTGGATTGTGTAGCGCGTACAGAATTGGTGAAACGTTATGTTACCAGATGTAAATATAGCGTCATTTTATTTTTACTAATCGTAATGCGAACACGGAGGAGCAGACGCCGCGTTAAAAACTGTGGGATGAGAAAACACGTGGTAAATAATGAAAAATCCCAGTTTCCAATCGGGTTTATGGCGCAGTGAAAATATATTGATGACCTTTTTCTTAATAACGAAACGGTGTGAGAGAGATATTATCCCCATGACATTAGAGAGAGAGAAAGAAAGACTGACATATCCCCTCCTCGTGTTTTGTAAATAATGGAATAATCAATAAATCAGCCAATATATAAACATGTGCACCCACCCCTCCCCGCGGCGTCGATCCCCTTCCTTATTATCGCAATTGATAATCGATAATGATGATGACTGTGTTGTGTCTTATCCAGTCGATATCTGCCGATATTTGTTGCTAAGCAACCGTCAGAACGTTTCGTCTCATTATGTCGCGTTAAGAAAGTATGATTGATCGGTTTTAGCGTTAATTATACAAGTATTATAGTAGCAGACGTCGAGCGTCGGTTATGCCAAGGAAGTTACTACTGCGCTATTGTAACCTTGCAGTAGGCCCTTCCTGCCAGTCGTATTCCCGGTGCTGCGTTTTTCTTCCATACTGCCAAGTAACCGCACGTAAAACATTTTTTTATTTCTTAGTACTTCGTGTTACAGTCTGTTTAAACGTATAACGAGCAACTCTGATGATCAGTTATCCCTCGTTATACACGGGAGTAGGTTCTTTGAGATTACCGCGGGTATCGAAACCTCGGATAAAAGAAACACGTAGAATAAGAAAGTAAATTTAACAGAAAGTTCTGTTCATTGTTGCCTATATAAAGTTGTGTGTGTGTTTTTTAATATGAAGTTTTACAAATAATATTCTGCAAAAAATCGACTTCCTGTTAATAAAATAGGCATATACACATACGCGTGTAGCCTACCTGTAATGCTTAAAGAGTACAGTACATTTAAAAACTAATTCGAGAAGAATACAGTACACTACAAAATGCGGTGAAATTATCGGGCGATCATTATCAGGGGCGTATTTACGGGGGGGGGGACCAGACCCACCCAAAGGGTCGAAAAAGTTGACGACTTTTGTTAATCCATTAATTTTTAGCCTGTTTTATTACTTTTTCAGCTGTGTACGGTAATACTATAGTAATAAATATTGTTTAACGTATACAAGCAGGTGTATTACACAGCATTATCGTATACGTTTGAAATATAAAATATAGGAAAATCAGTTTAGTCGATAAATAGGCCTCCCTTGTAACCAATGTTTCAATAACGCGTATTTTTATTGTGTTACTGCCGTTTACCTCAATGGGACTGGTTTCAGGCACTTTAAAGGTAGTAATTTGATTAGTCTTAACTTGTTTTTTCTTTTATATGAAGCGAACCCCTCCCCCCCAAGGCCAAATTCTAGGTACGCCACTGATCGTCATCCCTTTGTTAATATTTGGTAATGTATTTCTGCTTCACATTTTTCTCGTCGTTATTATCAACGTCTTCGGTGCGGGTTGATTGTACAAGTTCTTCTAGATCATTTCCGATAGTTCTTCATACTCCGTATTGAGAACTTCTTCAGCGTCATCAGATTTACCGACATTTAGGCGTGCATTTTCCACAAGTTTCGCCGCCTCTACTGTTCGATTCGCTCCGTCACCGAGTGGAGGAAGCTGCACCTAAATTTTTTCCCATCGTGCTGTAAAAGTCGATGGTTTTGTTTTGTCGGTCGAGTCGTTTATTATACAGATGTTTGCATCACTACGTCACTGTAACATCCAAGATATATAAAATGTATGGCGAAAGTAATATCACTATTATCCCGTGGTCTAGTGGTTGAATAAGCGAGGCCATGCTTAGTGGTGAAAGAGACCTCATTATGTGGATGTTTAAACCTGTACGTCTTTTGTGTTTCCAGGAGCAATGTCGATTAACAGAAGTAGAGTGTACGTTATTGTTATAACAGTTACAGTACTGTATTAACATTCATCTACTTCTTTAGCACTACAGCGCAACGTGAGCCCTGGCTTTGAACACCAATCTTCTCCAAAGTCTCCCGTCCATTGCCATCTCAGTGTAACCCCTCACATCCATTCTTCTGAGATCTAGCACATCATCCGACCATGTTATACTAGGTCGAACTCTCTTTCTGCTTTTTTAGACTTGCGCCCTCAGGATTTTCTTTGGCATACGCTGATCATCCATTCGCTCGAGGTTACCTTAGCCATTGTATTCTTGAGCCTTTATGAATCTTACAGTGTCCTCGTGCTTCAATAACACGTCTATCTCGTGGTTATTTGTTATTCTCCAATCATCATCTTCTTTAGCCGGGCCATAAACGCCTTACGATCTTTCTTTGAAACTACTGTATTAACATTACTTTCAAATATTTTCTGAATCACTAGTTCTGTCAATTCAAAGTATATGCATACTGGAAAGGGGTATCGTTAAGATTTTTTTAAAAATATATTTGCTACTACAACTAATTTGTCTATCTTACTACTAAACAAATTTGTCTATCTACAAAAACAAATAATAGTTAGTTATCTGTCTAATACGGCACTGTTTGTTGGACATCCATCCATCAGTGATTTCCAAAATAAAATTAACCTGAGTGTTGGACAGCACTGACACTGTCACTCACTCAGAGTACTGAATACCAGCGTTTTCATGCTGGTGCAGCCTCTTCTCGTGCTTCAAAGCAAATCTCCTTATTTCATCAGCAACTGTTTTCAAGTCAAGGTGTCTATGAGCGTCATCGTTCCACATATACCACGGAGCGTTGACACTTACCCGGAGAAGTTATTTTGATATCTTTGTATCATCTTAATATTACTGTTATTGGCACAGCCTCAAAGCTGTACACCCAAACAGGTTTTAAAATTTACTTATACAGAAGTAGTTTGTTATGAAGGGATATCTCGGACCTTCTTCCAAGTACCCAGTTCAGTCCATTTTCCCAAGTTTTACATTAAGTTAATCTATTTTTGTTATTATATGCTCCTTCCACGGAAACGTAGTACCGTAGTCATACCCAAATACTTAGCAGTATTCACATACGGTACGCGTTGTGAAGTTATTTCTATTGGTATTGGGTTTACTGTTTTGTTTATAAAGGTAATGTGTGCTGACTTAGCCTCATATAGTTTTCGCGATATTGATTGACGACTCGTTGGGCACTTGGTGAATCATATTACTATAAAAGGTTTTTAAAAACACACAAACACTTTCACAGTTTATTTTAACCTCTGACAATTGTTTCAACACATTAAGCTATTCTCAGAGAGCTAAGTAACCTCTGAAACAATTGTCAGGGGTAAGCAAGAATAAGCTGTGCAAAATGTACAAAACACTTATCAGGCCAGTGCTAATATATGCTTCAGAAACCTGGACGGTGACAAAAAATAGCTAGAGACGTCTAAGTTGCTTTGAAAGACGGAACAATATTTAGAGGAGTACAAGAAAATGGAATGTGGCGCAGGAGCTATAATTATTAACTACACCATCTTTACAAAGAGCCGGACATTGTCAGAATAATCATATACAAGCTAAGGTGGGTTGGACACATAGAGGGAATGGAAGAGGACAGCCCATGAAACATATCTTCTACCAGAAGCCAATGGGTAGTGGAGCAAGCGGAAGATCCCGAAATAGATTCAAAGGATGGGTAGACTCAGAAATCCGAGGACCTCAGAAAGCTGAACATAAGAAACTCTAAAGCCAGGGCACACAATAGGAAGAATGGAGTCGACTCTTGGAGTAGGCCAAGACCCGCCAAGGGCTGTTCAGCCACGGCTGACGATGACGAAGAATAAGCTGTGAAACTTGCCAAGTGTTTTGTGTGTTCTTGAAAACCTTTGCTCATTTAGTTTGACGCGCTACTAATGTCCGCTTTTCTATTGTATCTTCAGTACTCATAACTGTGGCCGTTATTGCAAAACCTGCCTTTCACAGTTGGGTATATCTCAAGCGTACAACAAATACAGAGTCGGTTCAAGGACACTACCTAAGATATAAATAAAAAAATAATTAAATTGAAGAATGTTTTCCTTTCCTTTCCTTTTCCTGGCGTTACAACCCAGCGTGGGGTTTAACCTGCTGAATGACTTTTTCCCATTCCGCCCTCTCATTACACATCCGTCTCCATCCCCTCACGTTCATACTGCTCAAATCATCATCCACGTCATCCAACCATCTCTTTCTGGGTCTGCCTTCCTTCTTCCTACCGGTCTCCAATCTTCAATTCTCTTAGCCATTCTTCTGTCATCCATTCGCCTTACGTGGCCCAGCCACTCAGGCCTCCTACTCTTAATAAACCGGACTATGTCGGCGCTCAGAATCAGTTGGTCCAGTTCATGGTTCATTTGAATCATAAAAGTAGGAAATAGAGAATATTATGCCAACAGTAGACTATGGAGAGGCAAACTTCTTCGCAGTAACACAAAAAAATTACAAATATATAAGACACTTATCAAACCAGTGGTTACCTATGCAGGCGAGACATGGACATTAACAAAAACGGAATAAGAAACACTACGAAGGTTTGAAAGTTTGCATGGCGTGTTTATGGCTCGGTTAAGTAAGATCATGAATGGAGAATAAGAAATAACCAGGAGATAGATAAGCTACTGAAGCATGAGGACATTGTAATATTCGTAAAGGCTCAACGAATACAATGGCTATGGTACCTAGAGCGGAATGGATGATCAGCGTATGCCAAAGAAAATCCTGGGGGCGCAAGTTTATAAAAGCAGAAAGTGGGTGACCTAGGATAAGATGGTTGGATGATGTGCCAGAAGGAAGATCTAAGAAGAATGGATGTGACACTGAGATGGCAATGGGCAGGAGTCATTGGAGAAGAATGGTGATGGAAGCCAGGGCTAGCGTTGGGCTGTAGTGGTAAAGAAGAAGAAGAAGGAGCCTTCTATACGCTAGTTCTTCCTCGGCACGTGATACATGTTGTCCACTTTGTGTATACCACCATTGGACGTAGATCCAGTATCCAATATTGGATGTGTGCTCCTCCTTCACTTCTCCATTTTTCTCCGTCTTGGGTCCTCTCTGTCTCTATTTCCGTGCACGTCGCTCCGGCATGAGCTTTTAAGTTCAAGGTCGTCCACCTGTTTCTTTTGTGGGCTCCCTCATTTCCTCTTCTTTCCCGTACAGTGAGAAACAAAGGAGCAGCCGGAAACATTCGGAAGAAAGAAACTGCCGAGCGTCCGAAATTCTAAATCGCACGCATGCGCTAGTTCACTCGATCGGCTAAACTCCAGAAACCTAATATTAGCGGAAAAAAACAAATAACAGGAATCTGGCGAGAATAGTCAGAGAAATTCTTTCGGGAAACTGCATGTCAACTATTTTAGTTTCACGCGTGCGGAAATCTTGAGCCCAAAACACTTCTTACCTTCCGATTTTTCAGTAACCATTTAATACAGGGACGAAGGGAAAACCGAAAGGTGACGGAAAGAAGTTAATGATTAATTACAGAAGACCAAATAGAGACACAGAAAAAAGTTTAAAGGTGAGGAAAGGTATGAAGGGATAAGTGTTTTGGTTCCAAGATTTCCGCCCGTGCGAAACTAGTGTTGCCTCTGACAAAGCTTTCTGGTATTACTTCTATCTGCTAGTATTACGTTTCTGGAGTTTAGCAGATCAACTGCAGTAGCGCATGTGTCTGGTCTTGAATTTCCAACGTTTAACAGTTTCTTTATTCGGAATTTCTCACCTTACTCTTTAACTCGCCAACCCATTTGACCAACGTGGCGAGGGTATTGGTTAAATTCCACCATATCCTTATCATAAGTGAACGTATTACTGTTTTATAGAGCCTGATTTGCAGTCCTGGTCAGCGTAAAATATTTCAGTGCGTAGTTTTGAAATATCCCAAATTTGGATTGCAGAGTTTTTGATCGTTGGATTTACTGTCTGTTCCGAACAGGGGATATTTACGAGGGCGACGAACGGGACCGGACCCCAGAGGGTCGAAAAAAGTTTACGAATTTTTGTTTATTTCTTAATTATTAGACTACTTTATTATTTTTTTCAGCTGTGTACGCTAATATGGTAGTAACTATTTTTTTACAAACATGTTTATTACACAGAATTTGCGTATACGTTTGAAAAATGAAATATAGGAAAATCAGTACAGTCAATAAGTAAGCCTATCTTCTAAACAACGTTTCAGTAATGGGTATTTTAATTGTGTTATTACCTTTTACGTTAATGGGACTCATTTCATGATGTTATCACATGATTTTCAACCACTTTAAAGGTAGTAATGACTAGACTTTACTTGTTTTTTTCTTCTGTATGAAAGCAACTCGACCTGACCCACATCCCCACAAGGCCAAATTCTAGATACGCTACTGGATCCGAAGAACGTTGATAAGCGTAGCTAGTGGAGCGTTCACAGTGTACACGAAACAGTGTGTCGCATAACCCTTAAACGCTAATAGCGTTATATACGGTGGCACTTAATTAAAGATAATATGGCATTCACGCCGTTACTCAGCCAATACGCTACGACGTTATGGCCCATTCAAAAGTTGAAAACAATCTTAGGCTTTCACATGAACACATTATATTGCCGACTTTATATACACTGCATCATTGCAGCCAGTATTAACAACATTACGGTCCGTTTGTGCGTTGTATGCCGGCTTTCCATTACCGTCTGCTCTTCTTCCCCCTCCCGCCCCCCCCACACACAACGTATTGCGTTTCTTGATCCGTTTCCGTTTCACCTACGTGAATATGTTTTCATTACATCAATTTCTTTTAACGCAAGAAGTGATAGATATTATTTTGATGCAGTTTCGATGTTCCTGTTTGTAGGATAAAACGTATTCCGTTTGTCTTGTTTTCGCTTTTTTTTTTTTTAAGAGAATTAGCTTTTCTTGAGAGCAATAACAGATGCATGTCTGGGAAAGGAACAACCTGGTTTTAGGAAAGGTCGCTCCTGCAGTGATAACATTTTTAAAAGAATATTAGAAAAACGACGTGAAGTCAATTTGGAAACACATGTTGCCTTAGTTGACTTCGAAATGCTTTTGACTCGGTCGTTAGAAATAGACTGTGGACAATAATGGAGCAAAGAGGATAAGAGGATACCCGGTACGCTGGAAAATGAATCGAGACGTGAGGTAAAATTATAAAACTCTACAAAACAACGGCTGTTCCAGTGCTCTTATATGGCAGTGAATCCTGGATTACAAAACAAAGAGATAATAGCAACATTCAATCAGCAAGAAGGCATCATAAAAGATATGAAGATTTACGGGAAGAATTAGATATATATAATCTAAATGAGAAAATTGAAGAATACAGGGGAAAATGGAGATAGAATTTGAGTCGCATGGATGAAAATAGAATACCAGTAATTGTAAACAGGTATAAACCTTCTGGAAGAAGGGCTGTAGGAAGACCAAGAAAGAAATGGGTCTGATAATATTAAGTCGGAACAGGCATTGCCTAATCCCTGAAGTGTAGAAGAAGAAGAAGAATTAGCTTTTCCAACAAAAATTTACTTCAGAAAAAAATTTGACGTTTAGTAAAAATCTTGAGGTACGACTTTCAGTTAAAGTTATCGGCAGGCAAAGAGGAAGAAGGAGATACGGTGTGCTCACAGATTACATGATGAGGCGAAATAAGGGAGAAATCTTGAAGCGCAGGGCACCGACGGACAAAGTGAAGAAAACTGTTCAACTGAACCGTGTCTACGGACCGAACTGCCTTTTATTATGATGACTATACTTTAATTGTACAAAAGGGATGTCGCTGGGTGACTGTTTTCTGTATGTCTGTACTCGTTGCGTAACTCGAACACGTATTGCCTGTGTAAAGACTGATATGTGCATCCACTTTTTCTAATTAAAAATATTTGGCACAAAAGATCGACGTTGCTGAGGCCACCATTACTTGCGGGAAGCGGTCGTGCCTAACTCACGTGGAACTCGTCTCAAACGTAATTCGTTCGAACCTTTATCCTTCGTGTCTCCGAAAAGTGAGTGTAATTCCGTTGTGGCTGTTAACGTTCACGTGAGATCCACATTTTGATCGCTGTTTCATTGTAGTGATGCTTGCACATTCGCCACAAATGTCGTTTGAACGGGAAGTCGCCTGTCCGCACTTTACAGTTCCAGTTATTGAACTTCAATTAAGCCGTTTAGACAAATGCGAGAGAGAAAGTGAGAGAGAGAGAGAGAGAGCACGCTTGAATAGGACGGAAAGAGAAGGGCTGAAAGGGTATACTTGATTTATCAGGAAGTTGAACTTCTGGGTTTGACATGTCCAAGCGAGTTGTATTATTTAATAGCCTTTACGATTCTGCGTACGCGCGTGTGTGTGTGTGTGTGTTGGGGCATTTGTAATAAGAAAACGATTAATAATCTAATAAAGTGCCACCAGCGCGCTTTGTCGAAAACGAACATTAGGCCAGCGAGCTGTCGTCTTTCAGGGACGTATTTCTACCCGTATAAGCGATTATCAACAACTATGTCTAAAGGCGGGTTGTAGAAGGTGCGCGCGGCGGTCGAAAAAATTTGAAGGGACACTTTACAACCTCAACAGATCTATAGGCCTACTAGGTGCGCGCAAGGAACATTTTATTTACTTAATGTATTCTTTTATTTCATTTCCATCTTGTGACTTCTTCTAGTAGCTTTGTCACGAGTTTCGGAATGACTATAGGTCATTATCTCTCGTATGAGATCATCAGACATTAAAATTTTAATTAAATGAAACACATATTAACAATTAAAACTGTTTCACGTACACGCTGCGTGTAAGGTCTATGTATTGTATTGTTTTGATTGCAAATTTTTATAGTTTTCTACTGTACGATTCAAAATAACAATATAATAAAGGTACTGTAACAAAAGTGTGTTTTAACGTATAAATTCGAATAATTCCGTATTAGCGCTTCCAACGGCCAAATCGCTAATTCTTCAGTGTAACCACAGCCTATCCTACTAATTTCTGAGCTTTATTAGTTTATATGCAACCACGAAAGTAACAACATAAATTATAAATCAGTGGGCCTCTTTTCTTTTCACATCTGGCTTAGAGCGACCAAAACTGACCGCCGCGCGCACCTTGTATAAACCCTCGGTAAGGACCCATTGACCGCCGCGCGCACCTTGTAAAACCCCCCTAAAGACAGATGCCAGATGTTTCGGGTTTCGGGGCGAGCAGTTGAACCGAGTGTAATGTTAGAACTGGATTGTATAAGGACTTTGGGATACGAGAAAACTCCGTATTTATAGTTCTTAAAAAAAAACTATTTTTACACGTAAGATCAGATTGATTTTCAGCATAATTTGCTAAAGAATGAAGATAAAATAACAAGTTTAAAAATAAAATACAGTGGTGTTTAAAATCCGGCGTCCGGGTTGTCCGGCAACCTAAATCGTATTAAATTTACAAAATCGTGTTCTTTGCCGACTGAGTTAAAGGGACATTAGCCGTTATTAATCTAATTTTTAAAACAACGTTTCGTTGTACCGAAAATCGACTCCGTCACCAGGCAAATAATGCTAAAAATATCACAAAATAAACACCGTTCTGTTACTCCAATGATAGAAAGTCAAGTAGCCTATACGAAGATTCCATTACAGTTATTAATATAAATAACTGAACGTAAGTAAACGGATTAGCTTACCTCGCAGAGTTCAGTTTCTAAGAAGCATATTCAGCGGGTTAAACCGTTACCCGCCCTTAGCTACAGGTATCCGGAAGCTCTCATAACCGGAAACAACAAGATTCAGAACAGTTTGAAAAAAAGGAATACATACAAAAATGTATAGGCGTGCGCAGCCTTTACGATGGCAGTGAAATACGAGAACACAGTGTAAAAGCAAGAGCATGTGACGTAGTGTTCGTTAAGTGGTGGCGTTATGCATCAGCCACGTAATTGTATATTCACGGATGAACAAAAGAAAAAATCTGTTTAGAGCAGTGGTTCTCAACGGGTGTGGTGCGGCACAGGAACCTTGTGATACTGTTGATAAAAGTAATTAATATAATTTTACTTGACATTTATTTCAAAAATTAACAAGACAAAAATATTCAAGACATTAAACATAATTATTTTACAATGGGTTTATTGGATTACGCCTTACAATAAAACATTTGAGTTTTTAATGAGAAACTTAAGCTTGCCTTTTCTTACACCAAACTTCAATTCGTGGTGTAACTAAAGACAAACAGAGGCGCATTTCCTTTTCAGCTAAGGGAAGTATTTCGTGGTTCTTGTTTTTTATGTTTGACAGTGCGGAAAAGCCCAGCTCCACAAACAGGTTGTACAGAGATGTAAACTGCTTCCACTGCTATTAATGAGTACTCTTTCCTCGCTCACATCCAAAACCTGAGAAATGGCAGTTCACCCTATTTCATTCTAAGTGTTCGGTCTGAATGGAGTTCCGCGAGTTGCTCTTCTTTTTCTAGAGGGAGGTCGCTTGTGGATTCGGAGGACATAGCATGAGAATTGCGCACCAGTCGCAGGCCTACTTGGCGACAGTGGTGGAGCGAAAAAGTTTTGTAGGGATTCACGACAAGTGATTGTGTGCCGTGAACAAAAAAAAGGTTGAGAACCACTGGTTGATAGTAACAATTTCACTACAGTAATCTATTAATCCGTAAATGGCCTAAATAATTTTTAAATATTGTATTTATTTATATCTAAACTGCAATATTGAAGAGTACAGTATTGTAAGTTTCAGCTTATTTAAACGTACTAATTGAAAATTTAAAAAAAGTATTTCTCTTCCCGAATTTCGAAAGCTTCCCGCCCGATCACGGCAGGATCTACTGTACAGTGGGGTGTCAAGAATTTCGCTTTGAGGGAGGGACGTCCGATCGAGTCAGCTTCATACAAAAGAAAAAACAACTTGAGACTAATCCACATTACTACCTTTAAAGTGGTTGCAAAACGTGTCATAACACCCTGAAATCAATCCCACTAAATTAAACGGTAATAACACAATAAAAGTACGCGTTATTTAAATATTCTATAGAAGATACAGTATTTATTGACTGAATTGATTGTCCTATATTTCATATTTCAAATGTACACGGAAATGCTGTGTAATAAACCAGTTTGTATATTTAAAAAAGAGTTACTACTATATTCGCGCACTCAGCTGAAAAATAATAAAATAGCCTAAAACTTAAAGAGATTAACAAAATTTGTCTACCCTCTGGGGGAGAGGTCCGGTCCCGCTCGTCCCTTCCCCGTAAAACGCCCCTGCTGCTGAGTGTACATTAGTGGTTCACATGGTTTTGTATTACTGCAGTGATCGATTACGCTTTTCATATGTTTTAGAATTATTTACCTGAAGACAGCCGTTTGGAATCCGGTCCGTCCGAAAGTTTAAAAATTTCAGTGACAGCTCATATCCCTTTTATCAAATTTTAACACAAAATGATCCATGACCATTGGAATCTGTTTATTGGCGTGTGTAAAATCTGTGTAGCTTTATTGTTAACATAAGATTTCGATAATCGTAGAAAGACATCGTTATTTAGGACTTAGTGTCGCAAAGCCAACCCACAGATAATGGCCGGAGTTAATCTTCCCTTTGGTTCGTTGGTTCTTCAGCCAAACGTTTATCTGACAGTCCTTCTTCGCCTTGTCAGCGACAGCGGTGAACTCGTCGACGACTTAGAAAAGTCACAACATTTGACTGCGTCCAGATTCGCGTGAATCAAAACAAAAGCGAAGAATTAAATGTTTCGTTTATTTGTCGACCTTCTAAAATATAGAATTGCTTCTACGGTCCATCGTCTGTTGTGTTTAACACGCAAACAGTAATGTCTCTTCCTCATAACTTCATGTTTCGTACTTTCCTTGAATTTTGCATTCTTTAGGGAGGGAGGTTTGGTTTCATTTGTCCGCCCTTCCATTGACCGCGCGTGCGAGCGCAAGAGAGGGAGGGGGAGAGAGAGCTGTGTTATGCATTTAATATCTTCAAATAAGTACACTGCAAGTAGGTTTATATAAAAAAAAATACACTAACATAATTGTAAAACACGAAAACAATAATTTGAACAAATATATTACTCAGGCTGAAGGTGAAAGTAAACCTACTTGCGGTGTATTTATTTGAAGATATTACAAGGGAGACGTGCAGGAAACTCAACGAATTACTTACAAAGGAATAATGGACGAAAAAACCACAGGGTCATGCAACTTATTCCTATAACTTATGTGTTAGACGTAAAAAACAATTAATTAATTGTTTTGCAAACATCTATTTCAACAAAAAGTGCATAAAACTAAATATTCTTCCAAAATACACTAAAAAAATTCTAAAAAACAAAAACAATAATTTTAACAAATTATTACTCAGGCCCAATAGGTGAAAATAAACCTACCTCCAGTGTATTTCTTTGAAGATATTACATGGGAGATCTGCAGGAAACTCAACGAGTTATTTACATAGGAAAATATGCATTTGGTAGACTTCAGAATTTCTCTTTACCATAAATACTCTGATATTTTGAGATATGCCTGACGATTGACTGCTTTGTAGTCAGGTGTACTGTACTGACGATTGCGATATTTTTATGTATTTAATCTCCTCCCCTTCGCGCAGTTGTGGCGCCCCGTGGTATACTTCTAACCGCACCATCCGCTGAGGTTTTGAGGCCCTTTCGTCCAGTAAGAAGTCTACTTCCTTGTACCACGGAAGACTGCAGGGAAATCACAGCCAGCTAGTAAACCCCCTTGCTGCTGCCACACTCTTCAGAAGATTCAAGGTGAAATGACCAACAGACTTGCAATAAATAATTAGGAACTATACCAGTGGTTCATAATTACTGCAGTATTGTATATTTCATCTGATTTACGTAATATTAGTACATTGTAAACTTTTTATGTTTAATATATAAAATAAATTAACCCCTAAGCCATTGGAAACGTGTTTAGTTTAACTGTAAGCTTCATCCTTCTGCCTTATAAGCTTCACCCTTCTGTTTTTACGAAGGAAATACACGTTACGTATTTGGTAGGATTTTGGGAATCCTACCACGGCTGAAAGGTATCGTTTCGTATGAAGCGACTGCGGGTTGTACAAATAATGCTGACAGCGTTAAATAGTGTAATAGCTGGTCGTATTGACGAATGCATTTTCTTTTCACTTTTATGCCCCTCTGTCTGCAACCAGTTACGGTGTTGTAGAAAGTTTTGTGAATTCACACATATTACATTCTGTATTTTCTTTCTTTTTATTTCTTTTTTTACGTTTCTATATGTCCCTGACGTATGGGTCACTGTCATTATAATTAGTGAATGATGTCACATCACGGAAAATTAAAATCGTTTCAACATATACCGTCCTGGCGCTGTGTGTGTTCAGAAACTGTATAGGCCTACATGTACTGAGAATTCGAATCCGAATTTTGCTGGTTTGATACTGCGACATGTCAGGGCGATAACGGTGCCGTACGCGGGGTATTTTTAATGGATTTAAAAATATTACTGTTTTTGTGCTAAAAAAAAACATTGAATTTTCACATTCGGTGCTTGACTTGCTCGTGTAGGAATGTCTTGTAGTCTCTCGCCTCCGCTCGGCCATAATACGCTGATAATGAAATAATAATAGGAAAACCATGACCTTCACCTTGTCGTATTGGGTAACGTTCTTACCGACGATGGAAGACGATATGAGGGTTGGACCCAAATAAGTTGTAAAATGCGGCGCCTCGTGGCAGGCAAGGTTAAAATTTCGTTTTGGAAAAGTTCGTGCTCTCGCTTTAGACATCATGAGACTATCTGCAGCCACATCAGAGTATCGCTGCCTCAGCCAAAACTATGATAGTCGAAAGCCTTTAAAGTAGTAAAGTGTTTTTAAAACCGTGATTATACAGTGTCCCGACACTGTCTTTGTGAACCAGAACCTTTGCGTTACCGTATAGAATTCCTTAAGCTTTCGCGGCCGGAGTCAACATTGTTGGAATTATTATTTGCCAGGCTGTTAGGCTGTGGTCTACGGTTTTTTTTTTCGAGACAGACGTTTCGGCCCACCACCGTCGTCATTCTGTTATCGGTGTAGTCGTTGTTTAAGTGCATAAATATGTCGACACCGAATTACATGTGGAAATAATAAATTAATTACGACTGATAACAGTCGCATTTATTTCCAACGTTGTTTTAAATGAAGGAGCTATACTTTGAGTAAATCTTCATTGTAGCGTGGGGAGGATGCGCGAAAGAAAGAGGGCTGATCTCAGAACGAAGTGAATATACTACGAGCCGCCTTGAGGTACGCGTAACCAAATGTGGATATGACTATATACTTAACAATGCCATAGCACGATCCATCAAAAAAAGTCCTACACAGTTATTTCACAAAACGAAACATGTCTACTTTTTTGGGAATACTTAATGCTAAAGTTTTAATTTAATGATACAGGTTATAATGTTATAGTTTCACATAAACGTCTCGTGACTATTATTGAAGCGTGAGTTATTGTTACCGTTTAGACTATATTTCTCCACGTTATGTATTACCCGTCTCCACATTACGTATTATCTTCTCCTCCGTCCTATATATTAGATCATTTCTCCAACATTATGTATCTTTATTTATCCATTTGTTCCAAGCTTTTTTGGCCCGGACTGTATATTAAAATATGTGATTCTGTAAGATATAATAAAAAGTGTCGGTAGGGAAAAACCCTTATATACAAAATAGTAATTCACCCAGTTTCGGTAAACGACGTAGAATTCCGGGATCGTACCATTAAATCACCGAAAGGCTGTTTGAGTAATAGTTAACCCGCCATTGTGTGTACGTTAAAAACCACGATCTTCGTGTCCCAACTAATCGGTTTTCCATCGAAGAGGGAGAAAACGTCGTGCGATCTGGATGCACGCCAAGCCTCTCCTCGCACAACTTGCGCAAGTACGTAACGCTGAAAGACTGAAAATGTGTTGACCAAAAACCTGTAATAACGTAACAGAGGTTTTCTCATTTATATCTATAAAATTATAATCTTTTAATTGGTAATATTGTTTTGGAGCAGGTATCACATTTTAATTATTTGGGATGTGATACCTCATATAGGAAGGACAGCGATATCGAGAGACAGTTAAATAAATTCAGTTATACCTGTGGAACAATAAGACGACTATTGAAGAATAAAACGCTGAAGGAACACAGATAAATTTCTATAAGGTCGTGGCTGTGCCGAGTTGGATGTGAAATACGGACCCTCCTCCAAAAAGACGTTTCAAAAATACAGGCCTCTGAAAAAAAATTTCAATAGAGTTAAGAGATGCAGTTTGAGAGATCGTCTACGAAACGACGACATAAGGAAAGACCTGGAGTTACAGACGGTTCTGGATAGAACAAAGGAATACAGGCAGAATTGGAAGTCCCATGTCGAACGCGTATTCCTAAACAAGCGTTTGAATATAGGCCAGTGGGGACGAGAGATCGTGGAATACCCTGGGAGAAAATGGTCAGAGACTCTGTGAAGTCGAAACGGGCTGCAGCCCAAGCCATTAGTGAAGAAGGTTTTCTCATTAGGGAAGCCTAGTAAGGTTTTCTCATCAGGTCAGAAGAGGATCTAGTAAGATGTAGTTCATAATCCAGCAAAACAGTTGTACGTATAGGCTATAATTTGAACTGAATGCTGTGTAAAAATTAAAAAAAAAAACAATAAAAGGCCACAACAGGACGTAAGGCTTAAATCCGTGCAGTAAAGGAGAAGACTAATTGATGGTTTAATTGCGACGCGCATAAAAATCCGGAGTATCGCGTTGGCGGCGATATCGTTTCGTGGTATCAAGGGATGACGAGCGAAATCCAATTCGCGACGGATACGTCGAAATTAAATCTTGCCGAGTATTTAATTTAATAAAATTTTATTGCCGCTTTTTTTTTATTATTCGTATGAAACTCGTAATTGTTGTAAAAACACGCGTTATCAAGAAACAATCGGTAAATAAAAGTACATGTGGGGCGAACACTTGTCTGGCATTATTGGCCGCGTACCCTCCCCTAAGGGAATACAATAACGGAGACAAGCCAATTGTTTTTCAATCGCTTCCATATGTCAGTGGATTTTGTACATCATAACCAAACAGATTGTTTTTATCTGGATATACGTTGCTCGCTGGCCGATACCCTTTTGTGTGTTTAAACAAAGGCCACGTTTATTTAAACCTTATTCACGGGTTCGTTGCTTCTGGTTTCGCCTGCAGCGGTTCCCGGCTGCGCACTTCTTCATCGGCCTGTAACATTTTTTTTTTTAAATAGTGTACGAAACAAATTTCAGATGTATGCACCATACTTGTTTCAAATATGCGTGCAGATACATTTTTCGTCAAACACATCTTGGTGGTTTTTGGTCACGTATTCCTTGAAGAAAATTTAACCAGGCGTTTTTCAAACGAGTTAATGCGTGACTACCAGATATACCTATAACAGGTATTTTGGAACGATATTTTTTGTGGAACGGATATAACAGTGACTGAAAAGTTGAAATACCTGTTCCGATTCAACAATAACTGAAAGTCGAAATACCCGTTCCGATTACTCGCGGTTCCGAGTCGCGGGACTCCCCTACGCAACTAACGAGTAAACAAGAACACAACAACAAGTAAACGAGTATTAGGAGTATTACGGGTACACAAGTAACAACAAGTAAACGAATAGTACAAGTATTATGAATATTACGAGTACACGAGTACGAAGCCACTTTTTGGTGCTGAATACTTTATTCTGCGCATGTACCGATTGCCATACAAGTACGAAACGAAGCAAAACAGCGAGGATCAGAATATCTCTATGCCAAAGAGACGAAGCTGTTTTTAATAAACGAAAAAAAATTCATACTGATGGTACGTTTATTCTCGTGTGTTATGCAGATATATAATACAGATTATAATAACAAATTATATATTATACTGGTCACCAACTTGGTAAATTTTGAAAAAGCGAATTATATTGTGTTATAACCTACAGAGTGGCTGGATGATTTTAACGTCACTGCACATCTCTCGTAAATTTTTTTGACATTCTTTGTTGTGCTATTACGTGCACTCTAAATTTCATTGCCTGAGTTTCGCTACTAATTTGTCTAACCAAAATGGAATCAATAATTTAATATTAAATCTATGTCAGTTTGTTTACTCCTAGTGAAAACTTAAATTAGTATTCCCAATGGGAGATAAGCCTTTTGGAGATAATATAAATTCACTTGTTTCTTATTTTCGTTTGAACAGTAACAGTTTAATAAAGTCACAGTGTAATGTAACACTGTTAATACTTTTAGTTTCAATTTATTTCTTATAACAAACTATACATGCAGGTATACGTATAATAAAGTATATAATAACAGGTATTTGTACGTGTTATTTTTTTGGAACGGTTTCGCTCGTACCTGTTATTTTCAAATACCAGTTTAGCACACCTCTAGCTTGTACAAGCAGAAAAAGTAAGATCTGCCACAAGTAATAGCATTATATTATTTTCCGTGGATTTGTTGTTTACACGATTGATTTTGTTTTATGCGTAATATTTAGGTAGTTTTTCCTTCCTGTACCTATTTATCGTAGCCAAATTTACGTGTATAATATTTAAATAAACGGTTGGTTTATGTTTATTCGCTTCGTCACGCCATAATCGACAAACTTGTGGCCTGGATGATGTCTCCCCCTCTCTGCCCCTTAATAGGTTTATCAGATTTTTTTTCGTATGAGCCACTGTGGACTACGTTTTGTTCAGCTGGTTCCTCCCTTCTCCTACTCTCCCTTCCTCCTCTCCCATATCTCCTTCGTGATTTATCGTTGTCAGTCCTTCCTTTCGCAGTCCAGATGGCACCTGTCCTCTTCTTGGGGTTTTCCTGGAAACCTTGGGCATTTTTAAATTTCTTTTTGAGTGGTAAGTGTTCTTCAATGTCTTCGTAAGTAATCTGCCTTATTCTGTGTCTGTTAGTTTCCCTGTTCGTCTGTCAGGATTCATTCTTTGAATATGTCCGTTAGAAAGTAATCCTTTTTCTAATTACGTCTGTGGTTTTCCCAACGTGTCCGTACAGCTCTGTTATATAAAACACTGATCAGACCTGTTGTTACTTATGCATCCGAGACATGGACTCTCGTAAATAAGGATATAAGTGCACTAAGAATTTTTGAAAGAAGAATTTTGAGACAGATATTTGGACCGGTGAAGGAAGGGAATATGTATAGGATCCGAAATAACGGTGAAATAAATGAGTTGATCGGTGGACAAGACCTGGTGAGACACATAAAATCAGCTAGAATTAGATGGCTGGGACACGTATTCCGTATGAATGTTACGAGGATGCCCAAAACTATATTAAGCGGAACGATACTGGGCAAAAGAAGAAGATGAAGGCCTCGAAGAAGATGGCAGCAGGATGTGGAAGAAGATCTAAGAAAGATGGGCATTAGGAACTGGAAACTGAAGGCAGTGGACAGAGATGAGTGGAGACGGGTCGTAGCGGAGGCCAAGGCTCACCATGGGCTGTAGTGCTGGAGAGTAGTAGTAGTAGTAGTAGTCCGTACAGCTCATTATTGTGGCGTCTTGTGTACTGGTCTCCACCTTTTATTGGTCCCAAGATTTTTCTTATTATTTTACTTTCCGTGACTTCCAGTTCTTCCAGCATCATTTTCTTGTTCAGAGTCAGACACTCAGCTGCATAAAGTGCCTCCGGGCGAATTACCGTTGAGTAATGCCTAAATATGGCATTAGTGTATATTGTTTTCTTGTTATATGTATCATTGGTTAAATGGTAAGCAACTTTCATGTTATTAACGCGTCCTTTAATGGCTCTTTTCTCTGAGACATTTTGTGCAATAATTTTTCCGGGATACTTGAATTTGTCAGTTCCATAAATTTGCCCATATCGAGTTTTCTTTTCTTTTTTTGATATTGTCGTGACGTTTGTCATGAACTTGATTTTTTCAAAAGAAATTTGTAAACCCGCTCTTTCGGGTTTATCAGAATTGTTATAATTTTTTGTTTTATTATTAAATTATTAAAGAACACTGCCTTTTAAGTACACGTTCCAATAAAAGCGGGTAAGCGGGTTTGAAAAACGATCTCAGAATACTGCGACCTCCTAAGTGTGTTTAATTTGGAAGTGAAATATACGTTGTACGGTTACAGGTCAGAATGTCTCGCACGCTGGCGGTATCTGCATGCAGTGTAACGCTAGGGGACGAATTATTACTAAGGTTATCTTTTCGTGAGTTTGTGCGTGCGTGCGTGTGTGTGTGTGAGTGAGAGACAGTCACGTTGAACTGAATGGCGTAAGAATAGCGTGGAAACGAAAACCAGTGGTAGCTCAAAGGTAACGTTCTGTGTGATCATACCTTCCTAGCGCTGCCTCGCGTTATCCTCCCTCCCCTCAATAACATACTTTTGTACAAACGGTGTTGAGAAGTGTTTTTCGGTCAGGGGTGTATTTTGGGGGGGGGGACCGGACCCCAGTGGGTCGAAAAAAGTTGACGAATTTTGTTAATCTCTTTAATTATTAGACCTTTTTTTCCATCTGTGCACGGTGATGTAGCCTAGTAGTAATTTTTTTTAAACATAACAGTTTCATTACACAGCATTAGCGTGTACGTTTGAAATGTGAAATATAGGAAAAACAAATCAGTCTATAAGCATCTTGTAAACGATGTTTTAGTAATGCGTATCTTTTTGGGGTTAGGTTAGGTTAGGTTAGGTTAGGTTAGGTTTACTTTACTTCAATGTGACTGATTTCGGGATGTTATCGCACGTTTTTTAGCCACTTTAAAGATAGTTGATTAGTCTTGACTTGTTTTTTTTTTTTCTTTTGAATGAAGCCGACTCGACCCCTGGACCCCCCGAAGGCAAAATTCTAGATACATCACTGTATTCGGTTGTACTTAGCCGTGTATTGTAGGTACCGGTTTGTTCTGGAAGTAAGTTGTAAAGAAAGGAAGTTCAGTTTTGAGGGACCAGACGCTGATTCGGCTGTTCATTTCAGCTCGGATCGAGTATTGTACTTAAAAAAAAAAAAAAAAATTGATACCAAACAGGTGTCTAGACTCGCCAACAAGAGTGATGACATACATTGGTATTTACTGTAGAAACCCGTTCAGCTTATATTAAAACGCGCATCTTTTGCTTAATTAACGGTCCGTTTCGTGCGCACGTTGCTGATTATAGTGGCCGCTGTTTGCGTTTGTGGTGTAGCGTCTTCCTAGCAAACCTACACCTATTGTTGCTAGAATACATCTCGTATTGGCATTAATACGGTAAATAGTTTTTTTTTTTTGTTAGGTCAACCTAATCCAGTGTGGACAGACCTAAAAAAAATCTGTCAAACCAAGTTACAAAATTTACAGACAAAATAAGAATGATATTCAAAGCAAGTTACAAAATTTACAGACAAAATAAGAATGATATTAGTAGTACGATTCATAGAAATAATACAAGACACAACACAGTGATTAAATTTTATAAGACAATTTCAATACCTACGCTGATTATACGATGTTATGACAAAAAAGGAAAGCGGCAAGATTCAGAGTGCTGAAATGCAGTTTCCTCGAAATACTTGAAATTATATATTGCAAGATAGAATAAGGAATGAAGATATCGCATTCAAAGGAATGAAGGCATTTATTCAATATATATTTGGAACAGTATTGTCGGAGCAAATTGTCGAAATGTAAGTTCCATTTTACAGGTTTTCTCTCCTCCATGTGAGCAGTGTACACGTGATGAAGATGTCAGACCGGTAGTAGCATTGAGGAAAAGCGACGAATGTACATTGCACAGTATGGTGTGGAAAAAAGACGCCCTCCGTGGAAATAAAATGTGGTTTTAAAGCACTCTCCGTGATAAGTACCAGTCACTAGACGTGATTACGGACTGGCGAAAAATTGTAGGACACTTTCAGAAGAAGAAAAGAACAAAATTGGAAACAAATCCTGCAGCGAAGGAAAATTAAATAATTTAGTAAACGTTTTAAAACATTAATGGGGATGACAATATTTTTGCCCGCATTTGGTATTAAAGGCGAGCACGCTGATTGCGGGAGACGGATGGGTAGGGGCCTTGCGTGAACGACCGGTGGAGAAATGACCACGTAAGGGTAGTTCTCGATTAATTAACCTGTTCACCCCCCACTGTATTCGCGTATGTGCGCGTCGTTCCATAAAAAAAGTGTTTACCGCGAGGCGTAATTGATCCGAGCGGTCTACAGAATTCTTCCTCTTTTACGAAAGCCGGACTCGGGAAACGATCGGCTTTAGAGAACTAATTTTTACTCCCGTCGTCTAGTAGAAAACTACTTGGACTTTCACGTTAACGTTTAAGGTACCAAGTACTCGCTGAAGGACTTCGCGTTTGTATAAAATGTTTAGTTATCCCCTATATTCTCCCTTAACCGGGCTTCGATTCATTTTATTACGATAGTAGTACACACACAGTTCGGTTATGAAAAGTAAGTCACTATTAGGATAGGACGGGTGACGTGACAAACGATTGTCCCTGAGACGAATTCCAAACCTTGAAGCATTAAAAGTTAGTGCAATAATTTCGGCGGCCCCCGGTCATTTCGAAACTTGAAGTTATATCAGTCTCTCACAAAGACATAACTCGTTTTCCGCCGTGCTTAAGAGAAGTCACGCTTTCGACCAAATACTGTGAAACTTCGGAATAATGAAAGTCGATATCTCGCTGTAAAATTGGTTGAGACCTATTCGCTACTAGCAAGCAAAAGGTTCTTCGTAATTTGTCACCTTATTTTATGGCATCGTGCTTTGTTAAACTTCGCTTTTAGTTTCTCTGAACAAAAGTAAAGAAAGGACTAAATATATTTGTTGTTTTTGTACGTAAGGACTAAATTATTTTATTTCAAACAAATCAACTGACTTATCTTAATTCGTATGTAGAACGACCTTGAATAAATAGTAATAGATAATTGTAGGTAAAATGATTAAAGTGCAGTATTTAATTTTACACATAAATAAAATTAACTTATGTTAGGGCCAATTAATTGGTTAACAGGGAGGACATAGTAACAGGGTTACAGGGTAACAGGGTTTATCAGTAAGTAATAAAACCCTAATATACAAAGAGTAATAATTCCTGTAAGGATCTACGGCATTGATTTGTGGGGATGCGCCAAAAAACCCAACACAGTCGTTTTCTAAAAATGTGAGACTGAAACTACTCAGAACGATGGTTAATGCCTCGTAGTATGACTCAAGTAAAACGATCGACAGTGAGCTCGGGGTAAGATACGTTCAAGACGTCATACACGATAAAAGCAGGAAACATTAGGCTAAACTCGGAACCCACGAGAACCCGTAGATAAGACCGCTGCCGTACAGGGAAGATAATTGGAACTCAAAAGTAGATTGTCTGATATACTGTAGTCGAGGAATCGTCACTGGACGATTGCCAATCACGTCGACCGCGGTCAGTTGCGACCGATGTGGAAATTTGAACCCGGTCAATTGCTTTTTCATGTTATAATACACAAATTGCCATTTTAGTTATATTCATTCTGATCCATTGTTTGAAGCTAGAAGAACTAACGGAGACCGTATTAGAAAAATGACCATCAGCAATCAGCTGTGGAGAGGAGAGCACTTGAGTGGTTTGTGAATATTTAATGGGGGTGGACGAAAGGAATCCGAAGCTCATCACGAAAGCCGCCCAGAAACAGGAAGATGAAGACAAAGATCTGAATGGCCAGAAAATGGAGTAACTGGCTACTAGAAGGGAATGTAGACAATGACTGAGGGACCCCGATGGGATGATAAGGAAGGAGTTGTTACCTGTTTTCTCCCGGATCCTGATTAGTACAGTTGATGTTTCGACTCTTTGAAATGTTTCCGTTTCTTGTCGCGTCGAAAGAGTCGTTTGCTTAACGAAGTTAATTGCGATAGTTTCGTTTTGTTTTGCGCTTGCCACTGACGAGTTCGAGCAGCTACGCTGTTCTCAAATAAGACTAAAGACTGACCTAAACACACAATATGAGGGCAGTGATGACCAGTGCGCCTGTGACACAGTCGGGTAACGAAATGACCAACCATTTAAGATTATTATTTATAATATTCGTAAATGCGTGTAGAAGAAGAGGCTTTTGGATTCAAGAAATACCGGCGAAAACAAAAAATTATTTAAGCCCCACAAAACTATTGTGTCTCTCAAAACGAGAATGTTTAAAGTCCTGGGAATAGGTGCGACTTTATATTGGATCTCGTTAAATCTTTTGTATAGGACGTGTCTCTCTAGGATCTGCATCATGTAGCATTGAAGAGGAATACGGATAGTTCAGAGACTTTAGGGGCGCGGTGCTTGAGGAGATTGCGCAGGAGTTCGTCGAAGTATGAAGGGTATGCACAGTACATAAATTTGTAGACGGACCGTAGCAGGCTTAAATATGGACAGCTGGGAATTTGTGCGGCCGTAGTACTCACGTGGTAGTAAAGTTTTGGGGAAAATTAATAGCAGAATGCAAAGAAAAGACAGGCATGGGTCAAGTATCTGGATAAACCGATTTTGTAAAAAAATCCCGAGTTCAGAATATGTTCTCCCGCCATTACCAGGTTGAGGTTCCAAGATGACATAAATAAATATGCATTTATACATAAAAATGGAACATAATGTTTTAGGTTCTTGGCAGTTTGAGTGTAGCAGTATGGAATGTGGGGAGATGGTGAGGTCTCTCTTCCCCCTCTTCCTCCCCCATTTATAATAATAATAACAATAATTCAATATCAAATCGTTGACCGACTTTTCCCCTTTTCCACCATTCTAATTTACTAAATACTTATAAACTAATTCGGAATAACACAAGAAATATTATTATAATAAAAATAATATACTTAAATTTTAGTTTTGAAAATAATCTTACACTATGCTCACAGTATTACTTATAATAAGCCAGTCCTAACTCTTGGAATTAAAACAGAGCCGTAAAAGACAAAACAGTCTCAGATGTTTAAATCCATTTTGAAAGAAAGTAGTGCTTTCATAGGTAATCGCCCACGTCAGGTCACCAACACCCAAACTCCTAGGAGTTGTGAAACGCCTTACTGATCATGTTACTCTGGTTTCAAAATTTTGAGCGACTAACTATTTTTAAATTTTAAAAATTATACAATAGTAACTGCCTGAAACAAGATCTTACGAATTAAAAAGCTACTGACATTATTAACCGATGATTGTCGGACTATAAATGAATAGACTAAGTTTCAATTACAATCTGTCTGTAGAAGGGACCAACTTTAACTACTTTCTCATAATTTTCCTCAGGAAACGAAAACAGCTTTAAACTTCCCATATAACATTTGAGTTTATCATAAATAACAGTAACTCGCTAGTCCTTGAATACCAAATGCCGTCGATGAAGAAGAAAATATATCTGTAATTTAACGAGAAATTACATTCTTAAAATAATTCCCTTGTTAGTTTGCAACGCGTTGCTTGGTTTCAAACAAAGTAATAGTTATAATAATTAAGCGTACTTTGAAATTCATTATACACACATGATTCGAACATTTACGATAATTTTGTTTTAACGTAAGTGGCACAGTTTGTGGTTTTAAGGCGTCAATTCTGCCACCAATAGAAAACAAATGTATCGAATGTATAGCCTACAAGCACGCGCGGGCGGGCGTAGGTCCGGCTCGCTGTACCAGGTTGTTCATTTTGTGAAAACACTCGCAAACACTCGCGATATTATATAAAATGCCCACATTTAAGAGTTAACAACTATAGGGGCGACCACCCGCTTCGCCTTTGAAAATCAAACACGGAATCAGACAAGAGACTGGCCGTGACAGACACAGCGGTTATTTGCTTATGCTTCAATGCATTCGAAACTGCCCCCAGCTATGGCCACCCGTACATCGGCCGCTTCGTTTTTTATATACAGAACCGTGTTGTTAGCCGAACGAAAGTAAACGCAAGAATTAGTACTAACTCGATTATCAATGTATTCCGTAATTTTCCTTTTTTTTTTGTCAAAAAAAGGTGTGTTCTCAGATTTGGGTACGTAAATAATAGACGGTGGCCGACTGCAACATTGTTTTTGTACGTCAGAGTTACGCTTAACTTCAGAGACACGTACAACTAACCTATATTGTCATCACCTGTACTAGGGACGGTAACTTTCGTTAGGACGTTACACTTGCCTAATCGACTGATGTTGAGTGACGCCAAGTTTTCAGGTGAAATGTGACACGTTTTAAATTAGTTATCAAATCGGAATGTGTAAAGATCCGACAATCCTGAACCAGTACTTGAAAAGCGGAGGGGAAGAAATTAAACAGTTCACCAGCCATTGTCTGAATTCACAGGAAGATACGCTTGCGATTTGTAAAAAAAGATTCAGTTGCTTCTTGTTAATTTTTTACCCGTTTAAAATTCAGTTGAAAGTTATATTAAAAGTTGTTTTTCGTTGTAATGTAGTATATTGCTCCAAAGCAAGAATAGCAGCAGAAAACAGAAGCTACTACGCATTAAAAAATATATTCCAATCCAGGAACGTATCAAAAATGTATAAAAGAAAATATATACCACGGTAATGAGACCTGTAGTAACGTATGCAAGCGAGATATTCCATCTGAAGTTGGAAGATGCGAAAAACCATGGTGTTTTCGAGAGGAAAATTCTCAGAAGTATTTATGAACCAGTGTGGGATGGAGGGAGGTGGAGGATAAGAAAGAATCGTGAGCTAAGAGACTTTTATGGAGAAATGAACATAGTTGCGGCAGTGAAGGCGCAAAGGTTGAAGTAGTTGGGACACGCGGTGAGAATGAAAAGTGATCGAGACCTAAAAATGGCATTGGAAAGGAAGCCGGAGGGGGTAAGGAGGAGAGGATGTCGGAGGAGGAGACGGTGTGAAGATGTGGAAGGGGATTTGAGGGAGATGCGAGTGGAAGGTTGGAGGAGTATGGCTCTGGACAGAGAAGAATGGAGGAGAATCATTGAGCAGGCCAGGTTTCTACAGAGACCGTAGTGCCAGAGGAGATAGAGAGAGAGTAGTATGTTGTTCACAAACAGATTTTTATTGTCCCCAATAAAGTAATAACGGTTCTAACGTGGTAAGGAATGTAATAGAAGTAGTATCCAACGTTATGGGTTAGATATGCTAACTTGAGGGGAGCAGCACTTTTTATTTGAAAAAATTGTTGGAGTTATAAAATATTTAGTTAGTGTTACAAAAATGAATGATAGATACCTGTTTTTATACATATTTTGTTTTTACAATTTTCGGTTCTGATATCGTGTTTTGGCTAGAGTATGAAAATCGTCCGAAAAAGTATAGACGCGACGCATGACTGTGTAAAAAAGAAATCAAAACAAAAATTAAATTAATAGAATCTTCAATTCCAAAAATTTGTAATTTATTTAATAGCAAGAACAGCTTGCAGAGAGTGTAATGTCATGTAGGCCTATAGGTTTCAGCCTCGTTCTTGCGTGAGTTAATGACCTCACCATAGTGAGGAATTCCACCAGTTCTCTGTCACATCGTACAGATGTTGAGAATTTATCGAAGATTTGCGTTCATGTAACCGTCGCTCACGACGTGGTGGCTGGAGGCGTACATCATTTGTGAACACCAATCCTTAATAAACAACAGCAATACAGGTTTTACGTTTATTTATGTAATCTATTAGTACAAAACAATAAACATAATTGATGACTGAATATAATCAAAGGAAGAATAGCACCAGGAAACAGAAGCTACTACGCATTAAAAAATATATTCCAATCCAGGAATGTATCAAAAAATGTCAAAAGAAATCATACACCACGGTAATCAGACTTGTAGTAACATATGCAAGTGAGACACGGATGCTGAAGTTGGAAGATATGAAAAACCTTGGTGGTTTCGAGAAGAAAATTCTCAGAAGAATTTATGGACCAGTAAGGGACGGAGAGAAGTGGAGATAAGAAAGAATCGTGAGCTAAGAGACCTTTATGGAGAAGCGGACATAGTTGCGGCAGTGAAGCCGCAAAGGGTGAGATGGTTAGGGCACGTGGTGAGAATGAGGAGTGATGAGACACAAAAATGGCATTGGAAAGGAAGGCGGAGGGAGTAAGGGGTAGAGGTGTCTGAGGAGGGGATGGTGTGAAGATGTGGAGGGGGATTTGAGGGAGATGCGAGTGGAAGGTTGGAGGAGTATGGCTCTGGACAGAGACGAATGGAGGAGAATCATTGACCAGGCCAGGGTTCTACAAGGACCGTAGTGCCAGAGGGGAGAGAGAGAGAGATGATTGAATATATCACATGTATAGATCTAGTCCCATGGTTAGTTCTCTGAATGAGTGTTTAACAGTGACGTATTACAGTAAATACAATTCATTCAATTCTTAACGCCTGAGTACGTCCAGTGGCAATCTAAGGTCTAGTCGTATTTTGTGCAGGGTGTTAAGTCTGCAGATTTGCCTTCGCTTCTAGACGTTTCACTGAAATGTACAGGGGTTTTGTTGATTGTACGCAATCGAGGTCGCTGCTGATATGTCTTTATTGCTGACTAACCACGGAGTAGTCTGGAACGCAGGACCTTGGTCTGAAACTTCCGATAATGGCGATGTTGGATTTGGAAACAGTTCCCTAAAGCCGTAAGCCGTATGTCAAAACTTGAAGACAGTGTTGTAAACTACCAACTTATTTCTAATCGGTAGTAGAGATTTTATGGTCAGGAGCCATACCAGATTGCGAAACTTGGTATTCGGTTGCTTCCTCTTCCTCCAGATATGGTTGCGACGTGGAAGCTCTTTATCCAGATCAGTGACTTCCAACTGGCGGCCTGCTATCTTATTTTAGAAAACCAATTTAATCATTAGGGGAAAGTTTGACAAAACGGGGAGTGTTTCATGTTCTGAGCAAACTAACCTCTAAATCTACCGGTTTAGCAAACTACATGATACTGTGGCCAAACGGCATGTATATTTAGTTGAATTGTGTTCAGCGTCTCACGTGAGTCAGTAAACTCGGTTCGTTTTTCAGAATTGTGAATTCTGGCGGACGTTATCGATTTTTGACTCGCTCTGACTCTTAATTGCGTTTTCTGTGCTACTTTAAACGAGAATGTAAATACAGTAGTAGAAACTACGTTTATTTATCAGTAAAATATTGTAACAACATTTAACTAAGTGCTGACTGAATAACATTTAGAATCTTTCAATATGGCGAGATTCTGATAAAAGGGGATGGCCTGGAGTCTGAGAAAATGGGGATCCCCATTTTGTCCAACCTCCCAGTTTTTACCTATCTAAATCTGAAAATTGTGTTAATATTTCATTTATTTACCACTTCTAATTTATTTTTATTATATTTTGAAAATATATTTTTTGGAAATACGCATACAGTTAAAATTTAATTTTAATTTTTTACGGTACAAAACCTGGACACATGAACTTTGCAGTAGAGCTGAGGAAAATGACGATGGTTTTGTATCTGAATATTCTGTATTAGTTTTTATTTTTTAAATTTGTTATACTTAATTGATTTTAAATGTTACGTTTTAAATTAAAATAATTAAAACTGTGGTCATAGTTTTCTGTCTTACAGTAAAATGTTAAAATTTTGTTAACTGTTTGCTACATTTAATAATTAATTTTTACTCCGTAATTTACTCCCCTTTTTGTCACACCGGTTGGATAAAACTGGGAGAAGTGACTTCTTCCATAAAATATTTTTTGCTGAGAAGTTAATTTGTAAAATGAATATTCTAAACATGGTGTAGTGTAGTCAAGTATATGACACGTAAATATTGTATAAAACAACTTTAAAAATTTTCACATGACTCGTAATTATGCAAGATACCACTAGGCTCCCCATTTTGTCAAACTTTCCCCTACTCTATCGGTTTTAATAAGTAAACGAATAGTACTGTATTATTTTAGCTGAGAATGATCTTACGGGAGAGACCTATGAAAAAATGTCTCATGTATTCGCTAACAAACGCGCAGTAGATTTTGCTTTCTATAATGCCATGTGTATTTGCTGTAGCAGTTTTTTATTGTCATCGTCTTAGAAGACCCAGTCTGCTTCTTGCCATCCCTCGGCTAGACAAAGCGTATGTGTTTGATTCGTTATCAGTCGCATCGGTTATTCGAAGTTACGTTTAGGAGTTTTCAAACTCGATATACAGAGAAGCCTGCGTTTTTAATGGCTACAGCAGAACGATCTGAGTTTTCACATTAAGATTTTATGTTTAATACACAGTGTTTATTATCTTCCTTATATCTTCATTATTACAGTGACATACTAACGATTGTAAAATTAAATGTATGTAACAAGAAGTGTAAAATGCCTCGTTTTACGTGTTTACAATTAAATACTGCCTCTTTTTTTGTTTTACGTGACTTGCCGAAAATCGATAGGTTACGATGCGGCCCGCCCGCAGGTTCCTGAGTTTCAGTGTGGTCCTCAGGTACTTTTCAGCTGGAAACCACCGAGCCAGGTAGATGCACAGGTATTTCACGCATTTGGCTGCCGGGATAGGTTTGTTTGACCGTACAGTCGATGTTTACCGTGGTATTTTGTGAAGGCCTAATATGTGCTGATTTCGTTTAGTTTAATTGGATTATCAATTTTGTCGCCCATTTTTCAGCGTTTTAGATAGCTTTGTAGTAAAACCGTTGCTTCCACTGGTTATAGCAACGATCGCGGTATCTTCAGCGAACGTAACAATGATCAAAAAAGGTTTATGACGCGTTACTAAGTGCGCGCGGTGTTTACGGAGGAAAACGTTTTGTACTTGGCGTTCTTCTTATCGCCACAAGTCGGAGTATGAAAACGTATATCATTCCGTGACACGGAATTATTACGTCTGTCGCGATCCAGTCGGGGTATTCATTAAAAAAGTAATATCCGAACGTGTCCGTAGGTTTTATTAATATTAAACGTGATAAATACGATTGGGATGTTTGTCAAAGCGAATTTTCATTAATATCGCTACGAAGGAATTAATAAAAACGTTATTTAATACGGGACTAAAAATACGATATTCAAACCGCATAGTGAAATTGTTAAGGGATATAAAAAAAAGAAATCATATATATAGTTGTTGTCGTAGGGTGAGGAGGGGAGAGATATTTTTTTTTGTTAACCAAAACGAAGTAAGACATCAATACTACAATATATCATTCTTTCTCCTTGAAAAATTCTCATTGGAAAAATGTCAGCTTTGCTGCCTGTCTCCCTCGTACGGCATGTAATACAAATTGAAAATGTTTCGTAAGGAAATGAATAAAGTGAACGAGAAGAGGGGAAGGGCGTGGCGGGGGAGAGGCACAGCTCCATTATGTAAACCGCGTAATACGAAAACAAATGATATGTCAAAGTTTATCAACGCATTAAAGACATGCGACAAGGGGGGGGAAACAGTGATTTTGTCAGGACTGTTTGTACCGATATTATGCAAAATGTACGTTATTGAAACGTTCAGCGGTAACGAAAAAGACACATGTACTTGTTTATAAAAGGAAATCCAATATATGCCGGAATGCCTCGTCCGCTGGGAATCAAATTTACAAGTTCCTTTCTCATACGTACAATGTGCTGTTTTTATTTATAGGTGCGCTGACTGCCCACGTTTCGTAGATAATAAAGCTTTCACGTCATATTTACTTTAAAAACGTATCTTGTTTTATTGAATTGAAATTGTACCTGCCAAGCGTAATCAGTAATGTTAGCGGTTGAGAAATGACTTGCAGGGGGTGCTTCCGGGGTGAAGTACAAACATTACACACAAATGCTACATCAAGTACACTTTATAATTACATACTGTTTTGCAATAGTCACCACAGACTAATAAAATCTGTCCACTAAGTCAGTGGGTTTGAAATGTTTCAGTTTACACACTACATCACAGCTAGCTGAAGCTCCTTGGTGAAGACTTCGGAATGTTTTTTTTTAGCCTGTCGCTTTATATTGGAGAAGAGATTTGTACATCTCTTTGGATTACTAAGTTGGACACATACTGTGTTTTTTGTAGCTAGCTCTCGTAGGTTTTTTTTTCGTCCCTACAGCTGCATGCCATAAGCCCAGACACGTTTTAGGCCCTTTTTATGCAACCGATTTATATCGTACGATAACCTACGATAAAAACTTGTACGACATGTAGAACAACAGAAACAAACAATTGGGCGTTTTATGCACAGTCGTACTATAAGTTTATCGTTCCGAACTCAAAACATTGTCGTGCCCTAGGAGAAACGCATCCGATAAAAAATCGAACGAGTTGTCTAGATACATGGGCACGCGAGTTTTATATCGTATGACTTTCAGACATCAGTGCCTAGCGTCGGGGAGGCCAGTTGTGCCAAGTAATCAGTTGTATTCACGTCGTGGTGTGATTTTCGTAATCAGTTTTGTAAGTATGGAAGCCATTAATACAAAAAGGTTCTTTGACGAAATCCAGAACAGGAGAGAGCATTAAGGTTTCTCGCTTTCGACGATTATAAAAACAGGAATTTGAAGAAGGAACAATGAATTGAAGCACTGTCTACATATCGTGCATTGTTAATAGGATGAACATCCCGTTTTATTTTCCACCGTCTCTTCAAAATACGACTTGTACGGATCCATTTTCAGTACTGATGATGGCAACTCTGAAAGAGTTTATTCACACCCTCTTCCGATATTTTTGACGCATGATAGTAATCGGAGTCAAATCGGATGCATAAAAGTGGTGTTAGAGTAGCTTTGTTTCCAACATCACTTCCTGCCAGTCAGCCGGTGTGTATTTGCCAAATGACGCGTTTGATGTGCAGGCCCAGGTGGTTCACCTCATTTGTTTGTGCCCAGCGTGGAGGCGTTGACGTCACAGGATTGCACCAGCCAATCTGCAACGACTTCAGGATGCAGTAGATCTCTGGTTTAAAAAATTGAAAATTACAGCCAGTTCAGCCTGTGTGACTTTTATAATGAAAAAAGATGACCGTCCGTGTGTATTTGTATTTTTAAAATATAAATTTTATGTTTATCAAATACAAAACGAATGTTTACCTTTCGTATGCGCTCGCGAGTACAGGTATCGCCGATTACCGATCGATCGTGTGGTCAATCATTCAGGACATGTCCCCTTCACCTCCATCATAACGTCAAGGTTTAGGGTACACGTAGAGTGCAGGCTCCGACAACTGGTGCAGACCGGCGCGACTTCTGTTTAGACGAGAGCGCGTATAGTGACAGCAGGCACCGGTAAACGTGCGCAGGTAGTCAGAAATGTCATTCTGGTTTTAGAAACCAGCGTCTAGTTAGAGCGTTCCGCACGTGTTTTCTTCATTTGAGTTAGGTGTCTTATTTTCCTGATGGATACGGAAACACTGACATCAAAAGTTTTAATGAAACCTGAAATTTGGGGCAACACACTCGAGGAAATGGGTGTTGCAGGAAGCTGATAGAGATTAACTTCATGGACACCACGTCTCTCTTGTTCCAGTTTTAAGCTAAACTTTTTGAAGCAATGATAATAGTTAATGATCTGAAACTATGACTGAATCCGTACTGTTTCAGCGCCTATAATCTGCCTTCACTATACGACCCTACCTGCGCTTGTCGGTAACGGTTATCGGAATCTGACAACCTGCCTGCACTCTACGCATACCATTAGGCTCGCACACTCTTCCGTTCTGCTGCAACGGGAGTGGGCGGTAACAGGCTGGTCATGCTTTACAAACGTTCTGCTCGAAGAGACTTTTGTATTTTTGCATGTAAAACTTAGGTTACCTACCTTCTCACAATGGATTTGGAAGTTGGGAAGGCTTTTGCGCCTTTTGTTTGGAGTACCTTGGTATGCTGAAATGAAACCTGAACTTTGAGGAAGAAGGAGGAAGCCCGGCCTGGGAGGACAATGAAGGCAAGTTGGATATAGAGGGAAAAAAAAAATCCTAGGCCATATATTCACGCTAATGCTTTTATCCTGAACGGTTTTTAAAGGAAAACTTGTCAGAAAGACAGGGAGATTAGAACTGCAAGCTACAACTCAGTGGAACGTACGGCGATGGATAGGAATTGCAAACAAGTCACAGCGTTTAATAAAAGATGTGTTGCCTTTTACCAGGGTTCTTTAACCTCTACAACTAAGTATTTCGTAAGTACAGGATTTGAGTTTTAAAACGAAATGAAGCGGTACAGTATCGCGTATAAAACCCTTCTGACGTCGCGACGTCCGGGACCGAGCCGCAGATTGCTAAATCCCGCGTCTTCTACGTGCTAGGGTTAATTAATTGATAGTAGGGTGTACGCTTCTTTAACATAATGTGGAACAAATCCTCGTTTTTCTGCAATACCGGGCCATGCGAAAGACTATATTATGCAACTGGTAGCAACTGCCGCCGGAGTGCTCCAGAAGCAACTGAATCTAGTTGCCGGATCCGGAACCCATGAAATTAGGTAGCATACTTTGTGTCGTAACAGTATATTGTAAAACAGTAGGCGTAATTAGTTAACGTGCTCAGACTATGTTCATCCGTAATTTGCCCCTGTCAATAGACACATTCAGGTGACCGTAACAACCCCCAATTTGTTAGTGACATTGTTGTCAAAAGTTGCTCCTTTTACACCCGTAACAGGATTCTGTAACATCCCAATTCTATTCTTGGATTTTGTTGTCCGTGACGTGTCGGTTAACTAAATATAAATATATCACTACCGACTCGGAACACAAAGTTTTTTACAAAAACACGAAGTAGCCTCTAGGAGCAGCCTCTGACGAAGCTTATAATAGGCGAAAACTGGTTCAGGCTATAAGATAAAACTTGTACATTTTACCATTAAAAACTTTGTGTTTCGAGTCGGTAGTGATGTAGCCTACTTATATTTACGCCAATTTTATTTTGGATTTACAGCAAGTAGTAAAATTCGGCTAGCATGGTATTGTACCCTTTAGAGCTGGGTGGGCCCGCTTTGCCACCTGGACTCGTTGGTATTATTGCTCGATTGTACATCGGTATTGGTTATTTGTGTAAAAAATTGTGAGACCGTAGCTCGTTACGTTTGTACGGTATTCTGACTAAGCATGATTTTATTTACACGCGTTATTACGTCAAGATTTCTCACAAATGCTTATAGATGCTTAAGTACAGTGTGCGAATGTGGTGTCTGATCTGATATTTGTATAGCCTAGTGATAGGATTAGTGGCGTAATTTCTGTCATTTCCGGTGTTTGACTTTTCCTGTGTCATATTAATTGTGTAGTTAGCTGCTAAACTGATCGGCAGTGTTAACATATTTGTTTATCTGTTTCAGGTACGAGACACCAGCTACTATTAGATGTAGATTCACTTATACCATGTATCAGTACATTCAGAGAAGGTAATGCATTTAATTTTTTACATATGTCTACCCAAATCAACGACTGACTGCATGAAGTATCGAGTACTGCCACATACAGGTGTGTGTATGTGTGTGTGTGTGTGTGCGCGCGCGCGCGCGTTGTCTCGTTTACTACGCCGCGCGACTAGTGACGGGCATTTCCGCAACGGACAAAATGCAGTATGGCTTTCAGACGGAAGATAATGGCAAACCAGATATTATTATCCCTCCCTAGTAATGTATCTGCTCAAGCGTTAAACTGTAGGTGCTACAAACCTGCGACTGAATCTGTAAACACTCTCAACGCCTCTACGTACAGAGAGGTACTCGCCTTCACGTGAAACAGATAATGTAATATAATGTAGGTACGATATCATTTACGTACGGGTTGTGTACTGGTGATGTTCTTTCGATAAACCTTGGGACAGCAAATTATGATTTGTGAATACTAAATATTTTCTGTTGTTTATACTAAATTATAATTGCTAAACTTACTTCCTCTACTTCAATTATACTGTACCTCACGAACTCGGGTTTTAGAGCCAATTTTTTTGTCTCGATCAGTTGCAAAGAAAGCCCCGCGCTTTCACGTACCAACTGAATCTATCATTTAGAAACGTTGCTATTCCGAATTTCGATGAGATTTCAATTCTCCAACTTTTCGTTTGTGCGAATAACCTCTTTCTTCCAATATTTTTGTAGCTTTGGTTAGGTCAGGTCAGGTTGGGTTAGGTTAGGTTACATTATGTTAGGTTAGGCTAGGAATTAATAAAATTATAATGGTAATTTCTGTATTATTATAATAATAACATGAAAATGCAAATGATTGCAATTGACCGGGTTCAAATTTCTACGTCGGTCGCAGCTGACCGGGTTTTTCTCATTACTTCCGTGATCTATACAGGGAGTAATGGTTTGATACGATTGGGTCGCAACTGACCACGGTGCAACCTTAGGGCATATAAATACACTGGTAAAAACTAGGATGGCTTACAAGAAAGGACATCTTCCACTTCGGACACAACTGTCCAGTTAAACTTTTCAACTCGGACGCGATTGACAGAATGTTTTACGAGGGAGTCACAGCTGTCATTTCACGCGCCGAATTAACGTGGGACGAATAAAACGTAATTAATTTAACAGCACTGTCGGGGCTCGAATCCAGGCCTTCCTCATTAGCAACTGATTGATTAAAACATGATCGGATAATCGTAGCTATGGTGTGATACATTTTGTTTTTATAGAACATAAATACGTCAAGTTTTACTTAAGACAGTGATGCGACAATCGGATCGAAAGTCTAGTACGATGCGTTGACACCGATTTGTTTACGTGTTGATTTCCTCTACAGCGGCAGCTTTCACTGAGTCCGTAAATACAGCGGTGGAAGCACACGGATCACGTTTGATCAGAGAGCAAGATTAATTTGTGATGCGGGCACCTCGGCTAAGACTGTGATATTGCCATACACAAAAGACGGGCTTTGATAAACGGGCAAGAATTAAGCCGCGGCTGTGACCAAGGGATAACTAGAGGTAGCTGCATTAAATATAGTATATAACAGACACGGCAGCGCCCAAAGCCTTTACCATCCATCAATGCCTTTAGTATGCAAAAACTTAACCGCCGGCCTCCATAAATTTCGTGGAATCTCAGCTACCGATATTAAAACGGCCGGCGTTAAACTGTGTGTATAATAATAAGGCTTTCGCTACGTGAGCCGATGAATTTTTATTCGTTCAAAGTATTGTGCTCGCGAGAATCGTACCAAACGTGCGAGTTTTAATACATTTTACGGAGAGGAAACGTTGCAAAAAAATAATGTTTGAAATTTTATTCTCTAACAGTAATAACAAAGTTTTATACTTAAACTGATCACAATATAACATTCTTTGCAGTGGCTCTGTGTGTGTGTGTGTGTGTGTGTGTGTGTGTGTGTGTGTGTGTGTGTGTGTGTGTGTGTGTTAATTTCTTTGCCCTGTCCTGTCGAAGGATTAGGATAATCATTTCTGTAGGTGTTGTGTAATACACATTGTAAGCAGGTTATCAAACAATATCCTGAATTGCTTATTAGACTTTCTAAAGAATGTATTTTCATTCCTTCTAAATAAGGTAGGCGGAAACAGTATTGTAGTGCAGTAACTCGAGAAAGCAAAAGGGCGCAATAGAATAAAATTTATGGAGTTCCGTCGATGCAGGCAGAAACTTGATAAGAAGTGAAACGTCTTGCCCAAGATAGAACGGTGTCGGGAAAGTAGCTGAAGGACTACGACGATTGACGGTAATCGGAGACGATAAAGAAATGATACAGCCGAAACATATTTTTGTGGAGAAAAGTTTCCTTCTCCTCTTCCTGTGGCGCTACAGCCCGAAGCAGACCCGTGGCCTCCTCTATCCTGACCCTCCACCTCTCTGTATCAGTAGCAAAGGACTTCCATCCTCGCATTCCTAACGTCTCTCTTGCATCCACAGCGACAACAGCATCTTCCCATCTTTTCCTTGGACGGCCTTTTGGTCTTTTGTCATCTATACTCCCCATAAGGATTCTTTTAGGTGTTTGTTTTATCGTCCATACATACGGCATGACCAACCCATTGCAGCCTCCTCAGTTCACGTACACTTCTACCGTTGGTTCGTTGAAGTGACAGTATATCTCATCATTATGCCGTATCCTCCATTCCCCATTTCTGTATACGGGGTCCAGGATCCGTCTCAGGAGCTTCCTTTCAAATATCTTCAGGCGTTCAATTGCTCTTTGTGTTTGCTTGGAGAAAAAATTTTGCTAAGCAAAAAGTAGGAAAAGCGTCGATATGTTATCATCACAAGTGCATCATGTGTGGCAGGTTCCAGCTGATACCGACGCACGTCACCAGATACAAGTCTTCGTCTCTTCGTACCACGAGAAGCTTCATCTTCTTCTACCCTTCTGTTGTTCCCACAAAAAGTTTGGTACTGGTAAACTACTTAGCCTATCGTCAGTACATGTTCATACATGGACAAACGGCTTACATGGCGCAACCACATTTGGATGTAGAGGAAACAACTGGGCACGAAGTTCGGCAATCATTATTGGCTCCTGGCAGCTCCTGGGCTCCTACTGAATTACAGAGAGTAGCATGTAGCATCGTTTGAGCTGTGCCTCTGGATTGTACCATTGGCTGGCAGAAGACGACTGACTGGTTGGTAGTCAGTGAGAAGTAAGCTGTTGGTTTACAATACTGTGGTGACATACGGCTTACAGCTTTGGCGAGCTGCGTCCATATCCAACACCGTTATAACGGAAAGGTTTCAGACCAAGGTACTGCTTGCCATAACCAATGCACCATAGTTCGTCGGCAACAAAAATGCTCCGCCCCCGCCCTTACGCTGCGTCAGGCGTCCACGGGCGCTGCTAGACGATCCTCCGTAATTCCCCTTTCTTATGAACCTCACAGAACCGTGGGCTCTTGATTACTGGCCACTAATGTTACCTAAATATTGTATGTGTCTGTGTAAAACATTCCATATAAAACAGTAGACCTGTCCAGGCCCTAGTCCATTCTGTGGCACTTTCGTTGTGGCCATTCCTAGTAATAGTTCGCTAGTGAAATATACCTTTACTTTCGTGTTCATTTCTTCCCTACACTCTAGCAAACAAGAAGGCGCTGCCATCTGTTATATACACGGGTATTTTTGTTAAAAGTTTGGGTTTTGCGGTCCAATAAAACCATCGGTCAGTGTTTACTGTGACCGAATTATTTTGTGTATGTACGTATCTCTATGGTTCGGAACTGACCATTTAGGTACAATGTAGACGAGTATTAAATTCACACCATCCAGTCAGTGTATTTGCGGATGATCAGGTTATTATGAAAAAAAAAGATTAGCGGTATTCCACCTGTGATAAATATGCAAAGAATATAATCTTAGAATATCAACGCAGAAAACAAAAGTTATGGCCTTTAGAGGAAAGAATCCGATACGTTCCAGGATAATTGTAAACAATCAGGCTATAGAACAGGTATTTTATTTCAGTTTTCTAGGGTGCGATGTAACTTATGGGTATGACAACGCCATCGATATAAAAATAAATAGATTTCAAATGATATGCGGTTCTGTACACAGAACACTTGGAAATAAGACAAGGAAAGACACCAGTTCTTTAAAGTAATGGCAACGCCTGTTTTAAATTATGGAAGTGAAACTTGGACGAGGACGAGAAATGATGAGCGAAGAATACAAACAAGTGGAACGAAGTTCTTGAGAAAAACCAAAGGTCGCACCCTTAGAGATCAAACACGAAATGAAGATATAGAACCGATTTATATGTATATTCTGTGGCCAGCAGAATGAGGGAAGGACAAATAAAACGGAGGCAGCATATCGAGAGAATGGAAGATATGAGACTATCTAAACATAATAAGATACAGACCTCAAGGAAGCCGAGATGTAGGTAGACTAAGGATGAGATGGCTTCAGTGAAGGGGGAACAGGCTGTAAGCCTATACCTTGACGTGGAGGAGAAGAAGAAGACGAGTATCCGATAAAACCGAGTTCGCTGGATTCAAATTAAGTGCCGATAAAGCAGCGCGTGTAAGTGCAGTTACTTTAGTTTTTACTCGTCATTCCAAATGAACTGATTGTGTTATTGTGATAATCTCCGTTCTGTTGATGAGTCGCACTGCAGGCGAGGTAATAAACAAGCAGACGATTTTCACAGATTTGTATCAACCTTATGGAGAATTATTGATAAGTACGTTATTTTTGGAACTGTTTAATTACATTTCCACGAAAACGGGGATAAAAACGGCAACTTGTCTCATGTCTGTCGGTTTGCCGAATTATAAATTCCTGGACATGACTTTCCACACAAAAAACAACAACATTGTTTTACGTCAGACGTATTTATAGCTAAATTCTATAAATAACTTGCAAGAAAACTACTTTGCTAGCGTCTGTAGAGTTTTCCTTGAGTGGCATTGCCGAATGAAACAACTACCAACTATAGGTGTAACATTTGCGTCACGCTTACTGCCTGCTAATTTTATACGGTTTTTACCCCCCCCCCTCCATTCACAGCACAAGTGGAGTGTAATGTAATTCCGAATGTCATGCCCCGTTGTACCTGTAGACCGGTTAATCTTCTCTGTGCACCATGAGTACAGTGTCACAGCAGATCAAATCTGCAAGCGATCGCTGCCTGCTGTATTTCAAAATTAAACGTCCGGGATGAAACAAGAACCTTGATTTTATGTTGCGCCCGGGAGTCAGCTTTAGCAAATAACACGGTTTGAAAAGTGCGTAAACCCCCATGAATTCGATTTGGTTTAATACAGTATTATAAAACGTGTTCTACACCTAATACATACAGTCTGCAGTCTAATACACGCCAAATGACGTATGTTTATATTGGCTAGTCTGTTTGTTTTTGTTAGCAAAGTAAATTATTTTTGAGTTATTGTACTTTAGAGTTCTTTTCTTCTTATTCCAATCCTCTTCTGCCGCAATGTGTAGAGGTTGAGCAAAGGTCTCGCCACAGTCGTCTCTGCATAGCCAGGGCCTTGGCTTCATTCCACTGTACTCCCAGTCCCTGCAAAGAACACCTCACATTGTCCTCGCAAGTCACTCTTCTCCCCAGCAATTCCTGCCTCATACAGTTCTTTTGGAAGTCTATCCCTTTCCATCCTCTCAACGTGTCCAAACCAGCGCAACTGTGCTTTCTTAATTTGATCTTTCAAATGTACCGTGTTAAGACTCGTTCTGATAGTAGTGTTTCTGACTCGGTCTCTTCTTAGCTTTCCTTCACCCTTCCTGAGCTTTCCTTCCTCTCATCTCCATAGTTTGCAGAGAGTTTAGATGCTTCTTAGTTAGAATCCCAGGTTTGAGTCCCATAAGTAAGAACTGACACATAACGTGTTTTTGACCATGGTCATCTTAACTTTCTTAGAAATTTCTGCCTTACCAGTGAACTTGGTCTTCAGTGTATGGAAAAGTCTCGAGCCACTGCGTATTCTTGAATTAATGTACTTTACATTTACGTCCCTGTAACCCCAGTTTAGTAAATAACACTACTTTGGTATTTGTTTTTCCGTTAACATACTGTAATTACTCGTTCTTCGCACATGCTTTCATGTTACCAAGCTCCATAATTTTAAATTTTATTACAGAAAATTGTAAGCAGAAACTGTATGGAATCTTATTTTGGTGATGAGTAATTCAACATTTTTTAGAACTTATAATTTATAAAAACCAATATTACTACTGTGTGAATAAACACACACATTAACATGTTTAAATTTACTTTAATTCTAGCTCCCGCTTACAGTTGACTCCCATTAATTTTCTGCTTCAATTCGTCGTTAAGTAAAAATAAAATAAAAAATCAATAATTAGTTCACAGTGTGCGTAACGACCTCATCAAACGATAATTTGTAAACTCCATTTCGACCCGTTGATTACAGTCAAATTTTGCAAGAACAACAAATTTTCAGCAGTGTTCTGAATCGATAATGTAGGCTGAAATAAGAAAAATGTTGTGTTTTAAACTCTATGCGTCCTGTTACTAGAGAATCCCAAATTAAGTTTCGACGATTAACTGACTTAACACCATTTAAATAAATATTCGTAAATATAAAAAATGCTCTGTATCGTAATTAAAAACTGAGGTTGTTGTGCTAAAATTACGATAAGTTTGTTGTTCTTTGTTTCTGTACAAAGTACCTGTAGGCAATATCCCAGGAATTAGCTAATTCCCTTTCTAACGCCCTTAGGCTTTTTCGACACGATTTCAAGTTTTCGTAGCGAGCACGCGGGACCAAAAGAAACCCAGTAACCAGATGTTTCGTGGTCGTATGTGTTGTAGTTGGGGAGACTTCGTGATGATTGGGTTAGTGTTGCTTGGATTACATCTACGAGGTTTCATCAAAAAGTTCATGCAGTTCTTGTTTATTTTAAAAATCATGCCTTAATTCATGGACACTTATAGTGCCCTCTTCAAAGTAGTCTCGGTCGAATGCAACACGATTAAGCCAACCGTTTTGCAGTCTTCAAAATATTTCAATCATGCACATTTTGGTACAGCCTTAAGGTCGCTTAGCGATTTTCGTTTTACGTCTTCAGCGGTTTGCGAAATGTTGTCCTTTCGTGGGAATGATCACTGTTGGTAGGAGGAAAGATCGCGTTGGGCGCATCAGATGAATACGGCAGTTGCCGTGTCATCATTATGACGTTTTCTTTTGCTTAGCCTGGGAAATTTGCATAAATAATTCTTCCGTAAATGTGACTGTTTTCTACGAATAGCTTCAATTGGCGTAAAATGTCCGAGTAGTACTCTCTATTTAACACTGCGCCTGGCGATGAAATTTCGTGGAAAACAAAAACATAGTCTTCATCTGACAGCTACGATCATCAACTCATTTACGGCTGTCGATGAAGCTTGTAAACCGCTTGTTCACGCACAGCAGTCTCACCAGAAGCCTTCTGAACACGTTTACCTGGACAGAGCAGTTTATTTCACAGTTTACATAAAATTTAATCAATGTTCTCCAGTCTTTCATTGTAGAATGACAAAAAATCGCCTAATACCTAAGGACGACTTATTCAGCTGTGAAATCTAAACTGTGCATCAAATAGGGCTAACATTTTTTAGACGATTGTCCCTAATATGTGTACTAACATCACGTAGAAACGGTATTTTAATAGGATAGTAGTAGCGGTGGAAACTGCAAAATTGAACGAACTTTATGATCAAACCTAGTAGCCCTACAGGTGCCAAACTTCGGGAAACGACTCTACTCATTAAACTAAAGGAACGAGATGAGACGTGGCGTTAGAATTTGGTGTACACAGTGCGTTTGCCGTTTCTTAAACGAACCAAAATGTTATTTTAAACGTCTTCAATATGGTGGTTGACATATTCAATTCTAAATTTCACAAAAATCAGTACTTATAACAAAAAGTGGCTAATTAACTAAAACATTAGCCCTTTCACTCTCAATTCAGCGATACTTTGTTCGTGGAATTTGAATAAAAAATAACTGAGTTGTTACATTTCTTTCGTAACAAAACGTTTGGCCTGTTTTCCTCGTAACAACTTCGTATTTGCGTTTGCATTATTTAACAATAATAAATATTGTTAAGACATGACTTAACAATTTCAAATTGTACAGAATAGTACTGTGGGACGGACTTAGCCTACAATCCAACTCATGTCTCAAACGGGTGCTCACTCATATTTAGTAGAAGCGCATAAATATGTATACCATAGTCATTTTTCCAGAAAATTGAAGTAAATAAATAATTTAGCATTTTGGAATCGGGGAAAAATAATCGAGTTTGTTATCAATGTTAACAATGCAGAAAGTACCCGTAGCTCTTATAAGGAAAATAGGCCAAACGCCTTCTTCTTGTGTACCTCACGGAGTAGGCACTTTGTCTGTTCCGCCATCTCACTCTCGGTCTTCCTATATCTCTTATTCCAAAGGGTCTATATCGAAACGCAACCGTAGGCAGTCGTCCATTCTCCATTCTGTCCAGATGCTGTAACCATTCCCTGCGATATGTCTGGATTTTATCATTTATGGAGAATACCTCTAGCTTTTCTCTAATATCCTGAATGCACAAATCGTCCTGTCTTGTGCAACCCTTTGTTCTTCTCAGAAACTTCATTTCCGAAGTTTGAATCTCGTTTTTGATCTTCTTTGTAGGAACCAGTGTTTCACATGCATATAGTAAAACAGGCACCGCCATTGTTGAATAAAATTTAAGCCTTGTCTTTTTCTGAACGTTCTACGTATGACGCCACACATCATCTGAAACCTCGATATTTTTGTAGCGGTATTACGGCCTTTGTCATTCCCAATACAGCTACGATCATCAACTCATTTACGGCAGTCTGTGAAGCTTGTAAACCGCTTGTTCACGCACGGCAGTGCAACCCAGGTAATTAAGTCCGAGACTTGTTCCAAAACTGTCCCCTTAAGAACAGTTATTTATCTGGGTGGAAACTTCACCCAAAAAGCCATGATTTTTGTTTTCTGCTTAGATATTTGAAAATCATATTGTTTACAAAAATATGGTTTAAACGCTGTAAAGAATACTCCAACTCATCCTCTTGTTTTCTGTATTTAAGACTGCATCGTCAGCATACAATAAAATATTCAAATTCGTGTTCTGGTTAAGTCGAATTCCTGAGGCAATATCTCGTCTCCGTGATTGGATGATGGCCAAATGTTTTGTTAGGAAAGCACTGTACTTTGTATCCGAACTCTATAAACAGGATATTTATCGTTGGACTCGGAATGAAATGGCTAATTTTTACGTAATAAAACATTTTTATTAAAGTACTGATTTTTGTAAAATTTAGAATTAAAATTTTCAGTCTGCTCTAATTTTGAAAAATTTTAAGGTACGATTTTGGATATTTTTTACTTATACGAAATAGTACAATCGCTGTGTATACTAAATTTCAACTCCACATATCATTCCGTTCAGACGTAAATACAAATTTTTTCTTATAAAAACCCATGTACAGAGTGAAAACGAAGAATGCTTCGTGTTGAAAAATGTTTCAACATATGTTTACTGGAGACTTTTTCTTCAGTTCAGTCAGCAGAATAATTTCTTGAAGTTTCGGAACACGTGTAGGCCTATATAGTTGAGCTGCGGAAATTCCGTGTAATAACTCGAACTCTGCGGAGCACAGGTAATTCGGATTATCAACGTTCCATTGTATAACCAGAACGGTAGAGGCAAAGCCATAAGAGAGAGAAAAAGAAAGATGTGCTCCAAATAATATGCCATTGATAGCCAGTAGCAAAACAGGAAAGAAGCCAACGTAAATTTTCATGAGGAAATGAAATAAAAACTATGTAAACTACTTGTTTGGAAGAACAAAATTGAAGAAATAGGCAATAACGGAAGGTGATGATGTAAGAAACACCGAACTGTGTGATTGAGAATTGACCTTTAGGCGATTTGAAATTAAATAAGACAGTTTCTTTATTGTATAGAAATATATTGAAGCACATTGTTGATACGAAATTTATTTAAACGAAAACGGAATATATTTACTACCCGAGACAATTTATATAAAAAAATGGGAATACGCAAGTTCACATGCTTTTTATCGTGCGTATATTATGTTATGATCAATAAAATACACGTAACTCCGGTAATAAAAAGCAACGGAAAACGCCCTTCTACGGCCGTGAATCTTAAATATTTTTTACGACCCTTAAGCATTGATGTGGTCGACCTATAAATATGGTATCAACACTTGTTCGCGTTACGTATTTACTGCGCACCTTGGTAGGGGTCGTGTGTGCGTTTCAACCCTCCTCCAACCCTTCAGTAACAGTGTTTTTTATTGTTTACTGGTGGGTAATTCAGTATTCATGAAATGCGTTTAGTTTCTAATAAATGTTTACATTCGCGCGCGTTAACTTCCGTGTACACGTATCGCGAGCGTTTGTTTATAGCGTGGACTTCTGCGATCGTGTAAAACTAATCTTTTCAAATGTACCCTTTGTTTGGTCGCACCACACGTAATGTTATGTCGCACGTTTTGGGTCTGCGGCTAAAATCTTTGCGCAAAACAAAACATTAAAGACAGTCAATGCGTTTAATTAACTTTTGTTGTAAAATTTTCAAACATAAGAATAGGCTTTTTAATACACACACACACATCATCCAGTCGTGAAGACGAGATATTGCCCCAGGAATTCGACTTAACCTGAACGCGAGTTTGGATTTTTTGTTTGTATGGTGACGATGCAGTCTTAATACAGAAATCAGAGGATGTCGCAGCATTCTTTACATCGTTTAAATCCTATCTGTAAAGAATATGATTTTCAAGTATCTAAGCAGAAAACAAAATCATGCCTTTTGGAGGGGGGGGGAGTTTCCAGTCAGATCAAAAATTGTTCTTGAGGTAACAGTTTTGGATTACCTAGTTTTGGTAACAAGTCTCGGATTACCTGGGTTGCACTATCAGTATTGGGAATGACACAGGCCGAAATATCACTTCAAAAATATTGAGGTTTCAGATGATGTTTGTCGTCATACATAGAACGTTGAGGAAAAACACAAGGAAACAGACAAAGCTTAAATTTTATAAGACAGTGGCAGTGCCTGTTTTACTGTATGGATGTGAAACATGGGTTCCTACAAAGCAGATTCAAACTTAGGAAATGAGGTTTCTGAGAAGAACAAAGGGTTACACGAGACAGGATCGTTTGTGCAGTGAGGATATTACAGAAGAGCTGCAGGTATTCTCCATAAATGATAAAATCCAGACATATCACAGGGAATGGTTACAGCATCTGGACAGAATGGAAGATGGACGACTACCTAAGATTGCGTTTCGGTTTAGACCCTTTGGTACAATAGGTGTAGGAAGACCGAGAGTGAGATAGAGAGATATTCTGTGAAGACGGAACAGGCAAAGTGCTTACTCCGCGAGGTACAGAAAAAGAAGAATAATACGAGGGACACTTTATAAATAACGTTTTAGTGGATGGTTAGTGAGGATCGGTCAATAATACAAATTTTAGTAATTTTGCGTCGACGTTTCGACAATATTTATTGTCATCTTCAGGACCTGTGTATGAAATACAATAGAAATATCAAACATAACGAAACAATTAAATATTTGGGTGAACGTGTTGGTGATGTGAGTGTATGCGTGCGTATGTATGTGTCATTTTATATGTGAAGACTTATGATAGTTTGTTTACATCTTCAAATTATCTTTAAGAAAGCAAGCAAATTATAGTATGAGAGAACTTAATTTATACAGTATTACAATTTAAATTACTAAATGTAATTCAATTTACAATTTAATTTAAATTGTAATACTGTATAAATTAAGTTCTCTCATACTATAATTTTCCCGCTTTCTTAAAGATAATTTGAAGATGTAAACAAACTATCATAAGTCTTCACATATAAAATGATACATACATACGCACGCACACACTCACATCACCAACACGTTCACCCAAATATTTAATTGTTTCGTTATGTTTGATATTTCTATTGTATTTCATACACAGGTCCTGAAGATGACAATAAATATTGTCGAAACGTCGACGCAAAATTACTAAAATTTGTATTATTGACCGATCCTCACTAACCATCCACTAAAACATTCTTTGATTGACGGTCACTAAAAATTTAAGGATTTATAAATAACGTACACAATTATTCACCTGACATGTATAATCGGGTCATTTTAGGCAGTATCTCTTTACAGTCGTTTTTTATAGTACCCTTGCTTCTCAATGACTGCGTCCCGACTTTTCAGGAGATTTGCTATTCCACCGAGGGTATCACTTTTGTTCAGTCCCCGGGCAGCTCGGGTAAACTGCAGAGCGCAGTCTGGTGGACTCATGCCTGGACTATACAGCACGTTTGGCAGCACTTCCTATCCGTACTTACTCAACACATGGGCCACAACCTTCCCCAGGTACGGGCGTGCATCGTCATGGAAAATGACTGGCTCATCCCTGAGCAAATCAGGTCGGTTTTTATGCATTTTTCTGAGCAGAGTTTACATGACGTCACGATAATACACCGCTGTCACGTTTATTCTACATGAAGCTTTGCGTGAAGTTCGTGATTCACAACCTACCGGTATTCCACCAACATCAGTAGTCTACTTAGAATTTTGCCAAACAATTTGCGGAAAAGGAAAGTTTGTGCCCGATGGGTCTCCGGCTGCTTGACTGCCGGACAGACGCAGAAACGCCCGGACATTGCAACATTACCGAAAGATTTGACGTTGAAGGTCAAGCATTCTTGTTGGAATCGCAGTCAAACGCGTGCAGAAGTCCATCGTCCCCGCGACACAAAAAAATTCGACCAGCGCAATCAGTGGTCAAGCAAATGATGATCTTACCACGAACAATGTCTTGACGTCTTGAACAATGTTTCTACACGATCGAGCGTCGTACCTTGGATTATACTTTAAGCGTTGCGGGTAACGGAATTCTGCTAAAGAGTGTAACTGTGAATACGGCCAGTAATTACAACGTGGCTGTATTTGTTATTTTTTCAAATCGTGGCGGGGTAGTTGAAAGATGCAGCAGACGGGCTGTGAAAAAGTCATGGCGTTTTGAGATAAAAGCGTCACCTCCATACGCGCACTGCTTACAACTGATTTCATTTGTACCTGTTATTTATAATTTAAAGAGTAAGGGCGATACAAATTATATTTTTAACGCGAATTGTAAAAGAATATTTTAAGGGTAGACTCTTTGCCTTGCTGACAAAATACGCTTTCGGATTTCCACACTAATATTATTTTTACAGTTAACTTCTGAGCCGAGGTAGGTAAAGCTATGTACTATCACGAATTTATAAGATCCCATTTCTAAATTTTTAGGGCCAACATAACAGTCTTTTCTTGTCACAGGCATGTACTTGTTTCCCCTGATTGATCTGCAGATGCGTTCTTGTTGCAGCTTTCTCCAATTTCACAAAGGCTTCCAGCATAGCTATCTTTGTTCTTCCTATAATGTCGATGTCATCTGCATAAGCCAGACTTGCTCTAAACCAATAAGGCACACTCACACTGTCTTCAGTAGATGAGCTCTAGCCTCTGTGGTTCGTGACTGGTCGGATACAACCACATTCTGTTAATGGCTTAGTATCCGATCGGAGGATCAGCAGATTGGGCGCGTAATGTCCCGGAGTCGACGCTACCAGTTGCAAAGCGTAATTAGTCAATAATTACGCAGCACGTGTGGCCACGCGGCGGTGTTAAGATTTTTGCAAGACAACGCAGGGCCGTGTCGGCTATATTTGAACAAAGCGAGTGTGAATTATTTGTGCAGAGAGTATAATGAAAGATGTAAAACGTACAGTTGGGGGTGGTGCTATGTGTGTGTGTGTGTGTGGCCGGCAGCGGCATCATCGCCAGCTTATACAACACGCTCCATATTTCACATAGGCAAATTCATTAGACGACCCCCAAACCCTGCCCTCAACACCATTACAATATTCTTGACAATATTTCATTGCCCCGGCTGCAAACTATCACCGACTCCCGTCCCCGGGTCAACGACGGCCATGAATTTTCGCCGGCTATTTTTTCCTTTATCACTGTGTATTTTGAGTGTTAGGTGTTTTGACATCGTAAATTCTACAATGATTATCATTCACAACGGCGTAGATAAATGACCAACCCAGTCTCCCTTTATTGACTCTTTCGCCTTTTTTTTTTTTTTTTAATGCTCTGCAACCTCTGTTTAATATGGTCTTGGCTCTATGGTGGCTGAATTTTTTTTAAGTCAGCATTTTTTAAAAATAATTCCTTTAATTCCTTTGACGACAAATAAATGCCGCACTTGAAGAAAGACACTTCAGAAATAAATTATCCGCCCTTCTCAGAGTTGAAAATAGTAAATCGATCGTTAAAAGATTCCGTAACAACATGGTAATGTGATGAAGTCATTTTCATCATAACGGGTATACATTTTGACCGTGCTATTTTAAAGGGACCTTTCGGCTGCGGAAACATGTGCAGTCGCCATCCAGTCCAAACATGTGCAAAACATAATAATAATGGCTCCCATGTGTACACCGAAGCAGTCAGGCAGGGTAGGCTGCCTTATGCGAGCCGTACGGCGTACAAGGAAGGCACTGTGGCCAGCACTACGCTTCAGCCGCCAATTATTAGCCCCAGGATGTTATCCCAGAACTCATTTTCAACAGGCTGAGTCGACCTGGAGACTGAAAAACCCACCTTGATTTTATGGTGTGGGCCCGGGAATCGAACCCACTGGTCTATTGAGCCGCAAAACATTAAAGCCAAATTAATTTATTTTAATAAGTGAAGGCTTTATATTGTCAATATTTACTAATCAGTTGTATCTTTCTTTTATATGCATTAATTTTAGATATGACCAAGTGTATGATATTATGCGGAAACAGGGAGGCGCTAAATATTGTGAATGATGAAACAGGAAACACCGTGTCCGAAAATGTCCGTAGCACCGTCGAAGGTTTGGAGGTTGCTCTGCGGGGCATTGAATAAGCCGCTAAGGATGAGGCTGGTAAATTCTGTATAAGGAGTTTAGCCGAAGCGTGGACAATGAGGCCGGAAGGTGTGAGAGAATTGAAAGAACGGGAGGTGTGAGATGGGAGGATAATGTGACGAACGAACAAGTGATGCCAAGAATTGGCGATGACAGATTTATCGATAACGTAAGAAAAAGGAAGGTGTCTTAGCTGGGGCAACGGATGTGGCATATGAGGAAATGCGTGGAGAAGAGTTGAATTACAAGGTAGAGTCAGTTAATATTGGAGGTAGTGATATGAAGACTCTAAGAGCCGAATTGAGGGTTGTCGTTTGAGTATGTTCCGTGGAATACAGAACACATTTGACAGAATATTAGATAATTTCTGTATTCTCTTGAATGAGGAGTGTTATCGTGTGGCGTGTAAAGGAGGGCAACCAGCTACCACCAAGGATCGTCAGCTTCTGTAGTAGGTACGTTGAGCCTGTTACTGTCCATACTAAAAGCATTAGAACTGTACGCGATCTGTGCATAATTCACGAATCTTCAGTTAAACGCAAAGTTCGGTGTTTATCAGCTGCATATAGAAAAACGTGCATATACAAACCGAAAGCGTATTATCGCTATCAAACGATTCGTGAGTCGGAGAAGCTCCGTTTTATTCTACTACGTGTCCGGGATTGCTTAAATAATTCCAAAGGAAAAAAAAGGAAGTTTTCCCAATAGACTGCATAATAAATATGGTAGCATCAGGTCATCGTATGGCGGGAGAGGACAATACAGAGAGCGAAGTTGAACACGCGATCAACCCCCCCCCCCCCCCCGGCATCACGACCGCTGTAACACATCAACCACCGTTACCGGCGCTGTCGTTTTCTACCCCAACTAGGGACATCTTTCACGGGTGACATAAAAAGTAAAGAACAAAATTATGCCGGAGCGAGTGTCTCTCATGTTTACAAGCAATTACCAGCGAAAACTGAAACGCTATATTTCTCACATATTGCGGACACCTATTGTTGTGCCCGCAGAATAACCGGGCGCCCTCAAACAAAAGCTATTCAATTAAAGTTCAAACTTTCTTCTTGCTGCGAACGTGTTTGTTATTTTCCTCCGCTAATGTCGGCAGCACTCCTTTATTCCTTTACCCCGGCTCGGCACCTTCTTTATGTTTTTGCTAATAAAAAGCGCCTTCCTCGTCCTCGTTTGCCGTGCCGCTTTTATTTCAGGCCACTTGTTATTTGTCTTATTTAGTCGTAAACCTGCAGAAGGCGTACGGTACGCTGTTGGGATCAATCTATGTGAAGTAACGCAAGATATGAACACCGATTCTTATTACCGTATATTGCTGAAAATTATGTATTTGTTTAATTTAATGTTTTTACAGAGGCTAGTTACAAAACTTAAGCTGACTATATACAAAAGTCTTTTACGACCGGTAGTAACACACGCATGCGAAGCCTGGACAGGAGATGCACTCTCTAGGTTGTTTAACCTAGTTCTGGAGGCAGCCATTCGAAAAGTAGATGTTTCTGGACACATCGCCATGAAAACCACACACATGTGCGCTTATGCTGATGACATAGCTATTATCAGCAGAAATAAAAGAGGGCTAGAGGAAAATCTACTAACATTAGATAGTGAAGCGCGTAAAAGAGGTTTAATGATAAATGAAGCCAAGACCAAGTACATGGAACTTCAAAGCAATGTCACATACAACCAGGCATATCTATCAGTTGACAAATATCAATTTGAACGAGTCCAACGATTTTCAATTTCAACGTGCCCAACAATTTTCTTACTTAGGTTCACAAATTATTCAGAACAACTCTTGCAGCAATGAAATAAAGTCCCGCATCGTAGATGGCAACAGGTGTTATTACTCCTATAACAAGCTTTTCAAATCCAGGATGTTAAGCAAACAACTTGAACGATAAATACAATTTAGTGGTTAAGTCTAACTTTTGCTAAACTTGTGTTGCTACCACTAATACTCACTTACACTTACACGAGCGCTTTCAAGCCTCTCGGCTCATCTTCAGATGGAAACAAGCTTATAACCTTCAGATGGAAACAATCAGTAATAAGTGAGTATTAGCGGTAGCAACACAAGTTTATGAAAAGTAAAACAACTTGAGTCGACTACGTACAAGAGTAACATAGGGATGGGAAGCCTGGACAGTATTACTGATTCAGGGTGCCGAAATAGTCCGGTTTATTAAGAGCAGGAGGCTTGAGTGGCTGGGCCACGTAAGGCGAATGGATGACAGAAGAATGGCTAAGAGAATTGCAGATTGGAGACCGGTAGGAAGAAGGATTAGAGGCAGATCCAAAAAAGACGGAGGATGATTTGAGATGTATGAACGTGAGGGGATGGAGACGGATATGTAATGAGAGAGCGGAATGGAAGAAACTCATTGAGCAGGCTAAAACCCACGCTGGGTTGTAACGCCAGGATAAGGAAAGTTACAAAACTAGCAGTCAGTTTGGATTTTACTTAAGATGAAAATAGACAGCATCCATCGTGGTCAGCGATCGCCAAACTATTAGTAGCTCGCGGGGATATTTTCGGTGGCTTGGTTGTACAATTACCGACAGAAACTTTTCAAGGCAGTTCAACATAGGTACGATCTTGCGGCGGAGTTAACATATTTATACTCTATTATACTCTTAGGCCCATTTTATGCATCCGATTTACTGTATATGGTACGATAACCTGCGATAAAAACTCGTACGTCATGTTGAACAACAGAAACTAGTGGCCCGTTTTATATACTGTCGTACGATAAATTTATCGTTCCGAATTCAAAAACATCCTGGTATCCTAGGAAACGAATCCGATAAAATATCGGGCGAGTTGTCCCCAGATACATGGGCCGTGTAACGTACTCGCACTCGCGCGAGAGTTTTTTATCGTATGACTTTCAGACATCAGTGCTGCCAACCTTCCTGCCTAGCGTCGACGAGGCTATTTGTGCCAAATAATCAGTGGCACTCACGTCGTGGTGTGATTTTATTAATTTGTTTTGTAAATATGGAAAACATTAATACAGATAGGCTCATTAACGAAATCCAGAACAGGATAGTACTATGGGATCCCGCTTTCGAAGTTTATAAAAACGAACCGATAAGCGCCATACAGCACGAACGGATCCATTTTCAGTACTGATGATGGCAGCGCTGAAAGAGTTTGCTCACACCACTTCCGATATTTTTGATGACGCACGATAAAAATCGGAGTCAAATCGGATGCAAAACTTATCGTACAATATAAATGGGATGCATAAAAGGAGCCTTAGTTGAATCCGCGTGTAAGCAACAACACGTGCCAGATCTAAGTCGCTACTTGCTGCTTGAATAAATTATCTGATTAATTACTCAGCCGAGGCGTTGTCAAAGGCTGAGGGAAGGATAAGCTGGACAAACAGAAATCTTCACAACGCTATTACAGCAAAAATCGTGTTGAAATTCTTTCGAATTTTAAAGAACAATTTGAAAAACGTTCCCAAGACTGCTCACAACTCCGAGTAAAAAGTCATATTTTATTTCTTGTTGCTGTACAAGTGAAATTATTGTTCATATATGCGGATCTATCTCGAGGCTTCTTTCTCGATTATGAAGTTGGTAAAAATCGAGAATGGAAACAGACTCGCAGATGGAACTTCTGTACAGTTGCATTCGAATGGCGAAGACTAGCCGTTCACCTAAAATAAAATAAATTATTGATGAAAGTGATACCATTTTCTCAAGTAAGCTCGCGGATCTTATTCAGTGGTGTCAGTTTTTTTCTTATTTTTGGAAACGCAGTAAGTTTTTTCCAATTGTACGATTTCGATCATTTGTAATTGCATGTCGTCATCCGTTACATACATTTGTCTATAAACATATATAAACGCCTCTTATCATCTGTTTAAACAGATGAAATGTCAAAAAATAAAACGTAAACACAATAGAGGACAACGGTAAAAGGGGGGGAGGGGGGTCAAGTAAGTTAATAAGAGAAAAAGTAAATTTCTGAATTAATTAATCCTGCTTTTTATTTAGAGTAAAAATTTATTGCAGTTTTAGAATTATGTTCTACGCTTGATTTTATTTTACGTAACGTTTAACCATACACCCACACACACTTTTAAGTTGGGTAAGTATCTTAATGATTTAGAGCAGTGGTTCCCAAAGTGGGGTTCGCGACAATGTTTCAGGGGGTCCGCAGACACTTTTAAGAAAAAGATAGAATATATCGCAATTTTGTCCGATTTTTTATGCTCTAAAATCTAAATCTAAATTTTCGAATCGTAAAACAATTAGTAGAAGAATCCAGTATTTTTCTTTTGTTTTCAAACTAATTGTAGCCTAATTGTAAAAGTAATTTCAAACTAATGGCTTTAATAATGTCATTGAATCGTGTCTTATAACAGATCTGTTTTGTCCGTCGACCAGACTAGACTTCTCTCTTACAGTACAAGAAGATTCATTGGCAGAACTTTCAACTGACAGTTCATTACAGTTTTTGCAATTACAGCTAGCTGACGTCTGGTTATATGCAATGACTGACTATCCTGAACTCGGAAAAAGAGCTTTGAAGTGTTTGTGTTTTCCTCTACTTATTTGTGTGAAACCGCAGTCTCCCTGCTCACGTACTTAAAGTCAAAGTTAAGAAATATACTTGATGTCGAGAGTTACTTAATATTGAAATTATCAGACATTACACCCAATATTAAAGAGCTAATTGTGCAAAAGCAGCTTCATTGTTTACATTAAACTGTGTTCGATATCATTAATATTATAATTATGCAAATTAAGAGAATTTTAATTTTAATGCATTTTAATTAAAATATAACAGTTTATATCATATTTACTGTTTGTTTTATTTCAGAACTCATACGGGGTCCGTGAATTTTTAAAGTATTTGGGGGGGGGGTCCGCGGACTGAAAAGTTTGGGAACCATTGATTTAGAGGCTTGCGCGATCTCTGGCATACGGTATTCCATCGGCGATCGTAGTTATTGATATTTGACAACGGACAACAAGGTCAGAGCCCTTGATCGGTGATCGGTTTTATGCTTTTTGTGTAATCTACATTACCGAACAGCCATGCTTCTTCCACTTGAGCCGCTGTCGGGGAAAATGGCTTAATTCCATTAACACAGTGTTCACGAGTGATATCACTATTCCGAACACACTACAGACCATTAACTGTGTTCACAGTTAGGCTTGTTTCTTTCTGGAAACGTTGATCAACGTGCTCTTTCAATGAGAATTTGACATTCAGAATTAGCCAAAAGCATTCTGCCGTGTTACAGTGCTGAATCGGCGTCCCGCTTTGTGAGTGATATCTGGGTGAAGTTGTGTTTCTGATTAAATAAAATATTGAAAATAACAAAAAGTTGTGTTTTTAATGGGTGGTCTTAATTTTTTGTTTGACACTGTACATATTTGGAGATCTATATACGCGTCAATATAATTTAAACTGTTATGACGGATGTTTGTGGGCATGAATAACTTTTTAAGTAAATCACTTTTAACTTTTTAAGCAAGTCACTGCGTAACGGTATTTTCATAAAATAAAGCTGAGAAAATTGCCACTGACGATGCCATATCGTACACTGAGCGAAACGTTTGATGGCAACAATAATATCAATAAAACTCGGTTGTCGACCGAAAACAGTGTTATTAAAAGCTCCGACTACGCAAGTGTAGGAGTGGTGATAACAGTCGGAACAGACGAATCGTGTTTTTCCTGTAACAGGCCTAGTTCGTACCGAACAACAATTTTCTGCAAAATCTTCACTGAATAATTTTATTGCATTCGCAAGACCGTACAGATCGTATAAATTATCGTCAGACATTCGATTGAGAACAACAAAACACTGTAACATAATAAAACGTCAATTAGAGAACGTGCGCGACGCTATGCGGATGGGTATTGCCGGCCATTTGGTCGGGTAATGGACGGCTCATTGCTGGCAATTAATGGACGCCGTTTATGTCGCCCGTCTCCACAAAGAACATAACGGATATTGCCTTAGATTTGTCTCTGTACCGCTGGCATATTGTGTTCGGACAGTTTCTGAATGCAAGACACCGCGGCTACCTTTCGTTTGCATTGTTACGCGCGCGATATTGTCTTCCGCGCTCCAATTAACGTAGCGTTTAGTTTAACGGTAATGACGAATCATGGTCATCAGAAACGAGTACGTCGGTTCTCCCCTCTGTCGCTAATCTCTACACCAAAATAGGATCGCCATTTGTGTACATATTATTTGTTACAAGCTGGTGTAGAAGGGGGGGGGGTTCACATGCATGCCGTGATGAATAAGTTAGTGCTGTATATCACCACCGCGTTAGTGACTAACGAACGTAGAGACGGCGTAATGTTTTTATCAGAGTTGATTTTTCACAGTCTTCTTCTTAGTAATTCTCTAATAGAATACGTATCGTTAAAGATAGCAATCAATTTCGTTAAAGAATAACGAATTCTTTGTTAAAAATTGTGTAGCGCCAATGGAAATTCACAGTAAGATGATAAATACGTTAGGAGATGCTGTACCTTCTAAACAGTGGGTTGTAAGATGTCACTTGAGTTCAAATGTGGTCGTACGAGCACTGAAGACTATCCCCTCCAAATGCGACACCCACATGGCACAAAATTTATTCACACGCAAATATGAGGTGCTTATGATATGAACAAAGCCGTCCACTCTCAATCGTCGGCCATCTAACACCGTGTATGCAATATATTCACACGCAAATATGAGATGCTTATGATATGAACAAAGCCGTCCACTCTCAATCGTCGGCCTTCTAACACCGTGTATGCAATATATTCACACGCAAATATGAGATGCTTATGATCTGAACAAAGCCGTCCACTCTCAATCGTCGGCCTTCTAACACCGTGTATGCAATATATTCACACGCAAATATGAGATGCTTATGATCTGAACAAAGCCGTCCACTCTCAATCGTCGGCCTTCTAACACCTTGTATGCAATATATTCACACGCAAATATGAGATGCTTATGATCTGAACAAAGCCGTCCACTCTCAATCGTCGGCCTTCTAACACCATGTATGCAATATATTCACACGCAAATATGAGATGCTTATGATCTGAACAAAGCCGTCCACTCTCAATCGTCGGCCATCTAACACCGTGTATGCAATTTTTTTAATATCAGGAGTAATAACTTTTGTGGCGTCTACTGCGGTGATCGTCTTCAATTCTCGTTCGACCAGGTTTAAACTCGAATGCCCACGTACAAGCCATTGTTTTCGAAGGCACAGCACCTCCTAACATATTTACCATTTCGTTATAAAGTTCCATCGGAGCTAGACCGTTTTTAATAAACAATTCGATCGCGATATGACGTTTGATTTGTCCAGTTTTCAAAACTCGATTTCAATTTTACACGTAAATTTCGAACGGCTGATAAACTGCTTCTTCTTAGTCATCTTCTACCCATCGGGTGTCGCAGTTTTCGAGAGAGCTCTCCATCTCGTCCTGTCCAGTGCCAACACCTGGCACGGACCCAAACTGCTCATCTGGCTTCGACAATCTTCTTAATGTCATCCTCCCATTTCGGTCTGCGCCGTTCCCTTCCTCTCTGCCTTCTGGTGTTTCCTCCCATGTTCGTCTCGGTTACCTTTCCTTGTTCATCATACAGATGTGGGCAAACCAGTGCAGTTGGTCGAGATTTCAGTTTTATCATTTAAAGAGAATATCTTCAAATTCTTCCGGATGTTAAAGTTTCTCACCCTGTCTCTACGAGTTTTCGTTTCGATTCTCTTCAGGAATCTCATCTCCATAGCTTGTGTCTCTTTTTATGTCTGTCTTTCAGAGTCAATGACTGGCAACTGTACGTCAATATTGGACCATATACAGATTTGTGTACTGCCAGTTTGGTTTTCAGTGGCACTTCGCTTTTTCCCAGAAACTTCCTGTTGATAGCACCGTAACCGTAATTAGCCTGTTGATTTTTCACATTGCCGGATTTAAATCGCCGTGGTCAAGTTATCACTGGCTCCGAACAGCACAACGTCAAAAACGAATTAAGACTGTTAAGGAAGACGTATGTCCAGCTGGGTGGTAACGACGATGGCGACCTCACGGTACCGCATGTTCATGCGTATACTTTGTCGTACGGTTTGAGCAAGAAATTTGACTTTGCTGAGTACCAGTATTTGGACTCTCTGGTAAATGAAAACAATGATATAAATGAAGAGATAAGTAAAAGAATTCAGAATGCTAATTGATGCTACTACGGGCTGATGAAATACTTTAAATCATAAACTTTTACACCGTGAAACCAAAGCTAGACTATATAGAACATTGGTAAAACCGGTCCTGATGTACGGAAGTGAAACATGGGTACTGACACAGGGCGACCTGTTTCGCTTTGGATCCTTTGAAAAAAAAAATACTTAGGAAAATTTATGGACTCGTTAGTGAAGATGGAGAGTGGAGAATAAGGTACAACAGAGAGCTCTACGAGTTATATAGATCGCCTGGTATTGTGACATCAATTAGGATAGCTAGGCTGAGATGGACAGGACATGTACAGAGAATGAATGAGGAGGATGTTCTTAAGAGGATTATGAAATGCACACCAGAAGGAATCAGAGGACATGGAAGGCCCAAACTGTGATGGATTGATGGAATCCTAGAAGATGTGAATGTACTTGGTGTGAAAAATTGGTGGACATTGGCTAAGGATTGGGAAGTCTGGAGGAAAATCCTGAGGGAAGCTGAGCCCCATGGAGGGATGTGGAGCTACTGATGATGATGGTGATGAGTACAAGTATAGTGCGTAGAATTAAGGTTAGCAAAAGCAAAAATAGCTTGTATGAAAGTAAGAGATTATTAACACTATTAAATACACGACTCTTTAACGAGAAACGTCGCATTAAGCCTTTGGGTGGAGTGTGGTCCTTTATGATCCCGAACCGGGGATCGTTGGATAGAGACAAGACAGCGATTAAAAGCATTAGAGAAACACGGCTCTGAAACAGAATGCAGAGAATTTTATGGGAGCAAGGTTGAATAATGGTGAAATATTTAAGAAAATCCTTTTTTTTAATTTTTGTGTATTAAGGATCAAAACATATAGTCTACAAGGTATATTTACAAAAGTTTTGTTCTTTGAGTAAATTTGTTCATGAGTACCGATGATTATCCCTGTAGAACAGTGATTTCCAACTGGCCGCCCGCGACCTTATCTTAGAAAACCAGTTTAATAATAATTACTCAGTTTACTTTAATAAAGTAAATTGAGTATTAAAACGACTACTCCACGGCGCTACAGCTCATGAAGAGCCCTGGCGTCCAGAACGACATGCCTCCACCCCTCTCTATCCTGTCCGACTCTTCGCCATCTTCTGACCCCCAGTCTTCTCAAGTCCTCATCTACATCGTCCACCCATCTTCTTTTTGGCCTCCCTTTTGCTCTTCTTCCTCTTCGGCCTCCAATGAATACTTTTTTCACTGCCCTATCTTCTATCATTCTTTGTACCTTACCTGCCCACCTAATTCTACCTTGTTTTATTACTGTGACGATGTCCGGTTTCTTGTGTGGATTGTACAATTCGCCATTTGTCCTCATACGGCACATTCCGGCATCTAGTACATCTACTCCACAGAATCTTTCTTTCCCATTTTCTGATCATATCTTCTTGGGCTGAGGTCATAGTCCAGGCTTACGAAGCATACAGTACTAATGGTCGCAATACGGCTTTGTAAATCTGGACCTTGTAGGTTCTAGAAATGTGTCTGGACTTTAGAATAGGAAGCAAAGAAAAATAGCACCTATTTCCCATGGCCAGTTTGTCTTGACTACACATTTCATATAGTCTCCTATTCGTCATATGGTTTATTTCAAGCACATGTAGGCCTACATTTAATAATAATATATCCAACACCAGTTTCCTTTGCAATATGTTTATATAAATATAATTACAATTTATATAATTTATTATAACAATAAGCTATCGATGAAACTCGATAATTTTATATTCATGCTCTTGAGGTAAACGTTGAGCGAAAGTACTTCTTCGTATCGAAAGGCCGTGTCTGCGAAGAAACCGTAGACACCAAACAAGACTGGCACGAAATTACGTAATGTCTATTTCTAGACGTTGAGCGACTTTCCTGGCTACAATCTGTACCTTTTCAGTAGTAACGGCGAAAGCCCCACTTTTTTTTTTTTTTTTACAAACTCGACTAAATGCTTTTTACGTCTGGAAACTTAGCTCATTTACCACGAAAAGATCGCCAATCACGAGTAGTAACACTTAATTTTCCTTCTTTTTTTTCCACTCCCGAACGTTAGATTCCTCTACATCAAATTTACGACATGCGGTGCGATTACTATTTTCTTTTGCGAATTTTGTTACGGATAATTTAAACTGAACGAACGAGATGTTCTTTCATTCATTATGTGTATACAATCTGTCTCTTCCCACGCAATACCGGTATGAACTAATGTAGAAACAACAGACTAACGAAAACAAACAAGTACAGTAACACAGTGCTACAACAGAGTACCGTTATAAGTCTGCGATAAGAACAAGTAAGTGGTGGAGAAGGGATGAAAACTGCTAACCAAATTAGAGGTCAATTTTACTTTACTATTACTAGATTCGAGCCTGCCAGTTTTAAGCGACGTTGCCGACTCCGCCAAGCGCGATCAGACCGCACACGTGCAAATTTACAATTTAGCATGTAAATTATATTATTCATGTATAATGCGCGCCCTCATTTTTTGGAAGAATATCTTGGAAAAAATAGGTATGGAGAACCATACATGACTTCCATGTTCTAACATGTATATTTAAAATCATTTTCGTAATGAAATATTTCCGTAGAAACTATTTCCTTCTTAAATCTTAACCTCAGTACTGTGGTCACTAACGTATACCACCTCAGCGCACTCGATTTTCACTGATGATGGCAGTCGATGAAACTACCGAAACGTTGGTTTTGCAGAAAACATTGGACCACGGCCAAACAACCCGGGAAGGATTTTTAACGACAAACTACTTCTTTGTTGCCGATAAAGTAGTACACGTGACATATAAATAAAAATTATCCCCTCCCCCTTCAACTGTCATTTTGATTTATAAAAAATTACCCCACCCCCTTCAGCTAGCCTTTTCATTTATAGATATTTCATTTACGTTTCTACAGTGGATGATTATGACCTTCTTTTCAGTATACTTTATTTATCAAAATGAAGTAAGTTTACTTTATTCTTGTTAAAACGTAAAACGTTGCAGGTAAACTACCCTTTCCCCTTAACTGATCTTCACCAAAATCAATAGGCCTTGAGTCCACTACAGCTCAGGTACGTATGCAAAAAATTATTTGATTCTGTTTGAATTTACGGCAGTTATCGTTCGTCATAAAAAATTACTTTTGTTAAAACATAAAACGTTGCTGGTAAACTACCCCTTTCCCTTAACCGATCTTCACCAAAATCAATAGGCCTTGCGTCCTCTACAATTCAGGGACGTATGTAACAAAAATTATTTGATTCTGTTTGAATTTGCGGCAGTTATCGTTCGCCATAGAAAAAATTCTACACACAGACACTTTTCGAAAAATGACTTTTCTTCATGTTTTGATACCCTCAATCAGAATCCGCCCTTATCTCGAACACGATTTTTTTCGGCATCACCATACTTTCTTTTCCTTATGGAACATGGAAGTAAAAAAGTACGCAATTATACACGATAAAATACGGTAACTGTGATGTACATCGTAATGAAGCCTTGTTCACACCAAATTCAGTAATGGTTGTGGCGCGAGTCCGAAATTCTAGTATCCGAATTTTAACCCTATCTTATATTGAATTTCAAAACGGGATGGTTTTCAGGAATACGATAAGTCATGTTCAATTACATAAACGCACAGTGAGTATAAACGCGCAGTGACGTCGATAAGAAAGCGTCAGTTGGAATCTCTTGTCGGATGATTATTACACGGAACGTTCGCTTTAGGCACTGTCTGTAGAATCGCGCCTTTGCAGCGGAAACCGTAAGATGTGAACATTATCACGTTGAGAAAACAGTGGAATTGAAGAAATTAGGCGTGGCAATAGTAAAAGAAAACCGCTGTTTCGACTACACGGAGTGGAGGCGCATATGTTAGAAGAGGGGAGAAACTTGGAGCGCTGGATAATGACACAAGGACGTCATTGTAATTAGTAAATATTGCAGATTAAGATGATATAAGGGCAGTAATAAAAGCGCACCCCTTTTCCACTAAGAGAAGAGACAGTCGAGAAAGTGTACACCCCATCCCCTGTACTCATAGTCTGTCCTTACAATAAACTAACTCCCAAGTGTGACGATGCCTTCCTTCAACCCTAACTCCAACTAAAATTTATTCCTTCAAATTTCTAAACTTAATATTATACCTAACCTGATTCCATAGAGCCGATGAAATTCGCGCGCGCCCACGTGTGTGTGTGTGTATGATCGTATTAATTATAATATGTTCATTACAGTATTCGAGCAAAATATAGAATCCTTATCTTTGTTGTTATCGTGAGATTCTGAAAGCTTCAACAGCTGACGAATTGATGCAAGCGAAACGTACGACCCCATATTAATTGCGTAGCTGGTAGGCATTTTAAAATGAGCCAGCTTTTCGTTAGTCGTCAGTTCGTCCTGGTTTAAAATGTAAAAAAAAATTATGAGAAAACATCCCAAGGCAAAGGTTATCGACAGTGCAGGGGTTAGCGAAGCGACTTCTGTATCCTGTCTTGGGTAAAGGCACTGAAGATCGCAGTGTTTGTCCTAGAGGTTTCATGTTCCCCTGAGTAGGTTGAAATTTTTTGGTTTCAAGGCAGATAGGTAAGTTCCAAAACAGAAAGGTAAACTGGGAACCCAACAGCCCGCCAGGTGGGACTTTTTGGGCGTAGTCTCACTTTTTTCTCCTTCATTTGGGGAAGGGGTAAGTAAAGAGCGGTAGCTGACTTACTGCGTGCAGTTCAACCACGGCAATGTATGACCAAAGACCTTCTCTTGTCATTGATAACCCTCAGTAAGTAAAGCAGCCCTATACTCTTACAATATATGCCCAATCTTATATGTATCTTACAATGTTAAATGCCCAGAATAGAAGACTCTTCGTAGAAGAGTTATGAAAGGTGAGTATTTTAAAATCTTAATTAAATCGGTTCCATGTGAGACCTACTGCACAGTTTTTAGACATGATTTCCAGTAATAGGCCAACATGTAAAGTAAGGTGTCTTTATTGTATTTGGCGGGGTATTGTGGTTGCGTTACACAAGTTACATTCATACACAAGTTACGTGTAGCTTGCTAACGATTGGGATGAGTGCGCGCGTTTTCCTTGTAGGTACGTAGAGTTGCAGTGTAACTTCGGCGGAGAGCTATTATCTGTCACGAGTATCTCTCGCTGGTTTGCCATCTCCTTGCGCGGGAAAAGCCAGAATACGATGTTTTGCCAGCGGCGGGAATGGAAGACAAGTCGTGCGGTGTAGCGATTCAGACTATAAAACAACGCTACCTCAGGCCCCTACAGCGAAAACAGATTTCGCATATATTATAGTTATATAATATTATATTATATTATAGTTTCGTTCATTCTTAAAGCACGAAGATGTATTATCTTTTGTATTTTTCTTTCACTGGCAGTAGAACTGAGGATTCATGTATGTCCGAATCATTTTTTTTTATTGAGTAATAAATTGAAAAAAATATGTATAAAAAGTCGTTTCAAGATGTTTTCAACATGTATATGATTTCATGTTTTATGCAAATTAGGATTTACAAATTAAGAAGTGATACACAGTTCTCTGCAAGAAGAACCAGTTAAGGGTCCAATGACTGATGACAACAATACTTTTAACCCATGTTATGAATTTAACATGAAAGTTCTACATTACTTTTAAGGTATGAACGTAATCACTATAATCCGAACATATAGTAACTCATTATTTAATATTTTTTAGCATACCCCAAAAACTGTGAATACCTTCTAATCGATATCACTCGTGTTACTTCCTTTGACAATTCGTTCTCCAATGTCTGTACACATGTTGGCGTACACATTGTTTTGAATTGATAAAATTAGCCGTAGAAGCAACATGAGTTTGAGCGGTGAATATCCCTCAGTACTGGCCAGAACAGAAACGGGGAGGTGTGACAAAAGAGTGAAAATTAGGAGTCGGTGAGGCTGTAGAAAGGGGGCGAGTAGTTTTTTTTTAGCCCAGCAACGTACGTTATACTGACGCTTTTGTTAAAAATATCCCTTTCGAAGAAAATGGTCAGAACCCTTTGACCGCCACATTTACACTTATTCGTATATGAGTATGTAATCCGTTCAGTATCTAAAGTGTTAAGTTTAGCCGACTATTGCTTTCTAGACTATGACACCAGATGGGGTTGGGGGGGGGAGATAGTTTAGGGTAGAGGCTAGGTATGAGGCATTTCTCGAAACAATGTTGAAAATATATATTCTTTTAGTGGAGGTTATATTTGGCGTTAATTATTACCAAAGTGTTTTGAAATTTGGTATGGAAGTTCAGGTACATTATTGCTACAAATATATAAAATTTAATTAATTTATGTCCATTATTTTCAAAATAATTTTAATTTGTTTAAAATCGCCCGTTGTTAACTTTACAAGCGATTTGTATAAAAACTATGTATCGCGTAGGCCTATAGTTTTTATAAGGTCAGTTTTATTTGAAATTTTATCTTGAACAATTTTTAATTAAAACTTTTTTTGATCCGATTAGTAGCAGCGGAGATATTTTGAAATAAAACAAGCAAAACCACGACTTTCCAACTAAAATTGTTAATAAAAATATATTGCTGACCGATTTGGTATTCTAAAACTTAAGGGTGTATATGTTTTCATATCCTGAACAAATGGTCAAAAGATGAAACCCGTTCCCGAAGAAAGTATAATTTTCTTCCACTGTTTCTAGATAGCATTTTCAGTTTATTAACTTACATATAACTTATGTAAGCATAATTTTTGCTTTAAAGCGATAAAATATTTTAAAGCCTAAATCCGGGACTTTTTAACGAATTTTTCCGGGCACCGGGACCTTGTCCGAAATTCGAATCATAACGTGCGATTGTCTATCAAGCGACGACCATAAATTTACGGACATTGTTGGGTGAACTGTACATTTTGAATTTACGTAGGGCTGTAAGGAAATTAATGGTTGTCTTGTAGAACAGTTTCTTTTAGTGAGATTCACTAAATTCTCAGCTTGTGTTAGCTGAAACGCCAGTATAAAATAACGTATAACCCATGTGGAAGTGTCTGTTGATCTACCGCCGGCTCGCAGCCTTCTCATGATGTGCGACCTCCTTGCATGGGTCATCGTGACCATACCGTATGAAGCGCTTCATATTTATGGTATCGCCTCCCTTTACCATAATTTCTGACGAAAATGAAGTTTCGGTAACTTCTTCGATTAATCTCCCAAGTTTCGTAGCCATAGGTGAATCATATAAATAACGAACATATACCGCTTTAAGTAGTCCTGTATTACCGTAGCGTACAGCAAGATTAACGACTGTTCTAACGTGATTAATCAATTCAGTATGCAGTTGTTGTATGACAGTAAGTTGGGCACGCTTTGCTCAAGAATACGATACGCTCTCAATGATTAGCCGTCAAGTGTGATTCGTTACAACATTCCTCTATTCGTTGAATACGGCATGTTACGGATTTGACAGGATGACTATATTTCCCCGTTACAGAGAAATTTCGTTAAAGGGAGAGTTCGAAAATAACAAATTTTTCTGCCTGTTTAGTAGCTATAACAAAAGAAATTAAACTAAAAAATAAATTAAGTGCACTCGCAACCGGCTATGCTTACCATGTTAAATTCATCACTTTTGGGGCCCATTATCTCAGAACCTGTAAAAAATAGAAGTCTGAAATTTTAGCACTAGATTAGTACTATTCAAACGCTACTACAATTATAAGGATACCTCAATTTCTTGATTTTTTTATAATTTTTTGTTTTGCTCTAAAAATTTGCATATAGGCTACAAAGCATACTTAATATTTTTTTACCTTTTTATTTTTCAGTAAGACTACATAATTCTAGTAGTGTAGTTATATCTCCACTAACCCAATAGCCACAAAAAAATTCAGCTTGATAGTTTACTTGGTTTCTGAAATAAGGGGTCATTTATCTAGAAAAGTAGATTTTGAGAAAAACGCGTGTAAAGTTTTAAAAGAGATTTTTATTGTTATACCTGATTTAATGTAGTCCAGCTCCATACTCGGGGTCTTCAATTACATATGTCCATTTGGTCCTCTAGTTTTTTCGTCACATTTTTAGTTGACTGTCTAACCTTTGTCTTCAATTTATCTACTGCTGCGTCTGTCTCAAGTATTCATTGCAAGTCAATTTTTTTCATTACCTCAACCATATTTGATCCTGGTTTGATCTTAATTTTTGTCGGACTTGACATTTGCTTGTATTACCTTCATTGGAGGTCAACACAGCATCATATACACCCAGAACCAAAGTATCCAGTCCAACAAATATATTTTTATGCAGTGTAATCCAATCAAATGGTTTGGCGACTCGTTTGCATTATGTGTACTACCATGAAGACATTTTTTTAACAAATTAGGATGACTCAGATAAGCAAATATTGCCTTGTAACCATTTGTGTTAATAAAAAATTGTCCTTTGTAAACACAAAAATTCTCTTTCCAGTGGTAAAAACCGCATGTCTCTACGATTTGTTATAAGGGAGTTATAGATTTGTAAAAAATTGTAATATTATTAGCACTTTTGACAGAACTTTTCCTACGATCTCTATTCTTTTAAAAATCATTAAAAAATTATTTTATCAGGCGTATTCACATAAATTTGGCATCAAATTACTCAGAAAATATTGAAGATTTTTTTGTAAGACAAAGAAAACAGAAATCGATTTTTGGGTCGATTTGGCGGTTACGAGTGCCCTTAAATGGAAAAAAAATACCGGGTTATGAGTAATAGGGTATTTTCAGACGATTTTAGTCACGTAAATGCACTTTATTTTAAAGCCATAATACACTGTTTTACTCACCCCTCACTTCTTTTATTATCCTCACTAAAATTTGTATTATGAATTTACTTATTTACAGTCAAAGTTTTCGCAAATCATTTTAGTCTCTTGTAACTTCTGATTGTATACGTTTGATTTGTAATATTCATTTTCTATATCTTTGTTGCACTTAGGAGTCGATACCGTGGAAACTAAAACACGTTGACAGAAGCCTAATAGCGTCCAAAGGTTATTTCAAAGGTAAATATTTTTTATTTACACAGGAATTGTGAAGGACCAGGAACTTTTCCCTTAAAAAGAATTTATTTTGGAGAGCTCAACTGTAAAGCGGGTACTGCGATGGTCCGGAGGTAAGGGCAGCAGCGCACGGGCATTTCGTCTGGAGTTGGGCTGATGTCAGCCAGGAGAAGGTGTGAGTCCCGCGAACAGGACCAAAGTTGACTCGTTCTTGGCAACCACGTAGCTGCGCTAGGTAACCACTCCTATCCTAGTGGACGTTGGTAACATCAAAGCGCAGTGAATCTGTCCGTTTAGGTGGGTGAGGGTCTTTCAGAGTACGCCGCTTCGAGGCCGGCTGAACCCCTCCAAGTGGGCCTGGGGCTACGGCTCAGGGAGGTAATTATCGGTAGCTCTTTTCTCCCACTGAAAACCCCACCCTGGCTCACGCTGTCTTACAGGACGTGGGGTTACCCGTTTTTCGGCGCTATCAGGACTGACATTTAGGACAAAGAGTGCGGCTCTGAGTGGTCTGTGCGACCGGCGCTGCTGGAGTCCGCCTGTCTGTGTACCGAAACACCGCCTTGTCGAGGCAGCGTTATGCCTTGTGTCAACAGTTTATGCTTTTACACTCCGTAGGTGCAAAGTTGGTTATTCTCATTTCTAAGGGGAGGATTCCTACCCTTCCCTGATAAGCTAATGTGGTTTGCGTCGAAGGAAGATTACCAAGGGTATTCAGAGCTGGTATGGCGACTTTTGCCCGGGGTACAGCGGTGGGTTTGGTCACCCTCGACACCACATGTAGAGAGACTATACTGCTGTTAGTAAATGATAAGGCGGGATCTGCTTCCTCTCCTCCAGTACAGCCATAAGAATTAGCCTTCTGATTAAAAACGTTACTGCCTTATGTAATCCCATAGTATACGTAGGTCGTACGACAAAGGTTCAGTGCAACGTCAAGATTCGTCCTGTGTACTTTTACGTTTACACCGACTATCCACGGTTTGGAGTGCATCACTTTTGCTGATATATGGTTGTTTTAGCGAGCAGTAGCGAAAAAGTGATCGGCATGCTCGAAAGTCTCGACGGGAATGCGTGGACTGTGAGAATAAATGAAAAGACCGTGTGTACGATAATAGGCGAGACGGAGACGGATCAAGTATTGCGTTGAACTGTGAAGACATAAAGCAAGTGAGGCAGTTCAAGTACCGAGCAGCACTGTAATTGTACGGCAGAAGTTGAGATTAGGTTAGCGTTGGCGAAGGAAGGCTTTTTAAAGATGCTCTGCGCACGTTGAAGAAGTCAAGGGCAAAGTTCTTTACATCGAGTGTTGAGTTAAACGGTTCTGAAACGTGGACAGTGGGGAGGAAGGAAGTGAGAAGATTTGAGGCACTGAAGATGTTGATATGAGGGGATCAGATGAGAAGATACGTAAGGAATGAGAAAGTACTGCAAAGTATTGGGGAGAAAAGACAGATGCTCGAGAGTGTAAGCAGAGGGAAAATGAATTGGCTTGGATGAGGCGAGACTGTTGAAGTGGCGTGAGGAATGGTAGATTGGGAGGTACAGGATAGTGGAGAAGGAGGAGGCTGGTTGTCATGTGAGGACTTGTCAGGGAAAGACGGTGTTCATTGACCCACGATGAGACAGTATAGGCCTATTCTCTTATGGCTTCCATCAGAAGTTGTAATACAGCCTTTTGTTCTTTTTTCCCCGCAGACTGTAAACGGCTGAAACTCCGTCATATTCCAAAACATTGATTTCCAACTGGCAGCTCGCGACCTTTTCTTAGAAAACCAAAATAATAATTACTCTTTATATTCATAAGTGAATGAATAATAGAATATTCTTTTAACTGACAACAGTCGACTTGCAGGAAGAACACATCAAATACTTTCACAGATTCGTTAATCAACTGGATTTCACGTTATTTGGTTAATGTATGGAATGTATACTTGCTGTGGTCCTCTTTGCTTTCCATCATATTACACGACCCAGTCTATTTCTTTTCACTCCTTGGTTAGACAAAACAGACACGCTGTCCAATATTTTGTCGTTCAGTCCTAAGCAGTCATTTGTACAAGTGTGGTATGAAAATGGCAAAGGTGTTTGGGGATGTTAACGTGGTCGAGAAATTAGAATCATTAGCGCTTTCAAATCAAACTGTATTAAGTCCGATTATTGACATGGGATAATAAGTATAAAAATGAATTAGTGGTTTCTTTAAGCTGCCACCTGATTAACGATTGCCAGATCTGGGGAATTTAGATAGGAAGTGATGTTGACGTTGAGATTTGGAAGTAGAGTATATACCTCTGTGAAAGTGTGGTGTCCACACTGAAAGTATTCTAAAAGTCGGCAGAAATCGCCTCACAGATTCTTCTCTGCTTCACGTACGGAGATTCGATGTGGACATTCCTGCAACAGATTATGTCAGTTTTCACATTGAAGGTTTTTTGTAGATATACAATGTTTAATTTCTTATATCTTCATTATTATACTGATATAATAAAGATTGTACCGTTAAGGGTATGTAGTAAGATATACGGGTATTAAACGAGTAAATCATCTCTTTTTACTAATTTACAGTTAAATATTAGCTTTCTTGTTTTTACTTTACTTGTCGAAAATTGATCGCTTACGATGCGGCCCGCTAGTAGGTTCCTCAGTTTACTTGTGGGCCTCTGGCGCTTTTAAGTTGGAAACCGCTGTTCTAGTAGGTTGGACTTTTAACAGTATCGTTTATCCTGAAAATTGTCTAACCTGGAGTAACTTCTTCTCCTCCACCTCCTCCTTCTCCCCCTCCTCTTCCTTCATTCTTGGATTTGGCTACATCGTCTGTTCCGGTCTGTTATTTATCACGCATCCTGTACCAGGTGTTACTCCAACGCTTCCAGCTTCTCTGTAGGATGTGAGTTTCATACTACACTGCTCTTACTTTCTCACGCACCCAGAAATTCGTACGTATCCCAAAAATTTCATCTTTGTAGCTTGCATATAATTTGAATCTTCTTCAGATTAACTGAAATGATCCACAACCTTTTATAGTCACAGCCTCATAAAGTTTCATTCGATTTTCCTTTTATTGTTTTTCTTACAAAACAATATTTTAATAATGTCACAGATCGCCTGAAAACTATTTATATTTCGATGCCCTCTTCGAGTGAATACAATATATCACATCTAACGTACTGAAAGTGAGATGTTCATTTTAATTGTTTACTGTGTGTGCATAATAGCCTATCGTCATATCTTTTGTCAACATTATTTCAAAGTTGTTTATACGGTTTGAGTGGAAAGACAGACAAGTAAAATAAACACTGACCAGTGATGTATCGAGAATTTAGTCCTGGGGAGGGTTCCGGTCAAGTCGGTTTTATACGAAAGAAAAAACAAGTGAAGACTATTCAACATTACTGTCTCTAAAGTGGTTGAAAATGTGTGATAACGTCCGGAAATAAATGGTAATAACGCAATCGAAATACGCGTTATTGAAACATTGTTTAGAAAATACTATTGACTGAATTGATTTTCCTATATTTCATATTTCAAACGTATACGCAAATACTGTGCAATAAACGTGTTTTTATATCAGCGTGCATAGCTGGAAAAATAATGCCTAAAAATTAAGAGATTAACAAGAGTCGTCGACTTTTTTCGACCCTCTGGGGGAGGGGGTTCCGGTCTCGTTAGCCCCCCGTAAATACGCCTATGATACATACTATATATTCCGTAAAACGTGTTATACTTTAAAGAATATTTCAGCAAGCAGCTGGATACGTGCGAACATGCGCGCGCAGGTTAATATTGAAACAATTTTGACACAAAAAGCCGGCAGACGCTGGCTGTAAGATAGCAGAATGCAGATCATCAAGTAGATACGGACGCAAGTGATAATCCTAAGTTAGAGTGGTGAAGGCATTTATTGACTCCATTAAGTTTAAGATGTGCGAAACGCTACGGGGGACGTATACTGTGTTCATTACTATTCTCCGTACTATAATAATAAATTCCAGACTCACAATTAACAATAACAATTATCTACACGAGCGAGAAGGGGGCAGGGGGGGATGTTACAGTTCGGCAAACGAAGTGTAAAGCGCCACGTCGATGGGAGTAAACAAAGGTCTAGGCAATAATGGCGAACCTACCGAGTTTGTATATATGAGGGGAAGTGTGTCTGTGTGCGAGAGAAACATAATTTACTGGACAGTTTGAAACACACACTCAAACACATACGCGCGCGCGACCTGACTGCAGTAATCTTTAATGAAATTCTTGCTCTTCATTAATAACACATTATAGTGTGTAGGAGCGGGCACGGGCAGGGGCGCGGGCCGCAGAGTGGAGCTCACGATTTACTGCTTCGCACTGCATAGCTTTGCATCCTCCCCACACACAACGTTCTACATTCTACACCCTTCTAATGGTACCGTCACCGCCATTCCACGTTTGACACATGTTTTAAAAATAAGACGATGCACAAAAAAATAACTATAGACACGCGAAATACAATTCTGTTTCTCTTGATGAAAACTGCGTTTTTCCCCTCTTTTCTCTTTCTCCGCTGTTAACTCCTCGTTAACAGCAAAGGTATGAAAATAAACGAATAAATTGGGAACAGAATAATGAAACAAAATACAGTACGCTATATTTTTTTATATATAGACAGACCCAATAAAAATGCGATGACTTTAATTTTGATATTCATTATTTTGTTGTGGACTTCCAACAAGCATTTTGTACAGTCAGAGTTAATAGGAGGCTTCGTGGTACTCGGTATACCAAGAAAACTGGTGTAAAGGTGGTCCATGTTAACTATGGCAGTGATACGTGTTCAAGGAGAACTAAACGAGGCAAAGTCAAGTGTAAGGCGGTAGACGCTCTATCATCAGTGCTGTTATTAGAAGGTGCCATCAGAAAATGTACTAACCAAGGAAGTATTAATGTAACATTACCACGTATGTGGACGATGTAGCGTTAATAGCACGTAAATAGATAAAGCATGACACAAGCATTCGGTGAACTTAAAACGATGACAGAACAAAACACGCTTACTGTAGTAAGCTCTCGAAATCGACGACAGGATCTCCACCTTTCATACCTGTAGACAAATGGAATGCTATTCCAGCAAGTGACAGAGGGTTTAGGTATCTTGGAGCTGAACTGGATATGTAAAATGATGTAAAACAGAAAATCGATGTGAGAATACTTCCATGGAATCAGTGTTATTATGCATACAGTCGTCTCATGAAGAGTAGTATACTAAACCAAACTATTGAGTTTAAAATGTACAAAAATATTATAACATATGGCTGTGAAACATGGGTTAATACTATTAGAGGCGCAGAAAAACAAAATGTTTTAAAGGAAAATACTGAGAAAAATATATGAACCCGTACAGGATGATGGGCAGTTCAGAATAAGAACAAATTATGAACTTAAAAATCTTATTCAACAGGTAAATGTAGTCAGGTTTATTAAAAGACAAAGAATGCGATGGTTGGGCCACTTGTGTAGAGTGGATTCTAGTAGACTCGCTAGGAGAATAGTGGAGTGGAGGCCAGATGGGACGAAACCTAGAGGAAGACCAAAGAAGAGATGGTTGGAGGATGATTTGAAAGGTTGGAAACAAATTACTCGAGATCCAGTTAGATGGAATCTTCTGGTAGAGCAGGCAAAACCCACAGGAGATTGTGACCCTAAAACGACTGCGAAATTTCTCCCGCAGTTGATTGTGATGTCGAAAATAAACTTCATAAATTTAACCATATATGTGGGACAATCCATAGAACCTTAAAACACAAAACTAGGAAAGACACTAAGCTTAAGTTTTATAAGACTATTGCTGTACCGGTGGCGCTGTATGGGAGTGAGACATGGGGAAGGTTATATCAGCAGAAAGGAAATTTCTCAGGTTGGTCAAAGCGTGCACGTTACGAGACAGAATAAGTAATGTACAGGTAAGGCGAGAATTACAAATTTTTAAATTGCAGGATAGAATTACGGAGCACAAGGACAACTGGTGTCAGCATTTGGGAAGAATGCAGCAAGCTCGCCTTCCCAAACTTGCCTTGAATCGTAGTGTGGGGCGACCGAGTGTGTTACATACTTTTTTTTTTAAGTGCTTTATACAACTGTATGTGAAACTGTCGAAGAAAAATTTCTTTACAGTTTTGTATGCATTGTCATTGTCGTGGGAATAAATACATAACAAAATAAAATTAAAAAAAAAACACGGACAAGTGATTGGGAGGCAATTAGGTATTGCAGGAAGACCCATGCCACGAAGTACGAAGAAATCCCGTGGGAGATCCAGAGCTGACTGGATTTGTAACATTGATAGGAACCGGGAAGATGTTAGACAAATCAGTTTAACGGCATGATTAAAAAAAGAGATGAATCGAGTATCGGGAAGTAAAATATGAGAAGAGGGAGTAGTAAATGAATTGTCTTTATTCGTGTTACTTGGATGACGACTATAGATTGTGAAAGAGACCAGTTTCTGGCAGCTTTGTAACCCAGCGCTAATGTATTCCAGGCTTCCCCTGTCCGTTGATACCTGTCACGTAGGGAGACAGTTACATCCAAGTGTGCGACCTCTCCACGTCCTCTTATTTTGATACAGAAAAATCGTGTAGGTCAAATAGCCTACTTATTTAATAGAAGATTCCTTTTATAAGAAACCTGTTTTCAAGTCTCGCTTCGTCTTTTCATCAAACTTGCGGAATCCAACCAAGCTTGTAGCCGTGTAGTTTTTCCGTTTCACATATGATATTAAGTTTGTTTAAGATGTAGTTCTAATCAGAATGTATTCCCATCGTCAGGCGTGTTCATGTCTTGTCAGGTTAAGTAATTGTGCGTCGGTCGGTTACTCGCGATGTGCTCAGTGGCGTTGTGACTAGGTCAAGTTTCCTGTGTCAAATTTTTAAAAATCGTGATTTGTTTTGTAGTGATTTACATTTGTCGGGTATTATATTTGTAGACGCTTAATTTTTATACTCATTTAGGCGTTCAAAGTAGCGTATTGTTTTCATTTTCTTTTTAGTGTTCATGTAAAAGTACTGACGTTCTATTTAACTGACAGTATAAGTCTGCACGATCGTTTACTCACTGTTGAAAGGTAAAAAAAACAGTTCATTCTCTTTGAAAAATTTTCATATTTCTTTACAAATAATACGTATAATTTGCTCTGGTGAATGGTAGAATTATGATTATGAATTATGAACTTTGTTCGCTGTCTGCCTCACTTGGAGACGTTAATTGTGTATCATAAATGCGCACAATTATATCTTCGATGAGGATCATTGAGGCTACGGATATCTTATTCATCTTCTTTCTCTTTAGCACTACAGCCCAACGTAAGCCCTGGCTTCCAAGACCAATTTTCTACAATGTCTCCTGTCCATTGCTATCTCAGCATAACCCCTCACATCCATTCTTCTTAGATCTTCCAGCACATCATTCAGCCATCCTATCCTAGGTCGGCCTCTCTTTCTGCGTTTATAAACTTGCGCCCTCAGGATTTTCTTTGGCATACGTTGATTATCTATCCGTTCTAGGTGACTTAGCCATTGAATTCGTTGAGCCTTTATGTATCTTACAGTGTCCTTATGCTTCAGTGGCTCATCTACCACCTGGTTATCTCTTATTCTCCATTCGTCATTTTCTTTAACCGGGCCATAAACACGTTTTACAATCTTTCTTTCAAATCTTAGTGTTTCTTGTCAGTGCCCATGTCTCGCTTCCAGAAGTAAAAACCGATGTGATAAGTGTCTTAAGGTTACTTTTTTTTTTTTTTTTTTTTTTTTTTTTTTTTTTTTTTTTTTTTTTTTAATACCCTCAAGACTTTGTAACTTTTCAAAAGGGCCAAGTTTACCGGTTAAAAATGTTTTGCCAATAAAAAATTATAGCTAATGACCGAACTATGCTTCAGATAATGAGGGTGTCTCATGACTAGTATTTGATCTTAAATAACATAGAGCTCGCGGGCGCGTGTGTGTGTGTGAGAGAGAGAGAGACGAATAATCCAGTTAACTCCTTCTTAAAAAGTAAGAGATGAAAAGTGGAAATTTCCTAATCGCGACTTTGCAACTTTGGCTTGATATTCCTTATGTTAGATGTAAAATAGGGAAAAATGTGAACACCCAGAATGAGAGACTCAAATTTGACAAACACAAACACGATGTCAATTTTTTTAGAATGCAGGACAACCCAATCCTGCAGTTTCATAAACTCAAGAATTCGAGTGCGCAACATCGTTCGCAAGTTGATAAACTGAAAAAGAGTTAAAATGAAGGCTTATTTTAATCTATCCACGTATAAGGGGGGCTATAACACGCAATGTTGTTTAATGCTAGCAACTACAGTATATCCCGTAGGTTATATTTATTTGTTTCGTGAAATATTTTCTCTTCTCATCCGTTTTTTTATGTTTTAATTGCAAAGTGGAAGACAATAAATTGACGCGACATTGACTTATTTTAAATCAAACAAGGAATGGTTTATAAACCATTTACCAAAATTTGGATCAATGTTATGAAAGCCTGATAATGTACAGTTGCAAGATGTGAAAATCTCTATTTGCGCTATTCAACTTTTCGCTATTTCATCACCTATTCAGAATTAAATGTTTACAAAAGTTAATTATCATTGTGACGAGCGTAGAAATGGATCCGTGTCAGTTGCAAATTCGGCGTTGCAAAGAATGTTTGAAATAATTTCATCCGGTGGGGGGGGGGGGTGCGATGAGATACGGGGAAGCAATGCGGAATATTCTGTGTTTATTGCAACGTCTACTGGACATTTTGTAGAAAGCATTGAACGATTTATGCTCTGTGTTTAAAATATGAGCATTCCAACGCCGGCTTCGCTCGCCAAACTATATTAAATGGGAATAAATAACTAAGGGTAGCAATATAGCCGAGCCTATTGCACCACAATCCACCCCAACATAATGCCGGCCAATTTACTTACAATGATAGTGTACTGTGCGAGCCCCTGTGCGCGATGCGTTCTCACGTCTTTTCCGTGTTTTTATTTCCTATAATAACGTATTTCACGCGTGTTCGAACCGTCCGGTGAGGGTCCGTAATTGCGTTTACTTGTATCCGTACGGCTAACTGAGCTCGCTTGCGCATGTGCACACGGAAACGTGTTATTTAAAAAAGTAAAATTAATTATTCGTATTACATTTCTCAAAACGCAAAGGAACGTCCACAGATACCCATTCGTTTTTCAAGAACGACGACCTCCTCGGAAAGTGTGACCTACGATAGTCTAACCAAATTGTTTGAGCCAAAATACGGCACATTTGTGAGAATAAATTTGTTTACAGTTGCTCACGAACGTGGTTAGGTAAGAACATTTTTCCAAATATTTTTATCTCGTCCTCATTGTCAGTGTTTACTAACTTTTTCTGACTATAAGATACGGAATTATGCTGATAATCACGTAGTCTCATTTTCGCTGCTAAAACATTCCTTTTCGCATCAATATTTTATATTTTAAAATTAAAAATTAATAACGTAATGCGTATTTTTTAAATTCGTAACCAATAAATTTATAAGTTAATGGACGTCCAGGTGTTTAAGGGCTGAACAGTTCTCTATATGGAGGACTACTAATGAGGGTGTGCACGTTTGCCTGGAAACCCAAGAAAGTGATACCCTCTTAAATTTTATTATTACTTTTTTTAATGCCTAATCTCTCGTCGAGGCAGTGCCCCTCTTTAAGGAGGGGCTGAACGGGCTCCAGCCAACTGAAATTTTGAACCTACGAAATTTTTAAGTCATAAAATAATCAAGCTATAAATACAAAGTATACATAATTAAAAAAATTTGATTTGATTTGGCAGTGCCAGTTCGCGTAAATAAGAGCGTCGGCTCTGTACAGAGATTAACAGTAATAGTGGGCCAGTACCTGTCATCGTATCCGGATATGGGAGTATACAGATAACAGAAGTCCGAATAAAGGAGATTCGACTGTAATATCGCTCATTTGGATACCGAGGATAAGCGTAGTGTTTTAAGAAGACTCGACTTTGCGACTAGTCTCGTAGTAATTAGTTCCAGCCGGAACGGAATGCAAAATATTAGAAGCAGTTGTGTACACATTTCGCTCCGTATATGAGCGCATTAAAAAGGCCGCGATATCGCTAATCTTATTCCGTGTGATTAGGGTACGTTGATACAGAAAATGATGAGCTGAAGTTGCAACAGCGATCCAATTTGCCGATGTCATATTTAATGATGGCAGGCGGCCTGAGGGAGCAGTAATGATTACCGGTCGTACACTTCTTCCTTCTTCTTCCACGTACACTTATTTCTTATTTAAAAAGTATCCTTGCTCCTGCTGCTGTTCATATCGACGTGTGTTATCTAACAAGCTTCGTTCCCCTTACTTACCCCCACGCGTTCCCACTCTCTGACCTCAGGCTAATTATTTCGTAATATAATCGCGAATATATTTTTTTGTTAATAATATTCTGTTTAAATTGTTGTTGGTTTAAAATTCTGGCTTCTTTAAAAAAAAATGTTTTTGAGATAAACGATAACGCAAACAATTAAAAATATTAAACAGATATTTTATATCAATATTATTTGAAAAGCGGATAACTCTGTAAACAGTGTTTCGACAACACTAGCTATGTTCAGGTTAAAGTAATGTTAAAGTGTAAAAGTAGTTTCATTACTGGCTGTCTCCGCTTCTCACGTCCTAATCTCCATCTGTTTTTGTCTTTCCTATCTTGGGTCCGTAAGTCCTAGTTGTTTACTTCTGGATTATGGCAGCTCTAGTTATTGTCCGCGTCTGCATCCGTGCCGTCCGTTTTGCGTACGCAGCGCCCAACTGGACAGTCCAGTATCCGCTCAACGAGTCCTAGTGATGATGTTGATCTTTAGGCTTTCACGGCCGACGCGACGTCAACATTGTCAGCATTATTATTAGTTAGGCTGTGACCTACTGTTGTTCAAGACAGACGTTTCGGCCCCATCATCGGAGGCCATCTTCAGTGTAAGAAACGATTGAAACAATTGGCAAGGTGTCGGCCAATTCGCCCCAGTACTGAGGTAGACACTTTTTTTCTTCAAAACCTCAAATCGTCTCATTCTTTTTAAAGGCCCCTACACACCTTCCAATCCAATCCGATCCGATGTCCTAAATGTAGGATGAAAATAGCAAATTGTATAGTGTGTAGGACGAACGTCCTACAAAAAAGTTGGAATCCGATTTAGGAACGTCGAGCGGTCCTCCCCATCCGACTAGCCGACTTAGGACAGATCCCCTCCACCTTTCATCCTAGATCGTATAGTGTGTAGCGCAGTCGGGTGTCGGTTCCGATTAGTTGTTTCTTTTCTTTTCAGCGGACTTCAAGTTGTTGAACGTGTTTTTTTCATTTTGTTTTGAGTATATAGTGAGTAAAATGGCTGAATACGAACGTAGAAATATTTTATTGAACTCGCAAAATGGTATTACGTTTTTCTATGAACGGCTTTACCATTCTCAGCAGTTCCATAAAACATTGTTCATTCATTCGTAAAAAAATTCGGTGGAAATCGTCCGAGTTCAATTGCTTCAACAATATCGAATGGGTAAATTTCTGTCTTTCCTTTAACCACTGTATTGCCCAAAATTTCCTTTCTGGGGGGCTTTTGGAGGATCAACAGTGTCGTAGGTGCAACCCCGAGTTTTTGATTTTTCGACAGAAACGGTACCATTACGAGGGTGTGACCAGGTCGTGAATCTCAATGGTACTGACTAAAATGACGAGATCGGAGAAAGAAATTGGACAGTATGGATAGCGATCTCCTTTCCTAAATTGGAGATCGGATCGGATTGGATTGGAAGGTGTGTAGGAGCCTTAAAACATCCTCCCCGTAGAGGGGTCCTATACAGTTCCTTAGGTTATCACGGCCGGCACCAACATTGGTGGTATTATTATTATTAGCCAGGCTGTTAGGCCGTCGTCTACTGTTCTTCAAGACAGACGATTTGGCCCCACCATCGGAGGCCATCTTCATTATCAGAAAGGACTGAAACAATTGGCAAGGTGTCCGCCAGTTGATGACTTTGTAACCAGTTTGAGCTTTTTATAGTCATCAACCAATTCGTTTCTAGTAAATAGCTCCGCCCCAAGTAAAACCATTCCATGCCGTTCCTTGCCCATGACCATACTGTATTAAGGGGGAAATCCATGTACTTAACATGGAAAATCTGGAAATTTTTCAAAAGTTTGTTTTTTATGTTTTTGAATTAATAATAGTTTACAGAATATTTATGCGAATTTTTTTCTCATAATTCAAATTTTTACACTGTCTTTGAGGGATTTAAATTTTAAAGTACTACGCGTTTAAATTTCTGGGCCAGAGAGCCTCACACACACACTTTTACAGGTCTTGATATTTTATGATTGTTCTGTAACCATTTGGTTTTTTATTAGGCTGCTTTATGTTTTATATGTTGGCTACAATGAAGTCAGCTGTTTCGCTTTCTTGAGTGTTTTGAAAGTTTTGTTTCCTGGTACTGGTTGTTGTGTTTGCTTGATAGCGGTGTGAAGGAAAAAAACTTGATGATGGCAGGGGCTTGTCAGGAGAAGGTCGTCTTCCTGACAAACAGATAGATTCTCTGCAATGTTATTATGGAAAAGCCATCAGGGATACTGTTAATATATTAGATAACATGAAGAAAGCAGTATGAGCCACTTCCTTGCATAAAGCTTCATCTGATGATCACCCGCAACATTTCTTGTGTCCCAAAGAAGAAAGTGCATGGTGTCAATACAAAAGCCAGCTAGAGGAAACCCAATACAAACACAAAAATGTACTCCCATTAGCAATAATTGAAGCTATAAAACCCATTTATAAATATCTTTCCAGTCCATAGCTTCTTAAAAAGTGTTTGCATCGAAAAACTCAAAATGTAAATGAGGCGTTGAATGCAATGATTTGGGAGCGATGCCCCAAGACACATTTTGCATCCAGATCTATTGTTGAAACAGCTGTAAAAGATCCAGTAGCTTGTTTCAATGATGGCAATATTACAAGGAGTAAAGTGCTAAGCAAGTTGGGAATTGTTCCTGGACCTTGGTGTGTGACCACACTGCAGAAGCTCGATAAAGCCATGCCATGATTCAGCAGGCAGACTTCAGGGCTAAAAGCAGTGTCCAACAAGAAAGAAGGCTTAAAAGAAGAGCAGCTAAGATCAAACATGATGAAGAAAAACAAAAGAAAGCTTATTATGGAGCAGGAGAGCACTAACATTACAATTAATTGTTTAGTCTTTGTACGCGTTACTCTCATTATTTATCTTATTCTTTTATTTGTTACTTTTCCCTTCTTGATTTACGGCAGTAAATTTGATATGGTTTCTTGATTTGCTGGATTTGTTCTCCTGTACTAATCCTTTTCAGTGGCTTTTAACATTTCTCTGTTCTTGATTTTTGTTTGCCACACCTCACGCCACAGGTTATCATATCCCCAATTCTTTGTTTATTTGTTTTGATCTATTTCGATTCGTCTTTAAAATAATTTTTCTACCCAGGATGTTTCCTACCCTAATTATTTCATCTTATGTTACATTTATTTCTACGTACTTATATACTATAACATTGTTCTGCCCGTCCTGCAGCATTGTGTCCTGTGGTGCTCGACCAATGCACACATTTTCTATTTTATTTATGTTAATTTTTATGCCCCATCTCCTGTACCCTTGTATAATATTTCCGACCGTATACTCTTAGGTCCTCGTGATCTGAGGGAAATATAATCTATATGTCTCAAAAGATGATGATAACGATAGTATATGATGTAGTGTAGGCCTGCAGTGTATAGGCCACAGTGCTATTCTTCTGAATTTTTCCTTCCACGTCTTTAAGACTTATTTCTAAATATATCGTTTTTTTTTATTTAATCAGTATTACAATCTACCCAGCACATGGGTAATCAGTTATATTAATGCATGAGATTAAGACATGCAAGAAGTTCGTTCAGTGAAGCACCTCCGTTACAAACCAAGTATTACATCAAATACGTTTATGAACTACACATTGCTCGTAATGGTCCGAAAATCTGTCCACGAAATCATTGGGTTTGATATGTTGTATACATACTGGAGCTCCTTACTGTACAAGCTGGAGCTCCTTGGCAAGGGCCCCTGTAGCTCTGTCTCTTGTACGAATGAAGTGTAGATCTCTTTGGATTACACGGATTGCCATGGATCTCAGTACTTTGTTTTGGAAGCGCTGGAATATTCCTGGGTTGGAGTTACTGATGATTCTCCACAGCTGTACGTCACAAGTCCAGCCAGATTTTATTATGGCACTGTAAATTAGCAGCTTGTTTTCCAGTGTCACCTACCCCTTCCTGTCAGTCAGCCAGTATGCCTACTTTTTTTGAAATTGCAGACCGCGTTGTTTCGTCTTTACAAAGATGTTTTTGCCAAGTGAGTGATCGGTCGATGCATTTCACTTCGTTTACCTCCAACATTGTGCGTACGTCAAGAGGTGGGGAATCCTTTTTTTTTTTTTTAGAGATCTGTTTCATCGAGATGTCGCTGCAGATTGAGTGATGCAGATCCTGGGCACATGTGGACCGCTAGTATTGTCGTATCGTCTGAAACGGTGCTGCATCTGTGTTTCTGGTTGTTGGCAGGTCGGCTGTATATAGAAGGTATAGACTTGGCCCCAGTACACTCCCTTGGGGAACCCGAGTTTTTATGGATAAGACGTCTGTGTGCGCGTCCACAGTTTTATGAGAAACCCCTGCCTGGTAGGCATGATTTGGGCGATACAGGCAGATTGATTTTTAGAACAATAATCCTTGATGTCATACTTATATATTTCAAATAATGTCGGGTAAGGACAGCATTCCTCGTGACCTTATTCCGTCACTGTGAAACCGTTTGCTAGTTTTATTTCTATTTTTATTTTTGCCGTGTTGTTGTATAGTTTTTCTTATAATTTGTAAATTTTAATTTCCCTTGCTTTCCTACGTAAACGTTCCACAGAACGCCATTTTTTAAATTCTAGTATACAGAATGGATCTACAATGGACATCCTCCTCCTCCCTGTGGCGCTATAACCCGAAGTCGAGCCTTGGCCTCCTCTATCCTGACCTTCTATCTCTCTAACAGTAGCAAAAGACTTCCATCTTCGCACTCCCAACATTTCTCTTGTATCAACAGTGACAGCATCTTCCCATCTTTTCCTTGGACGGCCTTTTGGTATTTTGCCATCCATACTCCTCATAAGGAATCTTTTAGGTGTTCGTTTGTCATCCATTCTTACGACATGGCCAGCCCATTGTAGCCTCCTTAGTTTTACGTACACTTCTACCGTTGGTTCGTTGAAGCGATAATGTATCTGATCAGTATGCCTGTATATGGTGCCCAGGATCCTTCTCAGGAGCTTCCTTTCAAATACCTTGAGGCGTTCAATTGCTCTTTGTGTTAATATCCAGGTTTCACTGCCATAACGTAGGATGGGTCGTATAATAGTTTTGTATATGCGTATTTTTGTATCCCTATGAATAATTCTAGACTTAAGAGTGGTGATAAGCGCGAAGTAGACTTGTTGGTTAGAGTTATCCTTCTGCTTGTCTCTGACTTCATTCCCATCTTCATATATCGTCGCTCCTATGTATGTGAAACCTCTTGACTGTTTCTGTATAGACATCTTCGACAATCCAATTTTTCATGGGTCGAGTAGACCTTATCTGACTTATCATTTTGGTTTTATCCACTTTTGTTGATAGTCCTACCTCTTTTGTACTTATTTCCAGGTTTCAGGTGAGCACAAATGGTTCGGTGAGTTCATTGTGTGAAGCTCAAGGGCGGATTAAAGGGGGAGCGGAGGGGGAACTAAATTCAAATCAAATGGTAATTTTTTTGTAATCTGCGTCAAAGTTAAGCACGCAAATTTAGAGCCCTGGTCAGTAGATTTAGTCATTTACTTCCGTATTCCCCAAGCCACCATACTTTGTGTGCCTGGGAGAATGTACTACCTGTACCAGTGCCTTGTGCTCCCCCTCCTGTTCGGCTCTCGAATTGTGCGCGCCAAATATTAGCAGGGTTTCCCGATCTGCCACAGCAGCGCGCGCTTCGCGTCGCCCCTACGACACTTAACTCCTTTGCTTGTTGTCATTGCTACTATTGTTAGACAGCTCTAATTTCAGTTTATTCGCTTTTAATTTGCTTAGCAGCTCTGTGTTGACAAAAACTTATAGAGCTTGTGGTTTCATGTTAACAATTATATAAATGAAGCTACTTAGAAAAAGGCTATGAATGCTACACATTTCCACAAATTTAAAAATTTTTTGTCTAAAATAAAGCATATTTTTGCACTTCTTTGATATTTTTAAGTATCAAAACAGCTTCAAATAGTTTTTGAAGGTTTTTTTCCTTAACTTTCAAGGGGAGGACCCCTGGATCTTCTTTCTCTTCCAGGCAACCGCCCCCACCCACAAAATTTCATTAATCCGCCACTGGTGAAGCTACTGAACCTAAGCCCGGCTTGTTCTTCCGTTTGTACGTCTTTCTAATGTACCTCAATTTGACGATGGTGATTTGCGTCCGCACGCGCGCGCGCGCACGTGTTCGTAAAAGCATCACTTAGTTTATCCTAAGGTTTAATTTTGCTGTTTAGTAAAGGTGTAAAGTGCATCGTCATCATGCCCGTGGTACGCTGTGTAACGCGATAGTGTAAGCGCAGAAGACGTTTTCTGTTATTAATTAAGTACTTGGAGAGCTGCGTTTGTTTCTGCTTAACTTATATTAAGAAAACTTTATGAGGATCGGATGTACTAATATGAAAAGAAAGTGTAGAAAGGGGGAACGTGTTTCCGGCAATCGCATCGTTTCATAAAGGTATGATACGTGTGCTTTTCATAAGTTGTTGGAATCAATTTTCAAAAGTGGGGGATGAGGGGGTGGGTCGGAGAGGAGATGAGTGCAATGATGTGGAACCAATTTCAAAGTTTGCCAGTCTCATATTGCCGCGTACCTTGTTACTCGTCTCGCCATTCCTTCAGCCGGCTCTTTTAATACCTGCTTATAGGCGGAAAAATCTAATAATGATATGCATTAGATATTGTCTGAAGGGACGGGGGAGAAAATATTTCCATAATCCAAAAAAGACTGTTTAATCTGCGCCCGCAAAGATCCGTCTTTGATCTTAACCGCAGATATCGATTCGTCAGGAAACGGTTCTTTGATTAGAGCGCGCAACGCTTTCATCCGCGTTAAGCGCAAATATATTAAGTAAGGAGGTGCGTCGGCGTCGTCTCCTTAGCGTCGGTGTGTTGCAAAGTATTGTGCAGTAGCCTGCCGTACGAATTACGCGAAAATGTCTTCTATAATTGTGTTAAAGATCATGCGTTTCAGTCTTTGGCAAGGAAACACTGAAGATTTTCTGCCGTCTTCACACTTTTCTGGGTTTGGTCAGTACAGAAGGATTGTGTATCCCACGTGTCGGGCAGGCAGAGAACTTCTAAATTACATAAAGTGCACAATAACGATTATAAATACATGTTTATTTCATTTATATTTTGTTACTAATATATTTTACTACTACCCCTGTGGAGCATCAGTTTTAAGCTGGGTCATGGCCTACAGCAGTTTCGCTTCACTCGTCTCCGACAACGATTAGACTCCTCCAGTTCTTTATTCCTATTTCTCTAGTGTCCTCTGCTATATTCCCTGTACGTATGTTTTTCTTGGTTCGCGTCTTGAAGTTTTCCTGTCCGTTTGCTCTGTTAGCAGCACGGATATACTCTAACAAATTCTGATACACGCTGCTCCTTACACAAATGAACCCAGTCCAGTACCACCCAATTCTAAATTCTCAGTTCGTTTTTTCAGTTGCATGTTTTTGCGTGTTCATGGAGAGTCTGGTCAGTTTCTGTCTGTATATTTTTGTAATCCTTTAGCTTTTGTTCGTGTGCTGTATAATTTTCGTCAAGTTTTATTCGAAGCATGGTCATTTGTGTTTGAAAAGTCCCCAAGAGCGTTTTATTTTCTGTTGGTAATTTTTTTCAAAATCCTCCATTTGGTATTTTATGAATTCCCCTTGTTTCTTGTCACGCTCATCTAGTGTTTTTTCCATCATCACGTCTACGGAATCTAACATTTCTTTCTGAGACATTTTGTACTATTGGATATGTTATGTGGTCAGTAGGGAAAAATCAGCCATGTTTGTTTACTTGTGTCGTCGTCGTCGCGCGCGCGCGCGTGTGTGTGTGTGAGAAAAAAGCTTTTCTCACTATCTATTAGTAGATCAACAGTACCAAACAATTGTTTACAAATATAACAGTGCATTGACAATCTTTCATTCAAATAGCAAGATTTCAAAACAGCTGATTTACATGACTGAATCTGTATATACCACTACTTACTTTATCATTCATCAACGTTATCGTCGTCGTTAACTTCAAAGGTTAGGCCTTGCGACCTGTCCACGACCGACACTACGTCTTCCTGTCGCCTGCCATTCTTAACACATATTCTTATAAACATGGACTCGCTCGACTGGGGATTAAGACATCTCCGCTATGAATTGTTCGAACATCCTCCCTACTCCCCAGATTTGGCTTCGTCAGACTTCCATTTTTTCCCCAAAACTCAAACTCTTTCTCGCTGGTCAGCGTCTTTTATCGGATCAAGAGGTGATTTCAGCTGTAGAATGGTATTTTGCAGAACTTTCAGAAAACCACTTCAGGGACGGAATAGTGCCATTGGAACATCGCTGAAATGAATATGTTACGCTAAAAAAAGATTACGTTGAAAAATAAAAATATTTTTAAAATTATAAATTCGTTTCCGTTGTTAGGCCGAGAACTTTTCAGACCGCCCTATATAGTGTATTTATATAGTATTAATCCAAGTAATTTGTAATAACCTTTAGGCTGTAGTCCATTGTCCAAACGTCTAAAGATTGCTACTGAAGAAGTACGACCACAGGTGTACCTGAAACATCTGGCAATAAACCACTGCTTCCTCCTTCTCCTGTTGCGCTACGGCCCGTTAGTTGGCCTGTTAGCCAAGGACTCGTGCTGCCACATCTCTCGGCATCCACGGCAATATGTTCCCGTCTTTCCCTGGGGCGGCTTTTTTGTCTCCCACACAGAAACCGAAACAGAGTAACCATTAATAATTAACGAAGTAAACTTCTGACCTGAAACATATCGTAGCATGAAAAGACTAAACGCAGGGAAGTATATAGGTAGAAAGTTGTCACAGAATACAAAGTGTTGGAAACACAGTAGTGTCAACTCAATCTATGTAGGCCTACACCTTCAAATCTTTACGGTGACTTGGGACCGTGTGAACAATAACGGGGCTTCAATAACGTGACGCATTACCAGAAGTAATGAGGAAATTATTCAATAATAGTGTACATAAATAATATCAGCTCCAGTATTGACAGTACAGAACCTTTATTTAGGCATGCTAGGGTCCAATAATTTTAATGTTTTTTATCATTACGATTATTAATTTCTCACAAACTTTGTCACTACTTATTGCCACACTGCTAAATACTTCGTTCTTGAAACGACCTGAAGATGGTGGATACACCGAAATACCTCGTCAATAACGAAGTATTTAGCAGTGTGGCAATAAGTAGTGACAAAGTTGGTGTTAAGATGTCAGCTAATAAAACTAACAAAACTGAAAATATTATTTTCTGTCTGCTACCGTCAAAAGTTCGTGGCTCGTGACCAGTTAATTAGGTAAATCAGAACTTACTTCATCGAACAATAGGTTTATTGTTTTTATTATTTTATTATATTCCCCGTTTCAAATTGTCGACGAAATAATTTGCCGCTGTTTCGATATTCCGTCTCCTTCTCCGCGAGAACTTCTTTACCAGTGTGACGTTTGTTCGAGGCGTAGATTTTTTTCATTTCGACTGGCTAGCTGTATTTTCTCGTTGTTGACTCACGAATAAATGACGCTCCTGAAAAATGCGTGGTAGATAACGTCGACAACAACCACCGCAGGCAAATCTGGAAACCTAGGTTGCGCGCGTGAGCACACTTGTAGAAGTTCGGTTCTTATAACGGGTGGAGCAATGAGAACACAACAATGTTTATAATCTCAGTTAAACTATGCCTTTTCAGTAAACATGTCTCAATGGCTAGTTGAACATCGTGCGTTTGCTTTAGAATCGTTTTTAAAAAGTAATGATTCCTATATAACAACACAAAGACTGTTCAGAAATCATTTCAACGTTGGAAGACATGGAAGGTTTCCAGCTCGCTCAACAATATCGAACTGGGTAAGAACATTTAGAACCACTGCCTCGACACAGAAGACAATTGGAGGAAGTGTAAAAACAGGGCGCACGCCAGAAACTGTAGAAAGGGTAAGAGCTGCTGTCTGGCGTAGTCCAAAAATGTCTGCTGGAAGCTTGCTATGGCACTGGTCATTTCCAATAGGTCTCTGCGGGGATTTTGCACCAAGATCTCCATTTACATCCATACAAAATTTAAGTGACCCAAAAACTTAAAATCGGAATTTAACAATCAAGAACAGTATTTTCATGAACACTTGATTATATCAGACGAAGCACATTTTCACCTTTCCGGGGATGTCAATAAACAAAACATTGGAGTGACAGCAACCCTTAAAAGCTTCGTGCTAAGGTTTTCCAGTCACGACCATGTGATGTAAATCTACTCAGGTAGCGGAACATCGGAGAAATTCAGGCGATTCCGCAAGCCATTCTGCAGGGTCATGGATAGCTTTTTCAATCGACTTGAAGAACGTAAGCGTGTCAACGGGGATGTTATTTTCAAACGATGAACACGACTAAGTAAAATGGCATCTTATTACCTTTATATGTATACCATATTTCACATAAAAACATTAAACGAGTTCCTATTTTGATAGTTTTAAATTGTTGTGTTCTCGTTGCCCCACCCTGTATATAGGACTATTTATAATAAACAAACGTGGACTGAAGCCGAAACGGAACGAAACTTCGTGATAATACAAAGCTAGTATTTATCGGCACAAACGTGGACGGACAGTACACCGCTAAATATTAACATAATGATTGCCGCTTCGCCATCCCCCCCCCCAATATTATTTCTGATGACACCTCAACATTTCTCCTCGCGTGCGCCGCTTTTTCTTCTATTTTCCAAATCTTGCTCCCAATTCCTGTCTTATTAATATTCAGCGAGCTTGTAAAATATATTTTCAATTTCTTTTTTCTCCCCCTTGTGACCCCATCTCTTGGCGTGCTTAGTAATGCTTTTTATACCGTAAAATTAAGTCGCTGGTTTAGGAAACGCTTCGCCGTTTATAAGATGTATATTCTCTTATAAATTAGGTATTAACAGTCGGGGGTCGTTGGGTTTTACCCGGCTGTCGATGGGTGCCGTCGCGTCAGACACAACATTCCCACCAGTGATAGTATTACATTGGTAGTGGACTACCAGAGATAGTCCGTGGCAGTATTACATTGTCTTTCGTTTTTGCAGGTGAAGTTAAAGTTTAGATTCTACAGTAAAACCCGTCTTAAGCGGCCACCCTTGGATCTCCGTAAAATGTGACCTCTTAGGAAGGTGACCGTTTAATGAAGTGTTGGCAGGGGTAGTAACAATACAGTATATTAAGTAAGGATGATCAGCTATATTAGACTATGTAATTCCCGTTGTATCCGTATTTAGAGGATGTTTACGATGAAAATACTTATATTACAACACATGGTAAAGAAATTTTGCTTTTGGAAAATAGTCCTTTAATGTCGTTTGTCTAGCGGTAGCAGCTTTTTTTTTATTGCATAATTTTCGACCAAACAGTAAAGTTTCCCACACTGTTGCATAGCATTCTCCCCACATTCCTTATCGAGAGTAACACGAATATCTCTCTCATATCTCTTTGATCCGCCTAAGAGATAGTAACACTTCTGTTAAACTACCGGCGGTTTCTTTATTTCTTCTTCTTCTTCTTCTTCTTCTTCTTCTTCTTCTTCTTCTTCTTCTTCTTCTTCTTCTTCTTCTTCTTCTTCTTCTTCTTCACTCTGTGCGTCATCATAACCGCTTGTGCAAAAAGCAGAAAATTACTGTATTGTAAAAGTGAATATCTCGGAATAAAACAGATTCTAAACGACCATTTCAAACATTTTTTCATTGTAGATACAGAAGTTTACATTGATCTTACGGAAAATAAAATTCGTTCCACAGAAAAGTGGTCGTTCATTAATGTGGCCGTTAGGTCAGGTTTCACTGTATTTGATTTCTTCAACATCTGAACCGATAATGTACTGGGCTTTAGTAAAAGAAGTGTAGCAAAACCTAAAACACTGAAAGTATATGATGGAGAACATATAGGAGTATCGAAGAACAGGAAATATATCAGGCAGGCAGGAGCGTGTGTACCAGTGAACAAGTAAAATGGAAATAAAAATAAAAACGTGTTAGGAATAGAACAGCCATAGCGAAGAAAGAGTTCGGTAGAGAGAAGGAATTATGAACTTGGACTTATGAAGAGACTTTTGTACTTACTAATCCTTACTCTTTGTCTACCCGTACGGGTCTAAAGAGGTTTGCGGAATTGATTTGAAATGGCGGGTGTTTTCAGGTAACGTAATGATTGTCTTTAGAAAATTACAGATTTTTTTTTTTAGTTTCAGCTTTTAAGTTTTGAAAGAGCGACCCGATGTTTCAGTTTTAACTCGGCCTTTTGGCGTTTGTCTGTCTGAGGTATGTCTTACGATAAGTTTTGAATTCGTCAACCGATTTTCGTAAAACGTAGCTTGCCTTTCCACAGACCCCTACCCACTGATACCCAATAGTTTATGAGATTGATCCACCGGAATGTAGAGGGGGCGGGAGGCAAGAGTGAGAGGAAAAAATTAAAGAGAATAGTAATCAAAATCTGAATGTAGTGTTCAGTTTTGGAAATTTTAAGATTACAGTGTCCAAAAATTTACTAAACTTTTCACATAATTATAAAAATCGGATCAAAATTTTGAAAGGACTGTAAAAATGCATTTCCGTGTGTCGGATAAAGGGACTTCCGAATATAGCGTTTATTCTGTACTTGTTTTATTTAAGGAGCATGACGAGCCAAAAATGTGTGTTAAAATTTTAATAAAATTGAAAAGTCTATGAGGAAATTTATTCAAAATACGAATTCGTTATCTTTAATAATTTAAAACCTTTAATGCTGTCAACATCTCTCGCAAATTTTGGACTGTGCAAAACGTTTGTGAGAAGCTTTATATATTCTTATCAATTATGTGTATATGTGAAACGTATTAGATATAGGCCTATTGATAAATATAAACAGACATAAACTTAAAAAGTTAGGACTAAATTATTTTTAATTTAGGCATTCTGCTTATAATCTAACTAAAACCTAGTGCAGTAGTTCGGAATTTTGAGTTTTTATTGTACGATTGTTTGCTGTTACAATTGTTATTTTCGTACAATAAAGTATAGCAATTGGTGTTTTCGTAAAAAAATTTTTTGATAATTGAAAAGTTTTCGAATATTGAAATTTATCTAATACTGAATGTATTTCTTTCAAAATACTGAGAGACTTCAGTACTTCGTAGAGCTGACTCGTAAGCTTTTTTCAGATGTCGCCCGTTTTAATTTTATTAAGCCGCGAATAGTTAGTGAACGCTATTGTTTAACGTGTAATGTCCTTATTGCTAATTCTATTTGTGAACGATAATTACTGAATTAAGCATGATTCGATTAAAAATACGGTGGAACTCGCGAATAACAAGCTCGCTTATAACGAGAAATCGTCGGATGTAACGACCAAATGTACGAGATTTGTTTGGTTTTGTATCTTAGTAATGATTATTAATCTCTTTTAACGAGTACGAACGCATTAGAAACTTGGTTATAACGAACATTTTATCACAGGCTTCCTAAAGGTCTCATCATGGGGTTAAGGTCTAAAAAAATTCGTCACAATACAGCATTTTAAACAATCGTCTAAAGTCATTAAAACAATTTAGTGAAACTAATAATCTAAGTGATGAATTCGTGGAATATTTAAATAAATTACAAAACTGTTTTGATATATACAGATGTAAAATTAGTGAACAAACAAAAATAAATGACTTTGTAAGGTTAATTACGTTCGGTGCGCGAAATATAATTTTGACGATTCCATTTAGAACGAAGAACGAAAAGACAAGTAAATTAGAGTGCATTTGTTTGTAATATAAAAATATTGTACATGTGGCATGGAAAATTTTGCGTTTTTGCCAGATAGCCGGCTGAATTTTGGTAAGTTTTTACCAAAGTAAAACAATTACTTTTACTGTATTTCGCGAGTACACTATACGCCAATATTCAGCAAAGAATGTTAGCGTCTAAAAAATGTTCAAAGTCTAAATTTCACTTTTAAGCGTAGAATGTAATACATGTCAAAATTTTATTGTGCAAAGCCTCTTCTATAGTAGACGCTTTTTGTTGCGTGCTCGATAATCACGGCATAAAAATGTAGGTTTGCGAGTCGACAACTCTGATGTAGCGAACACGCGGTTTTAACGAGCACATTTGTCCGGTCCCTTGAATCTCGTTATAAGCAAGTTCCACTGTCTGTAGTAAAATTTGTGATCGTTTTACTGTGTACCGAATCGATGTAAAACTTGCAACAAAGGAAAGAAGACAAGTCACAAGGGGGAGAAGCAAGTTGTTGCAAACGTGGACAGCATCGTTTCGGTTTGTGAACATTAAGCTTTACGACGCAGTAAGTTCTTTAAGTAATTAAGCGAACAGATGGTTTTACAATGTGACATAAAAACCGTTAGTGGACACATAACATATCCATTTGCCTGTAGTCACATAAACATTTGATTAGAGATAAAGCTGACGGCTTTACGAGCAGACCTATCTAATTATCCCCGCCTTTGATCAATATAAAGGATGCCGATCCGACACCTTGGCTTCGCGAAACAACGGATTTGCGCGCGTACGGCCGGGCACAAATCAATTACTTCTCCGCGTTCTGAGGATTGCATATTAATTAAATTATTGAATGGTACACAGTACTGGACAGATAATCCCAGTTGGAAACCTTCTTTTACATATATATTGGATTCAGTTCGTAGATACTCCAATACAGATTCCATTTCAGTTTAAAGCAAAAGTAACCAGAAAAATAATAAAAAATCTGTATGGAGAACAATACATTACTTCCATGTTCTAAGATTTATATTTAAAATCATTACCGAAACGAAATATTTCCATAGAAACTACTTCTTTCTTCAGCCTTAACCACAGTACTGTGGTCACAAACGTATAGACTACCACCTCACGTTAGCGCACTCGATTTTCACATATTATCGCAGTCGATGGCACTGCCGAAACGTCTAATTTTGCAGAAAACATTGGACCACGGCCAAACAGCCTGGGAAGGAATTTTAACAACAAACTACTACTTTGTTGCTGATAACGTAGTACACATAAAAAAGTATCCCCACCCCTTTAACTAAAAAATTACCCCCTTCCCCTTCAACTGCCCTTTTTATTTATAGATATTTCATCTACCTTTTTACAGTGGATTATTATGACCTTCTTTTCAGGATACTTTCTTTATCAAAATTAAGTACTTTATTCATGTTAAAACATAAAACGTTGCAGGTAAACTACCCCTTCCCCTTAACCGATCTTCACCAGAATCAACAGGCCTCGAGTCCTCCATAAGTCAGGCACACATGCAAGAAATTATTTGATTCTGTTTGAATTTACGGCAGTTATCGTTCGTCATAGAAAAAATTACTCTTGTCAAAACATAAAACGTTGCAGGTAAACTATCTTTTCCCCTTAACCGATCTTCACCAAAATCAATAAGCCTTGAGGCATCTACAATTCAGGGATGTATGCAAAAAATTATTGGATTTTGTGTGAATTTGCGGCAGTTATCGTTCGCCATAGAAAACATTCTACACACAGACACTTTTCGAAAATATCGGTATGGAGAACCATACATGACTTCCATGTTCTAAGATTTATATTTAAAATCATATTCGAAATGAAATATTTCCATAGAAACTACGTCTTTCTACTTATTGCTTCAGCATTAACCACAGTACTGTGTTCACTAACGTATACCACCTCACGTTTTCGCACTCGATTTTCACTGATGTTGGCAGTCGATGGCACTGCCGAAAAGTCTGGTTTTGCAGAAAAAATTGGACTACGGCTAAACAGCCCGGGAAGCAATTTTAACAAAAAACTACTTCTTTGTTGCCGATAACGTAGTACACATATAAAAAATTCTCCCCTCCACCTTCAACTATAATTTTTAATTATAGAAAATTACCCCCACCCCGTTCACCTAACCTCTTCATTTATAGATATTTCATCTACGTTTCTACAGTGGATTATTATGAGCTTCTTATCAAGATACTTTATTTATAAAAATTAAGCACTTTACTCTTGTTAAATCATAAACTGTTTCAGGTAAACTACCCCTGTCTCTTAACCGATCTTCTCCAAAATCAATAGACCTTCCGTCCTGTACAATTCAGGGATGCATGCAAAAAAGTATTTGATTCTGTTTGAATGTGCGGCAGTTATCGTTCGTCATGGAAACATTTCTCTTGTTACAACATAAAATGTTGCAGGTAAACTACCCCTTTCTCTTAACCGATCTTCACCAAAATCAACAGACCTTGAGATCTCTGCAACTTAGGAAAGTGTGCAAAAAATTATTTGATTCTCTTTGAATTTTCGGCAGTTATCGTTCGTCATAAAAAAATTACCCTTTTAAAACATAAAACGTTGCTGATAAACTACCCCTTCCCTTAACCGATCTTCAACAAAATCAACAGACCTTGAGTTCTCTTTAGTTCAAAAGGGTATGCAAAAACCTAGTAGATTCTGTTTGAATTTACGGCAGTTATCGTTCGTCATATAAAAAATTACCCTTGTTAAAACATAAAATGTTGCAGGTAAACTACCCCTTTCCCTTAACCGATCTTCACCAACACCAACAGGTATTGAGATCTCTACAATACAGGGTTGTATGCAAAACATCATTTGATTGTGTTTGAATTTGCGGCTGTTATCGTTTACCATAGAAAAAAATTACCCTTGATAAAAAAACTGTTGCAGGTAAACTACCCCTTTCCCTTAACCGATCTTCACCAAAAACGACAGGTCTTGAGTACTCTACAATTCAGGCAGGTATGCAAACAATTATTTGATTCTGTTTGAATTTGCGGCTCTTATCGTTTGCCATAGAAAACACTCTTGATAAAACATAAAACGTTGCTGGTAAACTCCCCAATTCCATTAACCGATCTTCACCAAAACAATAGGACTTGATAACTCTACAATTCAGCGCTGTATGCAAAACATTATTTGATTCTCTTTGAATTTTTGGCAGTTATCGTTCGTCATAGAAAAAATTACCCTTGTTAAAACATAAAACGTTGCAGGTAAACTACCCCTTTCCCTTAACCGATCTTCAACAAAATCAACAGACCTTGAGTTCTGTATAATTCAAAAAGGTATGCAGAAGAGTAGTTGATTCTGTTGTAATGTACGGCAGTTATCATTCGTCAAAAAAAAAAATTACCCTTGATAAATCATAAAATGTTGCAGGTAAACTACCCTATTTCCTTAACCGATCTTCACCAAAAACAATAGGTCTTGAGAACTCTACATTTCAGGGCTGTATGCAAAATATTATATGATTCTGTTTGAATTTGCGGCTGGTATCGTTTGCCATATAAAATACCCTTGATAAAACAAAAAACGTGGCAGGTAAACTACCCTTTCCCTTAAACGATCTTCATCAAAAACAATAGGTCTTTAGTACTCAAGAAATCAGGGCTGTATGCAAAAACGTATTTGATTCTGTTTGAATTTGCGGCTCTTATCGTTTGCCATAGAAAATACCCTTTTAAAACATAAAACGTTGCAGGTAAACTACCCCTTTCCCTTAACCGATCTTCACCAAAAACAAAAGGTCTTGAGACCTCTACAATTCAGGGCAGTATGCAAAACATTATTTGATTATGTTTGAATTTGCGGCTGTTATCGTTTGTCATAGAAAATACCCTTGTTAAAACATAAAACGTTGCTGGTAAACTACCCCTTTCCCTTAACCGATCTTTACCAAAATCGACAGATCTTGAGAACTCACAATTCAGGGCTGTATGCGAAACATTATTTGATTCTGTTTGAATTTGCGGCTGTTATCGTTTGCCAAACAAGCAAAATTACCCTTGATAAAAAAAAACCGTTGCAGGTAAACTACCCCTTTCCCTCAACCGATCTTCACCATAAACAATAGGTCGTGAGTACTCTACAAATCAGGGCTGTATGCAAAAAATTATTTGATTCTGTTTGAATTTGCGGCTGTTATCGTTTGCCATAGAAAAAAAATTACAGACACACACACACAGAAACTTTTCGAAAAATGACTTTTTTTCATGTTTTGAGTGTAGTACAATCATATTCTGCAATAACCTCGAACACGATTTTTTTTTTGCCATCACCATACTTCCATTTCCTTAAGGAACATGCAAGTAAAATGAATTTTGTTCATGTTTTGAGGGTAGTACAATCAGAATCAGCCCTTATCTCGAACACGATTTTTTTCGCCATCACCATACTGCCATTTTCTTATGGAACATGGAAGTAAAATGTTTACCTACATTTCTTTTATTGAAGGCCACCAGCAAAAGACAATGATTCGTTTTCCTATATCCTTTATAGAGATTTTCTACAATTAAATTCTGCCCAGAAATAATCAAGTAGTATTATTTTCCTATTTATTTGAAAATATAAAGACTATCGATTTACTTGTCCGATGTCAGGGTCAAAACGGCCACTGTAGAAGGACCGCTGGAACGTCTGATTGAAGAACGAACAACGGTTAACGTCCAGGAAAGCAGAAGAAAACCGATGATGATAATAATAATAATAATAGTAAGAACATAAAATGTTATTACAACAACAACAAATAGGGAATTTAAAACTGCTGTGAATCTTCCATGCATTGAGATGCCGTTACGCAGAGATTTCGAAGAGTGTCTGGGTTATAACGTCAAAATTGTATGCAGTGCAATTTTACGGGAAATAATCAATATTAAATAGATATCAAAAAACAAGTATGTACAAATAATGTTAAAGAAATACCGTTAGAAGATATCAGAGCGGTGTTTTTCAAAAGAACTGCACCCTTGTGCCTGGCGACAGCTAGACGGCAGAAAGTACAAAAAAGTCACGTACGGGACAGAAGGCAGTAAAATTGTATTATATTTATAAAGCAGCAAAAAATAGGTGAAAGCTGTAAAAGTTAAGTGCTTATAACAATGGGTACCGTTATGTTAAAGCGAGAGCGTTAGAGTGAGAAACTAAGTAAAGCGTCTTTTCCCACTACGTCTAGAAAATTTTGGAACGCGCTGTTTGTTAGCAAATAAGAAAACGCGTCAGTATTTTTAGCGGTTAAACTCTCTTGTTACATTGGATAGAATTGTATATCACGGCACTTCAGTCCAATGGGAATGTTTAGTGTAAATACTAGGTGAGAGTAGTTGTAGTTCATGTATAAAAAAAATGTAGATTGGAAAAGTAAAGTCAGTCAGTGGAGATATTACAACAATTAGACTCGTAATCGTTATTTTAGTCAGCGGAGTTTTTGCAACAGTTAGACTCGCAATCGTTATTGAATAATATAAGTAATCGTAATTTCTGAAGTTAAATCGTCGGAGAAATTACAATCTTTAAAGTCGTAATTCTTAATTCAGTCATTGGAGAACAATTATTAAGCAGTTAAAGTGTTCAGTCTTTACAGAATCTACCTAAATTCGTCTGAGGCATTATCAACGTTCGAATTGTGAATGAAAAGAGAATCGGAGAAATACCACAGTGAGACTCGTCAAGTTACTAAATAATCCGACGGTATCGGTCTGTACTATCCGTGTTGCAAGCACTTATCTTAAATAATATACATACCAAGGTGTTAAGAAGATATATTGATTAATACGACATATACGTAGTTTATCTAAGATAATTAGAAGTGAATGTATTATTGTGAATGTGATACCAGTGTATATATAAATTTGTGATAATCAGACGAGTGCAACCAACGAGGATCTACATTAACAGCGGATGACAGAGCGACAGGACAGGCGACGTTCGAGTGGATAATCCTCCTCGCAGATTCGGAGTTCGACAAACAAGTAAAGCATATAGAACATTCAAATTGTATTGTATTCATAGTTAAAATTTATTATATTCATATTGGCAACCCAATCCGATCCAAAAGTATCCACTATAAGAAAAGAAAAAACGTTATAAGAAAACTGACATTTTAATATTATTAATTATTATAAAAACTTATATCACTGTAATAAGTAAATGCAAGAGAATTATTAAAATAACAATTTATGATATCTATATTTGTGTTAATAAGTTATTTTAATTCCCTGAGATGAAAGTTGTAGGGTCATCTCATCTCCAAGAGAAATTTCAAAATTTCACAGGAAATCTTAAAGTGGAATATTACGTATTTTCGATGGTTCGGTAGATTCTCTACACAAAGATCAGATGAATTTGCCACCGTCTTTTTCTGGTAGAGCTCTTGAGATGCGAGCTGCGTGTGTATGGTATTGTAGTAGGCCTAAAGAATAGGGGAGAGTGGGGTAGCCCCGATCACCTAAGCGAGAAATTCCATAAAAAATTGAAGAATTGACTAAAAGTTAAAAACAAATGTAAAAAATTGTTGATTTAACAGAGCAAATTATTAGTTATACACTGTAAGGGTTTAAGTTGAAAGGGACTTTTCTTATTGCATAAAAAGTAAAAAAATGGGCTTTGATCGGTATTCCCCCACCCGCGGGGTAATGATGATCAGTTGATTTCCTATGCAAATTAAATGGGAAAAATTAAAAACATAAAAAAAAATTGTAAATGTAAAAAGCAAATGATATATTGATAAAAGATACATTAGAATGTTACTTATACCTACAAATGGTCCTTACTACATTCTAAGTCTAAAAATAAATTTTCAAAATTAGGTTTTTTTAGTTCATAACCCAATGTACTATATCCTGTGTATTTTATATGGGAAATAATGCAATTTAATTTTTGTGTGTATATTTTCTCCATATAGGCCTACTAAAAATCTTTCCTATAATACACATTATAATAGTTTCTCATTCAAAAGACACTAATATTGGCAATCTTTGACTCCGAGGGTAACTCTTAAATTAAGATACGCCATAATAAAAAAAAGTTGTTATTAATCAGTACAAAACTCAAAAAAACCTAGCGGAAAGTATCACGAACATATAAGGGCAACGCATTAGTATTTAATAGTACTTATCCCAGTATGGTGTTACTTCTTACTTCTGTAATTCACTGTAAGTACAATGGCGGAAATGGTTAGTTCACTGTGCAACTGGCTAGAGTTCAGCATTCAACAGATATCGCTACAGCGTACTATACTCTCGTTACCGACCTGATCGGGGCTACCCGCTGATCGGTGCTACCCCTCGTTCCCCTAGTATATTTAGGTTTAAAGTAACTCTCAGTGCCGTACAAAATTGTATAGAACAGACGAATTCAAGCAGTGGCTACATACAGAAGCCGTATAATGACTTACGACGGTGACTGTACAACCCAATCTTGTAGACCTACTTCCTCTACCAGCTGTTTTGAACTGTGAGCTACCCTCCCTTATTTATTCCGAAAAGTTGCCCAAAATCGTTTTTTAACGTTGTTTTCCCAGTTTTAGTGAATAGGGTATCCCACAGCCCATTTCCGTTTCGTTAATTCTTATTTCTTCCAGAAGCTTATTTTGCACAGTCTGATTATAGCTTTAAACTGTTAACAGCTACAAGAAGGTTGCACGTCCTCTGATTATATTGGAGACAGCGCTGACCCTTCTTCCCAAAGAGTGCTACCTCGTAAAAAAGAAAAGCGGGGATTGTGTGTGTGTGTGTGTGTGTGTGTGTGTGTGTGTGTGTGTGTGAAGTGCTTGGGTTCTTGGTAGAATTTACTGTTGTTATTGTAACGTACTTTCATGATCCTCAGTCTGTTACCGGTCAAGTTATCCTGTGGCGGGTCTGCTGTTCAGAGTAGTCCGGTCTGACCCTTCAGTACTACGAAATTATCGAAGTCTTTGGATCTGTAAATATGCGCAGAACAGTGGTACGTATCGTTTGATCGTTACTTCCGTTCAAACGCTGTACTATGTCCGGAACCGCACGCGCGAACACACACATACACCCACTGAGGAAGGCATATCATACGGGGCCTGTGTTCGAATAACAGAATAATGAAACGGAATTCCCTTAACATTTAAAAATCATTGTTTCCGGAATCTTGAGAACACCGAAGGTGTAACAGATATTGATAAACGGGACAGATATAAGGTAGGAAGGTAGAGCACGAGAGAAACTGAGAGAGAGAGTATAGTGTCTGTAATTAATGGAATTACGAAGCGTGTGGTATAAGAGTTGGGTTAACAACGTGTATATAAGGAAGGAAGGTTTGGTGTTGTTAAAACAAAATGAATGCTAGGTATTGGATTCGCTGGTTGGAGAGAGAGAAAACTGGGAGGCGGGTGGGTGGCTATATACAGCACCGCTACTCAATAATAAGCTAACCCTAATTTTGTCTGAAACAGTTACGCCATTATAGGTAATTTCCATTTTTATTTATAAGGTACAATATCTCATTTCTCCCCGCTGTGGTCGTCCCCGTTCTAAGAAATCTCTTTTTAATAATTTTCGCCGATTTATTTCGACAGTAACCCGCCGGTTAACTGCTTCGCCGGTACCAGCTGCTCTGGAAATCTTAACCCCCCCACACTCACACACTATGGAGCACTAAACCAAATGAAATTACGTGTAGTGGCACAGTCATCGTAGATGTTCACGTATATTTTCACATAAACAACACAATAGTCTTGTTATTCCACATAATGTTATTAATGTGTCATTGGTCTGATTTGCATACGGGATGGTTTCAGAAAGAAGAAAACTTCCCTACAATTCAATTATTTCCCCTTGTTTTTGTTGTTCCCCGTTCGTCGTTTCTTTCTGTTTTCCGCGTTTTTATGGTAATCACTATGCAAACGAACTTAAGAGCAGATTGTTGTCACAGGGCGTAGTATAACAGACAATAATTTGTTGAAAACGTTCTTCCTGTTTGGCCGGCCTAATGTTTAATGTTTTTTAATGCAATATATAGGCTATATATAATCATGTGGATGATACTAAGACTGAATTACACAGGGGAGCACAGAAAGAACAGCGTTAGGAATATCGAAGGGAAAGAAAGATCATTTGCAGAATTAAGAAATAAGTGGGCATGGACATGGGCAGAAAAGACTGCTGACAAGACGTGAGGAAGCCTATATGTCAGGTACCGTGGTACACTGTATTGCAGAATGACAGGGAGGCATATGTCAGGTACCGTGGTACCCTGTATTGCAGAATGACAGGGAGGCAGACACGTGCTAGTTTATATGTGCTACTTTTTTTGTATCGTTTAGGCCTATTTTAGTTATACTGGAATGCATGATGTCATCTTCATTGTTTCATGAACGCGTTAAATTTTATTTATCAATTAACATAGGCCTTTTTTTAACACTTATCTTATTTATTACAACAGAATAGGAAAAATAGCAAATAATGGGTTCCTTTGTTATGAGAACATCGATTTGCTGGACTGTAAGGCCGTGATCCAATGTTGTTTGATACAAACGTTTCGGCCACGCCTTAGACGGCCATCTTCAGTGCAGAAGGGTGCAAAACACTGACAAAGGTTTCGTAGTCAGTGACCACTGAACTGTGGTTAAGGCTAGTGGCTGTGAGTAGGACACCCGTATTTATAAACTTTTGGTGTCCGCACAAAGTTGTTGTCTGACACCACCATCCAATCACAAGAAAGGCAAATTCTTGGTTCGCCACAACTCGCGTCCAAATAGCACTCAATGAGAGGGACTCACCCCTCCGATTCATTGCAATAGATGTACGTTTCTGAATCTAGACAGACTCCGTATGCAGGCGAGGGAAATAAGCACTCACCGACGACAGAAGCCTCGGCTCTTCAAAGAGTATGCGATGGTCGGCATTGGCGAGTCCGCGCTCTGCTATAGCAGATATGGGTTCCTTTCTTTATATTTTATGTAGTTTTGTTCACGAACTTTAAAACCGCTCACAAGGATATCCTGGCTGCGCCCCTAGTATCAGTAAATTTATTCCAACAGAATATATAACAAAAATATATCAAGTTCGGATAAATAAACTTGAACTTCTTTGTAATGTCAAATAGAAACTAATATTATATCGAACGCGCATGCGCGTTTATTTCGTGTTCCTCGCGTTGTTGAACGCTTTGTGGTATTTTTGACGCTTATAAATCTAATCACGTGACGATTAGTCGTGTGCTCGGTTAACGTTAATGTTAAGTTTGTTAACTGTTCGCTGTTTCGATATGTGAACAGATCCAAGAAAAAGTTTTAACTCTTCAACCCCCAGACACAGCATTGAGTAATTGGATCTGGGAAAATATCACCTTCCCTTGGATTGTATAATCGTGGGCGAGGAAATCCCCTAACAATTAAATGTCCAAAAGTTAAATAAAACAGGACGCAACCATTCTGTACGAGCCCCACGCCGCCTCACACTCCCTCTTATACTCTTTGCGCTGCGGATTCCCAAAGAGTGCTACCACATAAAAAAGAAAAGCGGGGATTTAAAAATAAAAAACACGCGTTTTCTGGCGTCTCCACCCTCCACTGCGCACTTACCCTTTCCAGCTAATAATTTATACGAGGCCAAAGAAAATTCATTTAAATTAAGCGATAGGGCTTGAAGCCGGGATTACGGACCTGATATTACCAATTTACCTCATCCGTGACCCGCCACATTCAGGCTTAAAGACTTCTCGTTCGACCTCCCCCCCCCCAAAAAAAAAGAAAAAATAAACGCCACCACATGGGGGAGGGAACCGATGATTCTGAGCTTTATCCATAACCGCCTAATTGAACCAACGACTTTGCTTGGAACATCAAGGCTATATATTTTACTGTTCGGTAACTGTTCAGAAAGCAAAGCTTAGAGAAGTTGGTTTTTGTTTATCCCCGTTGAATAATGCTTCACGAATGTACGCGTGTCTTACGTGTTTAGGTCTTCAGTTACGGGCGTCTTCAGTCTTTAAAATTTCACTACAGAAGGTGCAGACCAATTTTCGTCGCGTATTTGTTTCGTCATTAAAATAACACTCAGTCTGCGTTCGCGTTACCTCAGTCCAGAGACTGGTAGGTGGCCATACTCTGAAGTCATGAGGGCATGTTATTTAAAATTCCGTTTGTACAGCCACTTGATACAAAGGCCCTTTCGTGTTTTCCACCTGTCTTTCCCGCTACTACCGTAATCACGTTGCACCTATAATATACATTGTTCCGGCCATTGATATTTCGTTGTGACGAGGTTTTTCCTTCCGCAGTTTTAACATTGAAAATGTTTATAAGGACGTGTCGCACATTTGAAAACGACCGCTGGTGCGTGATCGAAAATGGGAACCGGTGAGTTTCCATAGACTTTGTTGTCAATAACGTAGTACACATATAAAACTTCGCTTATGAATGCGACTACATTTAACTTATAATCTGTACATTGATAAATGAAGAATGAATTCATTGATTGCTGAATGAACATAAATATATATATATTTATGTTCATTCACGAATCAATGAATTCATTCATATATTTTATATTTATTGAAGCATTTTCAATGCCCTTCTCAGTGCATTGCATTTGTGCAATGCCTGTAAATTTTTTCTTAAGTGACTGTCGTAAACTAATTTTCATCATGGGTGACCCTCCTTCCTCAGTGGCACTGTCCGTTGACAAGCGAGGAAACGGACACGCCATGATCATCCTCTTCATTCTTCTGCCTAGACTTTTCGTCAGCGTCCAGATACAGCGACATCTCAGTGTGTGCCCCGTCCACTTCGCCTTCCACCTTGTTATCAGAATTATCTTCCCGCCTTCATCAAATCTCAGCACCTCATCATTGTCTCTCCAGCTGATTTTTAGAATTAGTCTCCACGCCCGTGTCTCAAAACTGTCCAAATACTTTGCTAATCTTCAGTGTCCGTGTTTCTGCATCGTACAATACTATACTCGAGACATGGGAATCTGCAAAGCTCTTTTGCAGACTAAATGGTATCCTTTTTAAATTTATTGAATCCTGCTTTTCCATGTACAAATTGTATTATCCATTTTTCATTTGCTGATAGTATCCCCCCTCCCATAAATTTCTCTACATTCTTCTCCACCAGTGGTAGTTGCACGATCCGTGATTTAGAGCCATATGGACCGCGCTACGTACAAAGGACTTCATAACAGTTTTCCTTGTTTTGAGCCAAATATCTCTTGAAGTTAGCAGGCTCTTCTCTGTAAAAACTGTTTCAACTTTAATAAAACTTAGTGCAATAATGCACGGCTTTACTGCTCTTAAAAACGCGGAAGGACCGTTGGTAATGCCTACACGGAAATGCGATAACAGGCGTGCTTAACAGAGTACGCGGTGATTGATCTACTGGAATCAGGAACAGTGTCACCCTGGTGTGTGATGTGCGGGCAGTAGTGGAGCCAACACTCACCGGGTTGGACTTCTGGTACACACGTACCGAGTGTCAGGTCCGGTGACGGGTGGAGTCTGTTGGATGGAGCGGTGTGACGATACCGTTCCCTGGCGCACGTCGACGGGAACGCTTTAATTCCTACTCACAGTGCGCGCGCGTAGGAAATATAGAAACGTTTGTCCATTTTACGTTGTATTTTGTTCTTTTTTCCCGGCGTAAATAGACTAACTTAATGTTGTTATCGTCCTTTAATTAGTGTAAGAGAAGTCTGCTAAAAGCTGTTCAGTCCATTTTCAGCGACAGTTTCTAAAATTAACTGATTCCAATTGTGCAGAGCACCGTACTAACTCCGCATTAACTCTTGCTACTAACAAACTCTTGTTTACAAACATAAACAGGTGTTTACGAAACATAAATTGTCGCTATTCAATATCAAAAACATTATATTGTTTCTATGTATGTGTTAAAAAGCTCATACTCTGGAGTAGGGCAGCTGCGTGTTCTGTTTTTCATGTTAAACGTATCATAGTGTATGTGTTGCAGATTGTGCGCCCGTCGCAAATACCGTTTGAGAGTGTCGTAGAGATCGTCGTAAGCGATTTGGGACTTCAGGTCGCTCTTATCACCGAGAACGGAGTCTATGTCGTCGACATGCCCAAGCGATGGGGGTGCGACTCCGAATACGAAGGCGGCAAGGCCAGTATGACCCAAGTGTAAGTATTTCCTTATGCAGAATTCGTAGTAGGTATTTAACGGATATTCGACAATATTTTTTAATCAATTTGTGAATAGCATTCATATTCGAGAGGCCCCGGCTAGGTAGAAGTATGCGATCCTTGAAGGAGGACTTCTGAGCGTATATAAGGGATGTACCTGGGAAACGCTGTGATCATTATGTTATGTTGTGTGTTATGATTGGGGCGGAAACAGTATACTTAATAATATCAGTGCCCCTGATCGTAGCTTTAAGGATAGTTTATCGTGCTTCCGCCGAATTCTAAGTCCGTCCGACCGTAGATCTCATCTCTTGGACAAGTCAAAATGTGGGGTTAGCCACGTCGCCCTTGTAAGTAGATGGTGCTTTGAGGAAATCAAAATAACTTCGCTTGGCATTTGAAAAGATTTTATTTATTATTAGATTGATCTAAAATCGATTAAATTCTAACATACCTTTTCTTTTACATCGAGAAAGAGAATTCGTGTAAACTAGTTATAAAATTAACAAACATCTTGAAACTAATTTTGCATTTACTTAACATAATTGTAACTGATGTTTTTTTATAATATTCGTTCGGTATTTATATATTTATTACATTAGATTTCTGCGACATAGTAACCGTTTTTGAAGCTTGACCTACTTAAAATATTTATTCTTACTTTGTTCTTTTGCGGTCCATGGTTCTGACGCCCCGAAACAAACGCACACCTTCTTCTTACGTCTTGGAACTCTCCTCAAAAGCTCCCCTCCTAATTCTTTTAATTCGTCCTAATTAACTGCTTTTCTTCGCCTTTTGACTTTTCCCTTCATTTGTTTTTTAGATGTTGATTGGTTGATAGAAAGGTAAGAAGCGATAAGTGTTTTGGGCTAGATTTCCACACGTGTTAAACTAGAATTGCTGACGTGCAAGGTTCCCACGAGACTTTCTCTGAATAATCTTGTTGATGGACGATCCTGATATTTTATACTATTATTTTTTTCTAGTATTATATTTCTGGAATTTTAATAACTGGATCAAGTGTAGGCCTACATGTATCCGGACTCGAATTACGGACGCTTAGCAGTTTCCTTGTTCTGAATTTTCACTGTCTTACATCCCGGACCTTTCACCGGATCCTTGAAGTTGTATGACAGCTTGGTAGTGTAGCGTTCAACAGCGAGTACTTCCAGTCCTCTGTTAATTCTGTGGTTGGCCAGTAGATCACTCAGGACGTATATTATAAGAATGTGTAAAGGATGTTTGGATGGGAGGTCTTTTTTGTTTGGCAGATGGATAAGGGTCTTTATGTTAGAGTCTAAGTAGGGGATTTTCAAGCTTGTAGTGAGGGTAGATTTCTTCTGGTAACGATCGGAGAATATTAAGTATCCTCTGTTGAGTTCTTAGCGTATAACGTGTGGTTAAAATAATATTGCACGATATACGTAGGCGTGCCAAGAGGACAAATGCGATAACTCAACTTATTCCGTTTTCTCTGTATAGCGAGAAATCTGTTAATTTTATTCGGTCCGTTTGTCTGTGCGTTTCCGTTAAATCGAATTCGACGTGTAAATTCTGAAAAGCGGGAACGTGTGAAATTAACGCGGATAACCGGCATCGAATCGACGGATTGCGTCGTATCGGAACGTAATAATAATTATGTAGAAGGGAACAGTTTTTCCCAACCCCGCGCGCAGAGGAAGCCTGGCTCTGCTCATTATAATTTAACAACAATCTGTGTTATGTGACATAATAACTCACGACGGCGCTAAGATCTATCCGGCGCGGGGCGGGAGGGTAGCGGGAAGAAGCCATTAGTGTAAAGTTAATCGGTGAAACAAACGCCATAAAATCCAGGTGGTGTCTGGAAGAGTGGAAGCCAGAGGGGATGGTGTTTCTTTACCTTGAGGAGTTGAGTTGGGAGGGGACCCATACCCATAGTTAATGTGCTTTATTGGATCGCTGTATCATGTAAATTAATCTAGAACCTATGTATATCGTGCCCCGCCTTCTTGTCATTATGATGCAAGTGACATTAAGGTTTTTTTTAACCCCACCTCCCCGTTCCTTAAGGTGACTTCCAAGGAATTGAGATGACGAATTTTGTAAGAAATCGTCTTGTGGAACGATGATTTAAGTCGTTATACGCACGAGGGGACGCTATTATATTAAATAACTTTTAAAAAGAATGCGGTACCGTGTTTTTTCTTCGTATACAACAGCGCGAGTACAGTCCGCGACATATTTTTACAATGTGGAAATAATGACTGTATATTCTCCTTGGAAATACATAGTAATTACATTTATACGTTTCAGAATTAACTGGCCACAGTATAATCATGATTTACTAAATCATTATTAGTTAATGGCAGAACTGGTTTACATTTATTGTTAATGACAGCTGACGAATGGTTAATGTTAATTATAAGATGTGATATACTGTCAGTGTTAATAATATCAGCTGATTTGTAATAATAGCGCAAAAGTCGCATATAATTGTTCGCTGGCATTAGCGACCGCACTTCTTTCCTCGGCTTCGGTAATCATACTGTCTTGTTTTTAAGCAAGAATTATATATTACAACGCTCCCTTTCGTCTAACACAATTATCTAATATTTGTGATGTTAGATAAAAAGTTTCTTACCCGTGATATTACTTTACCTGGGCGCCAGAACAAATCCCAGATACAAATGACACGGTTTCAGCTTAGCTCAGCGCATGGAGACACTCTTTCTCAGGATTCGTTCAGTGATTGTGGTTTTCAAGGGGAATCGTTACAAATAACACTTTAAGATTTGCTTGATTATTATATTTAATGTTTTAGTAAATGATTTTTAAACTTTAAATTATTACTGGTAGGACTTAATTATACCCTATCCTTATAATTATTGAGTGAGTGTGGAAAGTAATGATTAAGACGCTCAAACGACCTTTAGCTCTTATCTGGTTGGATTAAGAGATTTCTGTCTCCCAAACCAGTGCTAAAGAACAGGTCTGCAATAATTTGCACGTCCAATACTACACACCACTTTCCATTCAACACTCCTATCCTATATTAGAACTAATCTTATAGTTAAAATACAATGTGTGCTTTTCTTAGTGTCTTTTTAAAATTGTTTATTGTTTTATTAATTTGTTTAGCGCTTATATCATTGATCTATGAATCTATTTCTTACTGTTTGATGCGTTGACCGAAGATAAGAATCCGTAGAGGTCCTCCTTCGATGGTGTTGCACAGAAGAATGGGTTGATCAATGTTGTGGAAGATGCCCTGGCAATTACAGATGCTGTAGCCTTCTGTAGCACAGGTCCTTCACGGCTGATTGATTAATTAATTAATTAACGGTTGTTTTACGCACTAGTGTTATTGAATGTTGTTAATTCATCTACACTACGGACTACTTCTCGATTTAGAACTGAATTTGCACTGTTGTGTAAATTTAAAAATTTCTGTATGTGAATTATACACGTCTAGTGTGTTTAAGTACCGAACGAAGAGTGAGGTTACCCCTCGCTTTTAGCTGGCGTCTGTTTTAAATACGGGCTGCTGATTGGTTGTACAAATAAATCATGCGTTTTTCCAGTTTCGACAATCTCAAACAAGTCGCTCAAACACACTGTGACAGGTTTCAAACGGCAGAGAAATTCTTGTCAAAATCGTACTTCCTGTATTTGCAAATCGATTGCAAATGTGTTACAGGTATTTGCAAATGTGTTTCCGAAGATCTGACCACAGAATATTGTTGCTTAGGTCTTTATCTGTGTGTGTGTGAAAACACCTTATTCCTACGTAGCATAATTCTCTCGTTATTCCTGTTGGCGTGCGTCATCCGTATAACTTCTTTATTTGTTAATTATATTAACTGAGCTTGCGGCTACTTATAAAGCTTTTCTTGCTGAATACAATGCTGTTTTCAGAATTGCCGCATATTTACAACTTTTGAAGTTATCGCAGGTTGAACTGATAATTCGCTTTGAGTAAAATTACCTGTTTGAACTGGATTCTACTGTAGCGGCGACGTGGTTAGAGTGAGATGGCTGCGATTATACGCTCTCTCTCTCTATCTTACGGCACTACACCCGTACCGTCTATCTCTATCATATAACGCTCAGATAGGACGCTATTATGAATCGTTATAATATATATATATATATATATATATATATATATATATTCAAACACTTGTTACTGCAGACGGTTTTTTGGTGTATATAATATATTTAATATTTATAATGAATTTACCTCAAGATATGTTTTCCTTGATAGGAACATGTTTCGCGAAGCATTGTGTTCCCATCTTCACCGTTGAAGATGGTGAAGATGGGAACACAATGCTTCCCGAAACATGTTCCTAACAAGGAAAACATATCTTGAGGTAAATTCATTATACATAATATATATATATATATATTCTTCACTTAAAGGATTAGGTTATATAAACCTGTTGCGGCACCCATCTCATTCTCGGACGACCCACGTCTCTTCTACCAATGGATTTATAGTTCAGGGACGCTTTCAGCAATCGATCCTCTGTCATACTTTGCAGATGATTCCACTGTTGTCTTCTGTAAATTGAAATAATTTCATTTATGTCCTTTACTTCGAGTTTTGGTGTGATATCTACATTCCTTATTGTATCTTGCAGTGTATACTTTAAAATATTTCGAAGAAACTGCATTTCAGCACTCTGAATCTTGCCGCTTTCCTTTTTCGTCATGATTCACGCCTCACTCACATAAATCAACATGGGTATTGCAATTGTCTTATAAAATTGAATCCTTGTGGTGTGTCTTGTTTTATTTCTAAGATTTCTGTGAATCGTACCACAAATATTCCTACATTTATTTATCTTCTCTCTTATATCATATTCAGATTCGTAGCTTACTGCACAGCCGAGATATTTGAAACGACTCGCTTGTTTTAAAGTGCTGTTGTTGATAACTATCTCAGTCCTCACTGGATATTTACCTTTAAAGGCCATGGTTTTGGTCTTTCTTACTGAAATTGTCAGTGAATACTCTCTTCCCACTTCGTGTAATTGAGACCTAGCTCTTTGTAAACCCTCGTTTTCTTCAATAACAACTATGTCATCCGAACTATGTCATCTAAGAACTATAGCAGAGAACCCATAGTATTTGATTTGTTAAGCTGTATTGCCGAAGTCACTCTGGATCTCCATGCTCTCAACATGTCAGTGTATATATTAAACAAGGTTGGGAAGACACAGCATCCTTGCTTAACTCCCTTATTAATTGGAATGTCACCTGAGAGCCTATCATTCAGATCCAGGACTACAGATGTACTTTTATAAAGGGTCTTAACTGAATTTATTAAATGCTGTGGCTATCCTCTTCTATCCATAATAGCCTATTCCATAACGTTTGACGGTCTGCATTATCAAATACTTTTACCAGATCAACAAAAGCGATATGCGTTTCCTGGTTTTGTGAGACCCAAAAAGAGAATATCCTTTAAACAACGCTCGCATAATTATCTCACTTTGAAACGGTGAATTTTGTGGTCATTTGTGTTGTGTGAATTTCATGTTCGTTAAATAATTATCGTATTTTAAATAGTATATGTAATTTAAATATCAGACGTTAAAATCAATAAGTCGTTTTAATAAAAAACGGAATTACAATCTAAAAACTAAAATTCGATTCGGAAATACGAGTCCGTGAAACGAAACTTTGAAAAATAAAATTTTGAAAACTTAGTACGTATACTTTTAATTGTAAAGTCATAAACATATTTGAAAAATCATAAATAACGCTAATATTACAATAAATGTCGGCATAATACTGTTAGCTGTAGTAGAAAAGATCTGTCTGAATCTGATTTTCGTTTTTCCTCGAAATCCCGTACTGTATGAGAATCCTTAACTTGTGAAAGCAATTTGTTGAAGTAATTTAATCTAAGTTACAAGCATGAGTGTCTAAATAAATTGTGATTTCTTTTCTTATGTCGTCAAGAGGATTGTTTCCAACATTGTCACAAATTACGATTATCACTTTTTAATCACAACGTTCTTACACTTTAAAATACAAACGAAGATCATTTGTGATTGAGTGTAAAGTCGAAAATATGACCGTTTTGTATATATGTGTGCGTGTATGTGTGCACGCATGTTTAATAGAATATATTGTGAACTATTAATATTTTATGTTCGGAAATTGGTGTTTAAGGTTAATTTCGGCAATGTGTGTGTAAAAGAAAAATGGACCTTTATTGAAACACGTCGGGATTTTGCACCTTCACTGTATGTATTCAGTTACTATAACTTGTAATACCAAATTTGCTTTTACTCTAAAGTAAATAATTCGCATAATATCTAAACGCTAGATGTGAAATATTTAAAAAAAATTCAAACCTTATGAAACTTCAAACCTCAGTTTTGGCCTACAAGTTCAACAGTGTAAGTTGCAATAGTTTACCTGAAGGCGGTAAATGACTATAAACTGTTCTGCAACAGGAGTTAAGGTATTTTTTTTTTTTAATGAAGACGGCTTTTTAATGTCGAAACCAGTTTGTGTTCAAGTTAAGGGTATCCGGTCGTTAAACAATTAATTTTTTGCTTTTAAATGAATCCTAAAATCTTTCTCTTTAAAATGATGTGTATGATGTGTGTATAGGCTGGGTATTGTCTTCGATTATAACTATAAAAAGAATTTTTGAAGTGCGTGAGTTTTTGTCATCTGGCAGTTACATTTTGGATCTGCGTTTTTAATTTTTTTTTGTCTTTACATACTGAGGTATTTTTTTAAAATACAGTGTATTTTCCCCCTTTGCAATAGCAGCCCTGATTTCGATACTTCCGTCATCTATTTATAATGATTCCTTTTTTTTATGTTACCGAAGAGGTTATGTTTACATTTTGATAGTTCCCGATGCATTCCGAAAATTCATGTTTTCTGGGACTCAGAAACTGTTACCGATAATTTAATGAAAATTTCAGGGTGTGTTATTCTTATTAAAATACAACATTACACAAAGGCATTCTTTGATAAATTGATGTGATTGATCTTATGTGGGTCTGAAGTGCAAATATTGAAACTGTTGGAACATAACACTAAAAAAAAATGGTTTTCTACTTTTTGTTCTGAGATATTTCAAAATCGTTTTTTCACATTCTTTAAAATACGACAGTAAATCGAGGTTAAAAATTGGGCTGCAATACATTAAACACAGGTGTAGTAAATGTTCCTGACATTAGCATTGGGAAGCACAGAAGAACCGGGTCCCCTTAACCGATATTCGTATAAATTGTTAACTGAACGAAACCGATTTCCCTATAAAAAAGAATAAAGGTGGAAGCTTTAAACGTGTATTACAATTTATTAAATTCTGTTACCACTATTAGTACATATAATGTTATGTAATACTGCTAACGATGTAAGAAAGTAATATTTGTACTTCCTTTCCAGTAAGTTTTTAATAAAGTTCAATTTATACTGACATTTATTTCGCAACTCCTTTGTATATCTACGAGTGAGTTGTAAAAACAGATTCGATTCAACAAAATTTAAAACGATACTAAAAAAAGAGTAAACATAAACAAGATACAGATTTCCAGATCTTACAAACTTATAAATATGTCTCAAGTATAATCAATTGAAATTGCGTATATTTATTTATTGTACTATATTCTCACGTAGGCTTCCGCGGCCGGTGTCTATTATATAACTGAGTTCGCTTGCCAGCCTTTTCGTCACTTAGACCTGAGGATGCTCATTGTAATATGAGTGAAACGTTGTCATAAAAGACATTTTTGACGAGGTCCATACCGGAAGAAGACTTCAATAACATTTTTTGTACTGTTTGAACATGTATATGTTATAAGTTTAAAGTAAGTTAATTGTAAGTTAATTTATCGTTCTAAATTGAGGCTGCTATAAAAATATTCCAGTACGCCTATGTAAAACTATTCAAGAACCGCAATGATATTTACGAATTGTAACAAGTGTATCTTGTGAAATTAAAATAAAATTAAAGAAACAATAAATTTAGGCCTAAAGACTTTGTAAAAAAAAATGTTCTTGAGTGCTGTTACAACAATCGATATTTACTGAATACGTACGTGTGTGTTTTCATTTTATTTCGATTTTTCAAGAAGAAGGACGGTTGACTCTCCATAAACCCAATGGTTTCAACTGAACATGCAGAAATGTACAGAGGCTTCTGGTATACAGTGCTGGAGTAGAATCTAAAGGATTGAATGAAAGGATAAAGCGATTAATGAAAGATAATGTGTGTAGAAGATACATGGAAACCCTCATTACAATGCAATATTGATTGTGGGACCACTTAATTAGCTACATGACTATCAGTAGATGCCACACGGTACTAGAGGGAAGAGATCTAGAGGCGTTACCAGAGAAACGGGTATGATAGATACAGGAATATGTCAAGAAAAAACGATCCGCCAATTTCAGAATGCGACCACCCACCCATTTATATTTTTCGACGCTAGATTACAATGAAAACCGAAACTGTTATAGAGCGTATGTACCTATAATCAGGTGTGGAATTTCAGTCAGAAATGGAGAAAATTTACAAATTTGTGACGTTTTGCTATAATAAAATCCCAGCAGTCGGATTTTGTATTTTTTAGTATTACAAATTATTATAAGTAATCGCGTGTCACAAATAAAACTTGATGAATATTGACTCCAGTTGTATTGACACTGTAGATTGAGGACCTAAGAAGTGTGCTCCTAGTTATCTTGGTAGACACTTCTGGACGTTTGTAAATACAGGCGGAACCGTCTTGCAGCTTCTAAAATCTCCGCTTCTCCAGCCCGATCGAAACAGTGTCTATTTAAACATATGCCCTCCAATACGTTTGCCTCCGTGAAGTACCAATAACCGCGATACCGGTTCACGATAGAATAGCTTATAACTTCAAAAATTAGTAATTCATCCCCGTTGAATGGATGATTCTTATTAATAGTGATGGACATCACGTTACTCGGTTTCTGAGTCGCGCCGGTGAACTTGCGAAACAGCTTAGCGTTTGGGATGAAATCAACAGAAATCGAGCATTTCATCACGCCTTCTGCTTTATAATAGTTTGGAGGACAGTTAGTGCGTTTATCTGTCACAGTGCGATAGGACGATCGTTATATTCTACAAATATTGAAGCTAAACTAAAATTGAAATTATAATCACTGTTGATAAAATTGATGTGTATCAACAATGGAGACGTGAATTGTCCGTTTTTCCGTATCTTAAACTTCCTAATACAAAGAGAGTAAGTACATTTTTACTTATATACACACAAAAAACGCACAAATATAACGACAATAGAGATGTCTCTTCTGTTATATGGTTGTAATAGGTGCGCTTCAAGGAATAAGAACGTCTCGAGAGTAGAAGTAGTGGAACCATACAAACATTGCACGAGGCTAGACAGTAATAGAAATACGGATAAGGGAAAATTGAATATGAACGATTGGATACAAAGAAACAGAAAAAAGAATAGAACGGAAGCTGGTAGCAAGGCGTAATTGCAGATTGCGACTAATCCAAGTACATAAGTATTGCGAAATTTGTGTTAAGGATAACAAGCACAAATGTTGGGAGAGAAACGATCATTAACTGCCTGCAACAGCCCTCTGTTAGCAAACGCGAGCACTGATCGACCGGTACATGAGCGAGCGTGAACGTGTTTACTTTGGCATTCTTCGCTAAATATGTCCGTTTTAAATCAAACTTACTTCCGATAGTCCAGTACAAAGTAAATAGTTTAAAAATAGAGAGAAACATTGATGTTTGTTATTATTAAAAAGAAAGCCATACGTAGTTTACAGTGTAGTGAAATGTTTCATTACAAATTTCAAATGCAGTAACAGAGTTCTCCAAAGAAGTCACTTCGTTCATTACAATATGTCAACAATACCCTGATCAGTAACAGACAGCAAGGCCGTGGAATGAAGATTCGAGCAATACACGGTAGCTTGAAGTTTGTTTTCTTTTCGTGTAAAATCCATTCCACAAAATATGCATATTCATGATTCGGAATGAAATATTACGTTCAATGTTTATTAAAGTATTCAATGTATCGCCGGCCTCTGTGCAAATGACAGAATTGGAGAAGTCTTCATTATCTTCTTCTTCTCGTCCTCCTCCTCATCCTTTATAATATACCCCTTTTGGTACTGATAGCAAGCGTTCGGGATGCCGCACAATCACGCGTTACAAACTGCCCGATCCCGGATTAATGGAAGTTTATTGCGTAATGGAAGACTCATGAAATCGGGACGTTAAATGCGATGTCGACCGTTATGTTCGATAATTTTTTATACACACAGTAAACTCACGTTTGTCTGGACCCCGATTATCCGGTCCATCATCGGCGTAAAGAAAAAAAAGGAACAGAAAAAACTGATTGTGTAAATCGAGCGTATAAAAGTTTATTTATATTAATACTCGATCCAGAACTCATCGTGACAACCGGACAGCGGTCAAAAACTTTTTTCGAGCTATAATTTTCTGTACTGCGATTTTTTCGTATTGGAGGAAGCTACTGCAATTGTTTCTCTTTTCATATGTTTTCATTCTTTATCCATCATTTCTTTATAAGTAACTCGTCAAGATTTTTGCGAGCTTTGTATATTATCAAATTGTAATTACTCTGCAAGTAGATTGCATTATGTTTTGTCGTTTTAATTAATTTCATTCTTTATGAAAATGACATTATATTTAGAATTCTATAGCTCAAATGAACAATCCAACCAATTCTTTCAATAAACATTTCCTGCACATGTAATGTCTGAATAAAATGCTATGCTGTTTTAAAAAAAGAAATTAAGCTTTTGTAAATACTGTCTTGCCAAATGTATTTATTTTTCCTGTATAATTACGGAAAATTCGAATGAATAGTACTCACACTCTGTGTAAGCGGAAATGTAAGTACACTAAAAACCGCTACTAATTTATGAATATTGAAAATAGCTTTTCCTTTCCTTTTCCTGGCGTTACAACCCAGCCTGCTCAATGACTTTCTTCCATTCCGCCCCCTCATTACATTACATTACATTACATCCGTCTCTATCCCCTCACGTTCCTACGTCTCAAATCATCCTCCACGTCATCCAACCATCTCTTTCTGGATCTGCCTCTAATTCTTCCTACCGGTCTCCAATCTGCAGTTCTTGTAGCCATTCTTCTGTCATCCATTCGCCTTACGTGGCCCAGCCACTCAAGCCTCTTATTCTTAATAAACCAGACTATGTCGGCACTCTGAATCAGTTGGTCCAGTTCATGGTTCATCCGAATCCTCCAATAGCCATCTTCAGTTTGTAGAGGTCCGAGGTCGAAAGATTTTTCGCAAGACTTTTCGTTCAGATGTTCTTAGATGTTGCTCGACTGTGCTGGTTAATGTCCAAGTTTCGCATCCGTATGTTACTACCGGTTGTGTAAGACTTTTGTATATAGTCAGCTTAAGTTTTTTGCTTAAGTTTGCTTAATAATGCTTGTAGTTGTTTGCTTAAGTTTTCATAGGAGTAATAACACCTGTTGCCACGTACGATGCGGGACTTTATTTCCTTGCTGCAAGAGTTGTTCTGAGTAATTTGTGAACCTATGTAAGAAAATTGTTGGACACGTTGAAATGTATAATTACCAACTGATAGATATGCCACGTTGTTTGTGACATTCCGTTGAAGTGCCATGTGTTTGGTCTTGGCTTCATTTATCCTAAAACCTCTTGTGCGCTTCACTATCTAGTGTAAGTAGATTTTCTTCTAGCCTTTTTTTGTTTCTGCAGATAATACCTGTGTCATCAGCGTAAGCGCACACTTCTGTGGTTTTCATGCCGATGTGTCCAGAAACATCTAGTTTTCGAATGGCTGCCTCCAGAACTAGGTTAAACAACGTAGTGGAGAGTGCATGTCCTTGTCCCACCCCAGTATCAATACTAAAAGTAGTAGTTAACTCCCCATTACTGCAGCTTTTGAACCAGCCAAAATCGCTTCTATTAGTCTTACATATTTAGCTGGTATTCCTAAGATGTGAAGGTCGTTTAGCATTTATTTTCTGTTAACACTATCAAAAGTTTGTTTGAAGTCTACATATAGTATATGTTAGTCTATGTTATATTCGTACGCTTTTTCCTGTATTAGTCGTAATGTGAATATGTGACCGGAGGTTGAGCGATTAGGTCGAAAGCCGGATTGATATTCGCCCACAATTTCTTCACTATATTTAGCCAACCTATTATTTATAAAACCAGATAGAACTTTGTATGTTATATTTAATAATGTAATTCCGCAGGAGTTTGTGCAGAGTAGCTAATCACCTTTTTTTACGTACCGGCTGTATGATCATCTTAAATTCTCTCCTTTCTCCATATAGATATTATCAGATCATATATTCTTCTCCAGATTTTAGAAGTTTTGCCGTTGTTCCGTCACTTCCTGGTGCTTTATGGTTTTTGAGAAATTTGTGGGCGTTGATTGCATAAGAAATAATAAACCATCGACCTGCGATTTAACCGACTCGGTTCGGTTCACCGTCACATGGTTGTCTCTAAATCTTAGATACAGTGGAACGTCTACGTTCTTCAGATAGTTCCTATCCGTTTCGGATGTTGGATATCATACAGACTATTTTAACTTTCTGGAACGTCTATAATTGGAATAAAAAGGCAAGTAGATTTTTGAGGTCATTTCCTCATCGAAAATTATACTTTGATTTATCAGGATTTGTGCAGTACAGTTTGCATTGTAATTTAGTCTACAGACAGTCCTGAGTTGTACACAGTTGTTTCCTGTATTTACAACTGCAATGACCTACTGTTCTGTAATATGTAGTCTTCCATAACGGCAAACGGAAACAAGTGTTCCATAACATTGAACGTCTGTTATTTATTTGTCGGTCTTGGCGCTCTAAGCATAACTGTCAGTACTGCAGTAACGTCGTGCTTCCGTTCCGCGCTTACACGGTAACGTATGCCTTCCCAAACGCACGTACATTTGCCCAGACAGTTGCGTACAAAACAGCGGTCGATACCTAATTCGATACAATATTGTGTATAGACAACGTCCAGAGACCAGGGTATTGATCCGACAGTATCGAGCCGTAAGTAACGATATTGCCAATATCGAAAAACGTCCGTTAGCTTTTTACATTGACAAACGGTAAAAACGTCAGTCAACGTAGAATCGTTCACTCGTGCAACAAATTCGTGTTAATTAGTATTTTACAAACACCGTTGTGTTATACGACTGTCGATTCTTGATCATAACAACACGAATTTTGCCGTTTAAAATGTTGTTTATTTGGCTTTACATTTGTCCCTGAATTAAATTATGTAAACAGATACCTGAGTACGTTGTATTGTTAAAATAGTTTACCTACACTAGTCAGTATCACAATTAAGTTTTATATACGTGCACAGTACTAACAATGAACATGGTTATTTACAACGTGATCATGGTCGTCTGTTTAATGTGTTTACAATAAATGGACGCCAGCGCTTAATATTAGACAAAAACTATGTATTCAAACCCAAATACGCTGCTTAATTACCTAATTGAAGTCACAGTTAAGAAATAAACTTGATGTGACTTAACATTGAAATTATCAGACATTAAACCCAATATTGCAGAGCTAATTGTTCAAAAGCAGCTTCATTGTTCACATTAAACTATTTTTGATGTCATTAATATTATAATTTTGCAGTAAGTTAAGAGAATTAAGTTAAGTTCAAGTTAAGAGAATTTTAATACATTTTTAATAAAATATAAGAGTTTCTATCATATTTTTTTAAACTCATGTTCTCTGGTATCCAAGTCACGTTTCAATACAGATTAAAATTAATTTACCTTTTTTGTCCGTCGTGTGACTTCTTAATGTTCAAAAATTATTACGGCCTAAAACACAACAGTTTAAAGAAAAAAGAACGGGTGTTTACAAAATGGTTTGTAATGATTGCGATATGGTTTATATCGGTCAGACAGGCAGGGCATTTAGACAGAGGGTTAAAGAACATCTACCTAAAAATAACTTAAATGCCTGTAAATCAAAATATGCCGAACATTTAATGGTGCATAACCATAATTATACCGACTCTGACACCAACTGCAAGCCATTGCATCTCTGCAATAAGGGACGGTACATGAACGCAGCCGGAGAATTTGAAATATACCGGGCGTTTAAGTGCAATCCTAATAACATGTTAAATGACCAGCTGAATTTTAAATCGCATCAGCTATACGATATGGTTGTTGACAAATTCATATTAAACAGGAATAGACAGCAATCGGTGGTGGGGTGTTGTGACGAGACCGTAGAGGAGTTGCAGGCAGTGCGTCGCGAGCCGGCAAAGGGTGCGCACCCAGACATCGGTTAACATGTGTAGTGTGTTTTATTTTAATGTGTAGTAGTTTAATTTTAATGTGTTAACGACGTCCACACGGGACTGAAATCTGGAGATGAGGCCTTGAGCCTCGAAACGCGTTATTTAATTAAATACAATAAGAAGTCACACGACGGATAAAAAAAGGTAAATTAATTTTAATCTGTCTATCATATTTACTGTTTGTTTTACTTCAGAACTCAGACGGGATCCGTGAATTTTTAAATAATTTGGGGGGGGGGGTCCGCGGACTGATAGGTTTGGGAACCACTGCCGTATGTGAACTATACGATATAATTAAAATTATACGATACGTTATAATTACGAATTATGCCGTTGGTTGGGAAGGGTAGGGGGACAGTAAGATAGAGAAAGTGGGAGAGGGAGGAGTCTTATTTCTCCACCCTGCGCGTACTGAAACCTGTGACGGCTTTTCTCAAAGTTTACACGCTATAATAATAATAATAATAATAATACCTGTATGAAAAGTTTTAGATATCGACCACGATAAAGAAAAGACGAAATACTTTCCGTGGTCACTTTAGAAGGATGGAGCCAGAAAGAATAGCAAACAAGACCATCACCTACCAGGAAAATAGAAATACCAAAGTACCGTGAAAGAAGAAAGTATCGTGAATGGAAGAAGTTCATCGGGATGTAGAAAAATGTGGAATCGGGGAAAAAGATGTAGGCAACAAAGAAGTGTTCAGAAGGCAAGTTGCGGAGGCGAAGGATCTTTCCGAAGAGAAACCAAAGAGAACTAAAAGCGGAACCAAGTATGTTAGTGGAAGAAGAGCGTAGGAACGAAGGAAGCCAGAGAATGAAGGAATGTGGCGAAGGATAAAAACTCAAGAATGTGAATGAAGATGTGTAATCACAGTGACTGAAACAAAAATAGGAAGAAATAATAAGACCATACGGTCTTTGTGAAATAGCGATCACTCAGTTTCATGAGTTCCTTAGATCTATTTGTTGTAGTGCGTTACATTTTCTTTCACTGAATCTCCCGTGTTCTTGTCCTGTCCATTTTACAACTACAGTACTATCACTTTTTCACATTCCTTACTACCCGGCCCGCCCATCGGGTTTTTTTTTTTTTGCCTCATTCTGCTTGGCTTCTTATTGGTGATTTTCGTGGCTTCCCGTTCCTGCACACTTGTCCAATCATCGCATTCGTTTCGTTGGGCCTTTATCAGTTTTACTATATCTTTTTTCAGCGTTTGTCCTGTGTCACCATTTGTCATCCTTCGATACTCATTTTCTATTATCAGTCGCCCGTGAATACTTTTTCTAAGATTTCTTTCGGAAATTCGCATTATTCCTTTTTTTTCCTAGTAAAGCCGCATACACCACCGATTGGCTTATTGCTGCTTTTTATATTGTAATTTTCATGTTGTTACAGATCCCTTTGCTTTCCGTGAATGTTTTGTATCTAAATGTCTCTGATCCTATACAGTGCCGAAATATACATTACGGTAGGTACTCACCTCAAATATCTTTAAAACGACGAGTTTCGCTAATTTAAAATTATCTTGGTTTTATATCATTGTAGTCATATCGAACGAAAATATCGTGTGCATTGATATTATAATATAATAACAGGTTATTATAAATACTTTCCGGGCTATTAGGAAGCAGACGTTTCAACCACGCCATTGGTGGCCATCTTCAGTGGCTGAAGGACTGAACGTTTACTGACACGGTCACCGTCAGTAACCCCACAGTTCTGTGGCAAATGCAAAGACTGAGGTGCTGTGTCACTGTACTGTGGTGTTACTGACGGAGACTGTGTCCGTAAACGTTTAGTCCATCAGGCACAGATGATGGCCACCAATGGCGTGCTTGAAACGTCTGCTTCCTGATAGGCCGGAAAGTAGTTATAACAATTACGACGCTGGCCGTGAAATCAGTTGATTATAATGTTCGAAAAACCGACCAGACATATAGGCCTAGATGGAGCTACTTTTGGCCTCAGTTTGTTCTCATATCGACTCTTCACTGCTGTACTACCATACAAAGTTCATTACGTTGTTTACGTAATTTTTTGAGTAGAAGAGTCACATGTGGAACTTATACTCTAGTTGGGGTAGGACTAGGTGTGGATTGCGTTTCCTACTAACGAGAGAAAGTTTCACGTTCCGAGGAGATGTTACTTACGTCGGCAGTAAGCATACTATAATACTGTACATTTTTGTGTTATACCTGGACACGTACGCTCTTCTTATCAAAGACAAGCGTCAGTTAAACGACTACTAGTGGACAATCTTGGTAGTTCCCAGGCGGGAAGAAACGGTAATATCCCTCGTCTGATTCAGTAAGAGACGGAACAAACAATAAAACGTAGTACAACTTAGCGTAAATAATGATGGGGTCGCTGCTCACACGCTGAGTACTCATGAACACTTAACGTCCTGAATCGTTCTGTCGCCGATTAATACTGAAGGAATAGGATACCCTACCAATACCTTGGGCAAATTAGTCACGTGGATAGCAAATAATGCACGTATAAATAAGACAAAGACAACAACGGAGTGAACAAATACTATTACTAGCGAGACGACAAAATAAAAATCTCCACTACAAAAACTAAGGTAATTGCATTTCGAGGCAAGGATCCAATAAGAACAAAAGTAATGATTTATGGTCAAATTCTAGAACAGGCGAGCCATTTTAACTATTTGGGAAATGATAATGACTATGGTAGGAATTGACATTGATGTTACATTACCCAAAGCCGGATACAGGCTAGTGAATTGAGATTTTTACGATCAGTACTAGGAGTATCACGGAGGGACCGGCTATGAAATTATGATATAAGGAACATCCTTGGAATATACAACCTAAACGAAAGGATAAAGCAGTACAGACAGGATTGGACAGACCATGTTGAAAGGATGCATTAGAGCAGGATACCAAAACAAATTTTGGTTTATAATCCGAAAGGAGGGCGGAATATTGGAAGACCAAAGAAAAGATGGTCGGACCGAGGAGTGCGCAACGGATCGTAAGGTCCACAGCCTGAAGGAGAAGAAGATTCGATGACTAGTTCTCTTTACGACTATTTGAACAATGGCATGTTGTGTACAGTGCATTCAAATTCTTAACGCCTAAGTAAGTCCAGCGACAGTGTTAGTTTTAACCGTCTTGTCTCCAGCTTGTTATCTAACAGAATTATCGTCAGAAGATGTATGGGCGCTTCTAGCCGTTACAAGCAACAAACATGCGAAATCCAAGACCGCACGTCCCAGTACACGTGATCTACTAAACTGCCAAAGTTTAATATTAGCAGAAAAATAAAATAACAGGACTCGTCCTTCAGCAAGAATAGTCGGAGAAGTCCTCGCGGCAACCTACGTGTCTGCAGTCTTAATTTTACGCGTTTGGAAATCTTGAACCTGGAACAATTATCCCTTCTTACCTTCCTAACAACTAAAAGACAAGTGGGGCGAGGGTGAAAGGCGAAGGAAAGGAGTTAACAAATATGAGTTACAGAATAATTGAGAGGTAGAGCTCCTGAAGAAAATTCATCTGTGAAGGAAGAAAGAGTTTGCGGCTTATATTCGCAGTGCCAACAACATGGACAGCACAAGAAAGTGTAATAGACTTTTCTGAATATTTAAACATTTCAGAAAGATGTTATTCTCTTGCAGAACACAAATATAATAAATATGTAAGTGACAAAAATGCTGTAAAAAAACGCAAATTAAAATTATGTTAAGTAGCCTTATTCCAAAATATTTTCAGAAATGTTGCTTATTTTACAATTACTTTATACTAACTAATTATCTTTCTCAGTGTAAAAGAAAATGTATTAGAATTTATTATCACGTTTAGATCAATTTAATAATTAACAAAATCTAAAAAGCCAACCACCCCTAATTATTTATTTTTATTTTATGATTTTTTTTTTATTCCCCTAATTTTGTATTGATTCCCCTAAACCACTACCTTGAATGAACGTCTAAAAACACCCACCACGTGGTCTCAATTCTATACATTTGAACTTTATGTTGACCAAAAAATAAAATGTTCAAGAACCTGTCAACGTGATGTCTATAATATTATGGATTATGATTAAACGTATAGAATTAACTGAATCGATCCTTCAATCACATATACGATGTTAGTGCCAAATAAGTTAGTGCAAGTTTGAAATTTCGTCACAGTTTATAAACAAAATCGAGCCAACTACTGAGACTCATTGTTAAACATGATATATATCATATTTAACATATAATATTACAACTTAATTGATACATATTCATTAAATACTATATTTGTCTATGTATACTGTTTATTCTCCGTATCAGAACTAATGCAAGTTTTAAGGATGCACACAACACGAGGAAATTTTTAGTTGAGATACTAAAAGCTAAGAATACACGGTGAATACTCAATTTTCTTACAAGATTTAACATATTTCTATAGGTATAGACATCATAAGCGACATCTTCACTATATTTTTGTCACTGGGTTTCCACCCCTTTCGCGTGACCGAGAAGCGTACTAAACTGTTGACTGCAATATTCGTTTAATTTTCTGTTCTGCGTTACAGAATAGTGTGTTTTTACTGCTGCTTCAGCTTTAACGAATCCTAAATCTCGCAGCCGTTCGCTGTCTCGTACAATTCTCTGATTTTTATGCCGTTTTATGCAGATTACGCTGCAGGCCACATCAGATCATTAGGTTAGTGGCTCGTACGCTGTACCCTTTGTTTACTTTAAATGTTAGCTCACTACTGTTTTTATTCCTGACTACCGCTGCCCGTTCAACTATTATAATAATAATAAAGTTTATTGTCAATTATATCGGCGCTTAACGACGTTATAATAAATAATTCACGTTTGGTGCGTCATTTACATGCTGTTACAAAAAAAATTGAATATGTAAATATGTTAAATTCTATGATAAAATTTAAGTCCCCTGTCGTGTAAATCGTAATTGTATAAAATTATAACTTACTGATAATAGTGGGAACTTGTTACAATTCGTGATTAAATTATAATCTAACGAATGAAGCGCGAACAGCTGTACACAAAACGTGCTTAATTTCAAAGGAAAAATAAATACAGTTGATAAAACGTTTATTTAATCTGTACAACAAACGCATCCGCGCCAGTGTTGTATTGTTTATGTTGTCACACAAAAAAATATAAATCCTAATAAGAATAAAATCAAAATTGTATTGCCGTATTAAAAAAGCTCTCTTGTAACCAAAAGATGCATGTCGAAACAAGTCGCCCTGTGTCAGTTCCCTTGTTTCACTTTCGTACATCAGGACTGGTTTCACTAATGTTCAGTATAGTCTAGCTTTGGTTTCACGGTGTAGAAGTTGTGATTTAAAGTATTTCAACAACCCATAGTAGCATCTATTAGCATTCTGAATTTTTTTACTCATCTCTTTATTTATATCATTGTTTTCATTTACCAGAAATGTTACGAAAAACGTGAGACCCCTTCAAAGTTAACATTCATAATGTTTAAATGTGATGCTGATGGGTTACAAGTTCTCCTATTTTTTATTATCATATATTTAATTTTATCCTCATTCAATGAGCCGCTTTTTTAAACATTATTTTATATTCGTTAATATTAGGTAATTTCTTTATCTCCTTTGGAAAAACGGACGTGTCTTGCGAAGGAAAAACTACGAAAAGCTTTCTTTTTTACTTCCATGTTCCATAAGGAAATGGAAGTATGGTGATGGCAAAAAAATCGTGTTTGAGATAAGGGTTGATTCTGATTGTACTACCCTCAAAACATAAAAAAAGTCATTTTTCGAAAAGTGTCTCTGTGTAGAATTTTTTCTATGGCGAACGATAACTGCCGTAAATTCAAACAGAATCAAATAATTTTTTGCATGATAGAGCATAATTTTGAGTTATAGAAGACTCAAGGACTATTGATTTTGGTGAAGATCGGTTAAGGGAAAGGGGTAGTTTACCTGCAACGTTTTATATTTTAACAAGAGTAAAGAACTTAATTTTGATAAATAAAGTATCCTGAAAAGAAGGTCATAATAATCCACTGTAGAAAGGTAGACTAAATATCTATAAATGAAAAGGGTAGTCGAAAGGGAGGGGGGAATTTTCTATAAATGAAAATGATAGTTGAAGAGAGAGGGGATAATTTTTTACATGTGTACTACGTCATCGGCAACAAAGAAGTAGTTTGTTGTTAAAATTCCTTCCCTGGTTGTTTGGTCATGGTCCAATGTTTTCTACAAAACCAGACGTTTCGGCAGTGGCATCGACTGCCATCATCAGTGAAAATCGAGTGCGCTAACGTGAGGTAGTATCAGTTAGTGACCACAGTACTGTGGTTAAGGCTGAAGCAAGAAGTAGTTTCTGTGGAAATATTTCATTTCGAAAATGATTTTAAATATAAATCTTAGAACGTGGAAGTCATGTATGGTTCTCCATACCAATATTTCAAGTTACCTCACGTTACTTATTTCTACAGATGTAGATGGACCGAGTTTTCGCCGATCTGCTGTACTAGAATCGTACCCCCGGGCCTGTAGATTGGTAGCCAGCCACCATTAAATTAACCATTTTTTGTTAATTTCTCGACAACGTAATAGTATATTTATAATGTCCTTCTTTCTTATTTAGGCCTTGCGCTGTTTATATGTGAATTATTTTCTTACCGTTTTACTTTTGTAATTATAATTTTTCCAAACGTTTGAAGCTTGTACGTTTGCTGGCATATGTCAAGGCAAATATTGTTAATATTATTACTATTGGTAATAATAATAATCATCATCATCATTAGTTCCACAGCCCACTGTCGGCCCCAGCTTCTCTCAGGATTTTCCTCCAGGCTTCCCTATCCTTAGCCAATGTCCACCAGTTTTTCATTCCAAGTACTTTCACATCTTCTAGGATTCCACCAATCCATCGTAGTGTAGGTCTTCCACGTCCTCTTTCCTTCTGGTATGCATTTCATAATCCTCTTAAGAACATCCTCTTTATTCATTCTTTGTACATGTCCTACCCATCGCAGCCTAGCTATCCTAATTGATATCAGGCGATCTATATAACTCGTAGAGCTCTCTGTTGTACCTTATTATCCACTCTCCACCTTCCCTAATGGGTCCATAAATGTTCTCAAGTATTTTCCTTCCAAAAGATGCAAATCGAAACAGGTCACCATGTGTCATTTCCGTACATCAGAACCAGTCTTACTAATGTTCTATATAGTCTAGTTTTGGTTTCACGGTGTAGAAGTTGTGATTTAACGTATTTTATCACCCCATAGTAGCATCTATTAGCATTCTGAATTCTTTTACTTGTCTTTTCATTTATATCATTTATTTCATTTACCAGAGAGCCCAAATACGAAAAACTTGAGACCCTTTCAAAGTTAAAATTCATAATTTTTAAATGTGTTGCTGATGTGTTACAAGTTCTATTTTTTACTATCATATATTTAGTTTTCTCCTTATTTACCGTTATCCCCATTTCCTCAGCTGAATGGTATAATGCTGTGAATGCTTTCTTTACATCAATTCTTTGACCGTCCCATAATATCTGTCATCGGCGTATGCCAACAGTTGAATAGATTTGAAGAATATTGTTCCCCTTGTTTGGATATCTGCATCTCTAACAATCTTTATTGGTAATAATACTAATAGTGTTATTGCTATTAGTATTATTATTGCTATACTGTAATAATGAATTATATCCATCGTTGTGGTTTCATTTTCTATTTTTTAATCTTTAATAAAATCACGTAATGGAATGCGAAATGATGCCTGAGTGAGCCGTTCGGCATACGACGAAGATAGTGTGGCCAACATTACGCCACCCCTGGATGTTATCCCTGGTAATCACTTCCACAGGCTGAGTCTATTTAGCGACTGAAAAACGTACTTAGGTCGTATGGTGTGCCCGGTAATCGAACCAGGGACCTCTACATCAAGGTGTCATAACCACTGCTCTATACCTCTCTGCTCTTGTTATTGTAACAATTATTACTAGTTGCTGCTTCTTCTTCTTCTACTAGAACTGTTCCAGCCACTGCTATTATCGATAGCTTTTTTTTAGTTTTGTGTGTGTACATCGTATAGTGTAATATAATTGTTACAGTTACAAAAAAAAATGTAAAGTTTGTTTTGCGTAGTGTTCAGGCACGCGCCCGCGCGCGCGCGCGTGTGTGTGTGTGGGTGGGAGTAAAGCTTCAAGGTAATCAGAGTTTAGTTTGACAGAACTGCTCAACTGGATTAGCTGTTAACAAGGCATTCAGATTGGGGGATGGGGGGTGAAGAGAACGGTTACCCATCGTATCTGTATTAGGCCTCTAGACATAAGTTGACCCCCACCAAAATCCCAAAACCAATTTCCTTTTCCTGCCCCTGTTTTCCGAAAAGAAAATTAATTAATGAATTATTTAATATGGCTGCGGTGCGGACACCCTTCTCTCGCATCCCCTTCTCTAAGTATACATCTTGTTAATTTCATACAGGTCTATATTAACAATCCCTGGCTAGTTACCGCTATTAATTTATGTTACTGCTGACTTTTTGTGCGCGAAAGCTGTGTCGTAGTTTTACCGAATGTTAGGTATAATTGCGCCCACTCTTATGTGTTTTATTTTAATATTTGTAATACACACTTCATTGCAGCGAGGAACTACAGTTTAACTTGTTAACTTGCTTATAACGAGATTCAAGTGACCAAAGAAATGTGCTCGTTAAAACCGGGTGCTCGCTACATCCGAGTTGTCGACTCGCAAGCCTAAATTTGTATACAGTGATTATCGAACACACAACAAAAAGTTACTACAGAAGAGGCTTTGTACAATAAAATGTTTACATTCGACGCTTAAAAGTGAAATTTAGGCTTTAAACATTTTTAGACGCTAACATTCTTCGCTGAATATTGGCGTATATTGCATTCGCGAAATATAACGGAGTAAGGCTAAAAGCAATTGTGTGGTAAAAACTTACCAAAAATCCGCCGGCTATCTGGCAAAAAACGCAAAACTTTCCATGCCACATGTACAATATTTACTTTTAAATTACAAAGAAATTCACTCTAATTTATTTGTCTTTTTGTTCTTCGTTCTAAATGGAGTCGTAAAAGTCATATTTCGCTCACAGAACTTAATTAACCTTAAAAAAGTCATCTATTTTTGTTTGTTTAGTAATTCTGTATCTGTAGATGTCAAAACAGTTTTGTTATTTATTTAAATATTCCACGAATTCATCACTTACGTTATTAGTTTCACTAAATTGCGTTAATGATTACCAACGAATTTTAAACGAATGTTTAAAATGCTGTATTGTAACGAACATTTGTTAGGACCTTAACCCATGAAAAAGCCTGCGGTAAAATGCTCGTTATAACCAAGTCCCTGATGCGTTCCTACTCGTTAAAAGCGAGTTTAATTATCATTACTAAGATACAAATCCAAACAAATCTCGTACTTTTGTTCGTTACATCCGAGTTCTCGTTATTCGCGAGTTCCACTGTATATACACAGTGGAAAACGGTTACCACGAAATATGACTGGGGTCGCGATCGCTGCTTATATTTTACTATTACAGTTTGTACGGTTAAGATGAAATTTTTACCTAGAAAACATCGAATAACACGAAAAAGTTTTGTTAACACTAATATTTTGCTGGTTTTTCAATAGCTGCGTAAAAAAAATTTACTTTTTTTTTGTACAACCGAATGCCATTAGTGTTATTCAGAATTAAAAATTTCGCTATAGGAAATTACTTATGCGAAAATACTTGGCCGCTGTGGTGATGAAAAAAAGATTTTTGTGTAAATGTTTTGGACGCTAGTAATTTGTTATGAACAGCGTGGAACCCGTGACACCTACAACGATTGAAAACTGTTTCATTCGTGCTCGAATGCGAAGGAAGTGAAGTTGTGCGTACGCTGTCTAAAATGTTTAGCGGGTTTCGTCAGTGTTAAATGTTTCAGTATCTATAAATGAGTAGTGCCGTGTCGACAAGAACGTAGCCTAACTACGGCTCCTGTATTAACAGGTAGTGATACCGTAGAAACAGATGAAGTAACAGCAGAACTAATCAAAAGCGGAGGAGAAGAATTGATAAACAAGATACATGAGCTACTTAAAGATATATGGATGCAAGAAAAAATGCCAACCGAATGGACGTATGCAGTAATATGCCTCATATACAAGAAAAGGGGAGATAGCCTAAGGTAAAATATAACAGCTACGGAGGAATATAATTGCTAGGCGTAGTTTATAAAATTTTGACCGCGATTATAGCAGAGAGAATTAAGACAGAAGAGGAGGTTTTGGGAGAGTACCAATCAGGCTTTAGAAGCGGAAGCTCCACTATAGACCATATATTCACTATACCAATGAGCTTGGAAAAATGCTACGAATTGACGTGCACCAACTGTAAGTAGATTATAAACAGGCGTATGACAGTTTAAAAAGCAAGTATCATACTACAGACAATGGAGAAATTTGAAATACCCAAAAAGTTTATTAATCTCACAGAAATGACAATATCACAAAAAATAAATAGGGTGAGGAAACAGGGGCTTCTATCAAAACCGTTTAAAGTGGAAACGGGGTTAAGACAGTGTGATCCGCTTTCCTCAGTTCTATTCAATCTAATAGAATACTGGAGAAATGTATAAGAAAGATAGAAATAAACTCTGGAGGAAATATATATAATAAATCCTGCCAATACCTAGCATATGCAGACGACGTGGTAATTATGGCAAGAACAAGACAAGCGATAGTGGTAGCAGAAAGGAATTGGAAAGAGAGGGGCAAAAGGCTGGATTAAAAATAAATGAAGAGAAAACGAAGTGCATTTTGATGAGAGAAGAAAGATAGGAAGACTAAGCAACCACAGTTGTGAGTAGGTCCAAGAATTTAAATATCTCGGAAGCACAATTACAGAGAATAGTGAAACAAGCGAAGAAATCAAAGCAAGAATAGCAGCAGGAAACATAAGCCACTACGCATTTAAAAATATATTGCAATCCAGGAATGTATCAAAAAATCTCAAACAGGAAACATACACCACGGTAAACAGACCTATAGTAACATATGCAAGCGAAACATGGGTGCTGAAGTTGGAAGATATGAAAAACCTTGATGTTTTCGAGAGAAAAAATTCTGAGAAGAATATATGGACCAGTGTGGGACGAAGAGATGTGCAGGATAAGAAACAATCGTGAGCTAAGAGGCCTTTATGGAGAAGCGGACATATTTCCGGCCGTGAAGGTGCAAAGGTCGACAAGGTTGGGGCATATGATGAGAATGAGAAGTGATCGAGGCACAAAAACGGCATTGGAAAGGAAGGAGGAGAGGACGTCCGACTAGGAGATGGTGTGAAGATGTGGAAGGGGATTTGAGGGAGACGCGAGTGGCAGGTTGGAGGAGTAAGGCCCTGGACAGGGAAGAATGAGGGGAGAATCATTTAGCAGGCCAGGGATCTACGGAAACCGTAGTGCCAGAGAGAGAGAGAGAGAGAGAGAGATCGTAGAAACAGTGCAAGTTAAAAACTATAAAAGTGGTGTGAGTGCTGACGAACTTGACATGGAAAATGACAGTAAAAATTTACGAGTTCCTACGTAGTTTTCATTGGGAACAATTTTGAGCAGCCAATAACGTCATAGAAAACAAACCTCCAACTATATAAAAACCCTCATTCGGCCTGTAGTAACTTATATAGGCTGTGCCAGTGAGGCACGGACTCGCAGGAAGAAAACTCGAGACAACTTGACCGATTTCAAACGAAAGCTCTGAAAAGAACAATCGGTCAAATCAGGGAAGACGGTAGATGGGTGGCGCCAAAGAAGAGAATCAAGAATTGTGTGAGCTATACAAATAGTTCACATTGTTTACGCACAAAAAACGCAGAGAATCAAATGGAATGACCGTGTACGAGGTGTAACCGGTGAAAAAATCTTTCTGGAGGCAAGAGAGACAAACGTGGCTCTAGAACAGTGGTTTCCAACTTGCGGCTCACGACTTTATCACGGAAAATCAATTTAATGACAATATTATTTTGAGTGATCATCACTTCTCTTCTTTCACAGCACTTTAACAATTAATAATTAAATGCACTTTCACTTGTGAAAAAACTTACTTTTTGTTATATCCTCATACGCACGTTTCGGAGTAGTTTGCTCCTTCATCAGTGAGGTATAAATGCAGAAAGCGTCAAGGCGTTGGTAATCTGTAACGGTTTTTTTGTTGAGTGGTTGTGTGTGGGGGTGTGTGTAGATGGAATCAGTACGGGAATAGTAAATACAAAAATTAGTAATACGATTTATCGTACAGAACAATACGAAATATACAAACACAACCAAATAACATACTCAATGAACAATTTAAATCCAACACACTATTCGACACAATATTACACAACGGACACGGACACAATTCAGAATCTCGCGCCAACCCCCTTCCATCTACACATAACCCCACACACAACCAATCCCCAAAAAAGCCGTTACAGATTACCAACGCCTTGACGCTTTCTGCATTTATACATCCCTCACTGATGAAGGAGCAAACTACTCCGAAACGTCCGTATGAGGATATAACAAAAAGTAAGTTTTTTCACAAGTGAAAGTGCATTTAATTATTAATTTAATGATCAGTCTATTTGCTTCAATAAGTAAATAATAATAAAGTATTATTTTCTTGCAGGGTAAACGTGAAAAAATGTTTACCTGATTCACTAATAAACGTCCTGTAGACTCAATAGAATGTTTCATTATATTACAAGACCCAGTCTATTTCATCGGCTGGACAGAACAGACGTGCTTTCCTGCGTTTCTTCCTCCACTAAGTCGCATCTGTTGAAGTGTTTTCAGCTCGATGCGGACATTCCTGCTTTAGTGACTGCACCACATCGATCTCAGTTTTCACATTGAAGATTGTATGTGAATATACAATCTTTAATATCTTTCTTGTATCTTCATTGTTATACTGCATAATAAAGATTGTACCGTTGTTAAAGATATGTAATAAAATATGTCGAATGTGTTAATTACCTCTTTTTTACTTATTTATGTCTAAATACTACCTCTTTTTTACATTACTTGATCGTTTATGATGCGACCCGCTGGTAGGTTCCTGGGTTTAAGCGTGGCCCACAGATGCTGTTTAAGTTAGAAACCATCGCTCTAGAACGAGATGGACGAATGATGTTGAAGACGACATATGAAGGGTGAGCAGGATGTAGCGGGCTCAGACGCTTGTACCACCTCCGTCTCTAGTGCCAGAAGACGGTGGCCAGCAGTGTATGGTTTAAACTGACAACGACTATAACAACCACCACATGGGAACACCAGGACAAGGGAAGTAACGAATGCTGCGTACGCAATAACAGTTGAGGTGTCGCGGTTGTGTGCAGAGAATGGGGAATGTAGTACGAAGGGGAAACCGAACTATAACAAAGAAGAGCCGGGTATATTGTGTACAGTTTTAGAAATTTTAAAATTTTTAGACCCAGGGATCGAACATTTGAAAAAAAAAGGTGAAAATCCGTCTGGATGTCAGACTAAGTTGAATTCTGACACGAATCCGAGTGTTTAGAATTTTTAATGTTTTTGTATGATTACTCTACAGAATGCATAGAATAACTCTTCTCTAAAGAATTAGTCTTCAACAAGTCAGCGGTTGAATAGATGAGACCGGAAGTAGGCTCTCGGTAAGAGTTATGGATCCGATAACATCAGAAGATAATCTCGTCTTTTATTGACCCAGACGTTGGCCGTATTATACGATTAATTCTAGCAAACACGACATTTCGATCACTATAAATCTCTGATCGTCTTCAGGTGTTGCGAAAATTTGTCCTGTCTGGCTTAAAACTAACAAAACTTAGTGTTCGCAGATTTCATAATTTCTTTGTTCGGTTTTTAATTTTTGGTGTGACCGTTCTAATTGTGGATACCATTTGTACATCAGTCTTTTTTTTAGTGTGGTTCCCTGTCGGGAATTCTGCTGAATATTTTTCAGTTCTTGTTTCTTTACTTCCTTTACTGTAATTTTTTTGGTCATTAATTGACTATTTCATTGTGTATTTGCGAATATTATATGTATTTTCGTTTTAACAGAAGTTAGGTTAATTTTCACAACAGCTGTCGACAATCACACATTTCTAGTTATAGAGTGATACGTATTATCTATCGGGGCATATTCCTCCTCTGTATCACAGACAAAGTATTCACGACGATACTCCAAATAAGATTAATGCCACTGACAGAAATAACTATTGGAGAATACCAGACAGGTTTTAGAACAGGAAGATTAGCAACGGACCAACTATTCACAGTCAACAAATCCTGAATAAGTGCTGGGAGTTTGATAGGGATGTGTACCAGTTGTACGTGGATTTCCACCAGGCATATGACAGTCTATTAAGAGACAAATTATATGATATAATGCTAGGATTTGGAATACCAACAAAATTGACCATGATAGAAACACTAGTACAGGTTAGAATACATAATGGACTCACCGAACCATTTGATCTCACCCAGGGTCTAAAACAGGGAGATGGGCTGGCCTCTCTGCTCTTCAACCTGTGTCTAGAAATTGCCATCAGAAAAATGAGTGTAGATCGCTCATGAGTACTTTATTACAAGTCACTACAAATAGCAGTATATGCTAGATATGTAGCAGTATATATTCAGTATATAGCCATCATAACCCAATCAAGTGCGGCTGCAAGGGAGACATACTTAAACCTGAAAATAAGTACAACAGAGGTAGGACTATCAATAAATGTGGATAAAAACCAAAACGATAAGTCAGACTAAGTGAAATTTTAACGTAAGTCCGAGTGTTTGGAATTTTTAATGTTTTTGTATGATTACTCTACAATTGTTATTTTACAGCAAAAAAAAACGTTAGTGATGTAATTGGGATGTTCGTAATTTTTCTGATAATTGAAAATTTTCTAATATCGAAATTTGTCTAATAACATAAATAGTCTAATAATATAATTAATATACTTCGTTCGAAATAGAGAGAGAGTTCTACAGCTCTGGGAGCTTACTACATGTTGTTGTTGTTGTTGTTGTTGTTGTTATTATTATAATTATTTACGTTTTACAAAATTTCTAACATTGCTTTCTACGTTTTGATAAAAGTTGTCGATTTTTCCATTAAACTTTGACGGAGGATTTATTGAATTATGTCTTGCACAAAAACAGCGGCAAAAGCAATTTATGTAGATACGGTCGGGTTGGGGAGTGGGAGGCTGTATATTTACTAGTGTTATTAGCCGTCTATATCTAACGCGTGCGGCTGTAAACAAGTGGCGATTATTTTCCCCCGTCCCTCTTCCGCGCAGCCCCATTCTAAAAAAGGTGAAAAAATCGCCAATAAAGGTTAATAATTTTTAGCGCAATGAACTGACACAGTGGGCACTCGCGCAAGATAAGGCATGTATGTTGAGGTCATTTTCATTAGAGGGCGTTCGCCGCAAACACATATATTGTCACATACGATTTTTTCTGCTCATAGGAAAAATTGTGTTTGTTTAGCGCGCGCGAGAATGAAGGTAACTCGGCCCGTCTGGCAGTTTACGATTGATCGTATTAAACGGATTTATAGTGCGGGAACGAAACTTCGCTACTGCGTCCGGTGTCTGTTGTATAACTCATAAACTTTTTTTCAACCCTGTCCAGTTGTATTCTTTGGTTTTTACGGTGATAATGAAGGGACGGCATTAATTGTGTATTGATTTGTAACAATAAAAAAATAAAACAATTTTCCAAAGTGTTTTATTTGCCACGCACGCATTTTATGAATGCGCGCGCGCGTGTAATATTTATACAAATAATCGTTTTTATTTCAAGTATAATTTTTATTAAGTACATTAGATTAGCCCCGTAAACTGAAATAAATAAGGGGAACACAGTTTCGGTTAATCAGAATTTCGTATACTAAGTAACTGATGTCAAAAGGGGAAAATGACTCATACGGTATTGTACGTTTAAACAATTGTTTGGGTGTTAATACTGATTTACGTAATCGATATGCAAAAGCAAAATCAGTACTGTACGTACAGAAATTGAGTTCCCAAGTACGTTATTTTGTCGTATTATTATTACTACTTTTATTGTTATTGGCTCTTTATATTCGGATAAACAAAATGTTTCCTTTCCAAAACAGGACACATTGTAAATAAGACGGCCGTTTCCGTTAACGGAGATTTTAATGTGTAATAAAAATAACAATAACCTAAATACTTAATAGTAGAAAGAAACGTAGACAAATACATTGGATAACGTAAGATCCACACATACATGAAGATTAACTAGGTATTTATTTTTATGTTGTCCATTAATAGCGTTTTTAAGTGTACAAGTGAACATGTAATCATTTTACTTGATAATTGAAGTAATTATTATACTTCAGATAACATTGAATCCGAACGTCCCTTCCCCCCCCCCACACGCACACAGTTAAGAATACACAGAAAACCTGTCTATTTGATCCTTTTTATACATTACGTACTAGCCCAGTGCATGTCCTGGATTGCATTGTTCTTCCCTATTGCATGTCCTGGCTTTCCAGTTTCTTATGTTCAGCTTTCTGAGGTCCTCCTCTATCTGATCTTTGAATCTACTTCGGCGTCTTCCCCTTGTTCTAGTACCCATTGGTTTCTGGTAGAAGATATGTTTCTTAGGCTGTCCTTCCTCCATTCTCTCTGTGTCTAACCCACCTTAGCCTGTACATTTTGATTATCCTGACCGGATCTTTGTAAAGATGGTATAGTTCATAATTATAGCGCCTGCGCTACATTCCATTTTCTTGTACTCCTCTAAATATTGTTCTTAGAATCCGTCTTTCAAAGCAACCTAGAAGTATCTCGCTATTTTTTGTCATCGTTCAGGTTTCTGAAGCATATATCAGCACTTGCCTGATAAGTGTTCTGTAAATTTTGCATTTCGTGCTTCCTGAGGTGAAGCTAGGTGCCAGGTACTTTTTTAATCCATAATATGTTTTATGTTAGAGATATATTCTTCTTATTTCAGTGCTGTTTACTTGGGACCCAAGAAATATGAACTCTTTTACTGCCTCTATATTTTTGTGTGCCTATTTTAAGGTTTTGAATGGTTGGGTTTAGTGATAGTTTGTTGGTAGGATATGTATATTTTGTTTTCTCCAAATTAATTGCAGCCCAATTTTATTTGAGGCTTCCTGTAATGCTGTAAAGGCACTTATGAGATCTCGTTTTGTCCTGGCAATTAGATCAGTATTATCTGCGTGTGCTATCTCGTCATAGTCCTCCGCAAATGTCCAGAACCCGCTAGTTCTTACGTGTCGACCTATTTAATCCCAATGCCACAGGTTTCCCATCCGTATAGAGCGATTCTTCAAAATGTCACTTCAGGAATCTCTTCTTAATTCGTATTCCAGCATTTGACAATAACAGCAAAATTTTCTTCTCAGGAAAGGCCCTTTTGCGCTGTTATGATTTTCACGTCCCTTTCCTTCGTCCATCCCTTGTGGTTCTGCTCCCCATATATGCCAGTTCGTCCACTTTCTCTGTATTATAGTCGCCAGTTTTAATATTTAAAGACTTCCTGCGTTCCTTTCGAAAGCTTTTCATGACTTTTTGTTCTGTTTTTGACTCTCGTGGAACCATAGCTAAACATTCTGTAACAATGCGGTCATTAACTGTGATACGAAACGCCCACTGTTCGCAAATTCCAAATAAGAACACTTGGACAAACCCATTGCTTCAAGAATTTGAAGACATTTTTCAACCTGATCGGCGCTATTCCTGATTATTAATAGCTAAACTACAGATGTTTCAAGATTCTTAACCCACTTGTGTTAAACCCAATTCAGTTTCGTATACGACGAAAAGTAAAATAGAAATAAATATATTATTGTGTGATCTAAAATTATTATATTCAGTAGAAATATTACATGTTGCAAGTAGAATTATGTAATACAAAATTTCTGTGTAATGGAAAATTTGTATGTATTATGTAACGTGATAAAATATAAAGCGATAAATTTTAAGACTGTAACGCTTCATAATCAGTACGTGAAACGGATGAACTGCACAACGAACTATAAAAATAAATCAGCTTCAGTTGTTATGGTCTCAGTTATTTTAATAACAATGAGAGTTACCACATAACTACACTCTGTGTGTGTGTGTGTGTGTGTGTGTGTGTGTGTGTGTGTGTGTGTGTGTGTGTGTGTGTGTGTGTGTGTGTGTGTGTGTGTGTGTGTGTGTGTGTGTGTGTGTTTTGAATATTTTGTATTTACATGATTTGAAAAGATTATACTTTGTTTTTATTTCGTTCTGTACAAACGTTCGTGTAGTGTGGCCCACACACGTATTTCCCAAAACAGTTATTCGTTATTTACAAGATAAATAACCCAGCTACAAACAAATTCTTGGAACAGTAAATCATCTGTAATCAATATGTAATCATATTATAATTAATTGTTTTTGTAGTAAATTAGTTGCTGTTTGTGTGTGCTTGTGCGTCTACTGAATTGTAATAATAATAACTGAATAATTATAAAATTATATTTTTAATGCGAATTTCAATTTATACTGTCGTACTTTTTCAGTACTCTCAGAGACTGCTAAAGCGGGGGTGATCATAAAATAATACTAGCATTGAAAGTAATAATTATATGTGAACTAGTGTACCCGCAGTGCACCGCGCGCGCGCGTGTGCTTTACTTACGAACGGACAAAACGCTTTCTCTGTATCCAGCCACCCAGCATCGTACACGACAAAGGATTTTTTTTTAGTTTTTCGCAAATAAAAAACCCGCATCGCATCGCGTCCGTTTCCATTGCTATCTAGGCTGTGAGCAATTTAGGGAAAAATATTCGTTAACATTGCTTAGTGGCCGTGTGTGCGAGGGGAGGGGGGTATCGGGTGCTGACCGCGCAAACTGTAACTGATAAAGCGCAGTTGCATTTTTGCTGCATTGACTGGTGCAGCTGGTCTCTAACTGATAAAATACACAATCACCGCAAATATTGTCGATACCCCCCACCCCACCCTCACCCAACCAACGTTGCCAGCCGGTAATGGTTTTGCGCCATTATAGTTATAATTTTTGCGACAATTTTTTACCGTTTAGTACGTGATACGTCGGCGCCGTGTAAGACTTTGTGGAATCGATTGTTTCTCCAACGGTGTGTGATGTGTAGTCTGTTATATTGAATGGAACACCAACCCTCTCCCTGAAAAATGAGAATTTTAACAGAAAGCGTTTTTAAACTGAATTAAGTAACAACATTTTACGAACATTCGTATTTCAATTGACTAAACCGAAACAGTAAAAATAACATAGGTTAAAAAGGAAGATATGTATTTCTTGAGGACTCGTTAAGTATGTTGGTACAGCAAATGCCGCTTTGAATCAACGGATGATCGAATCAGCCATATTATTCATTCAGCTCTCAGGCCACTAATTCCTGTCGCACTCTGCAAAGCATAGGGCCTCGACTAAGCTACGCCAACGGACTCTGAACTCTCCAAAGGACTTCTCATACTTTTCTGCTTCCATCTCGACAGTTCTCCTCCACGACATTTTTGGTCATCCTCGTCTTCTTCTTCCCTGAGGGTCCCAAAAGACGGCTTGCGCTCAGTTGAATTTTGGTTCTTCCACAGTGTATGCCCAATCCACCTCCATTTTCCCCTTTTGGTCTGGGCGGCAGTGGGTTCCTCTTTGACCTCCTCCAGAGATCTTCGTTTGAAACAGTGTTTGGCCAGAAAATTTGAACTATTTTCCTCAGGCACCTATTGATGAAGACCTGCAGACACTTGGTAATTTCCATTGTGACTTTCCAAGTCTCGCTGCCGTACAACAAAACAGCTTTGACATTGATCTTGAGGATGCGTAGCTTTGTTGCAGTTGATATTTCTCTTGATTTCCAAACTGGGTAGAGTTGTATAAAGGCCGCATTAGTTTTGCGAATTCTTGATTTAGCATCTGCAACTGCTCCTTCTTTTGTAATCACACTACCAAGGTAAGTGAACTCTGCTATTTCTTCTATGTTTTCTTCTTGCACCTTCAGTACCTTGCGACCTTTTGTGTTAATTTTCATTAGTTTTGCTTGTGAAGCGTTTACCTTGAGTCCAACCACTCTGGCTTCTTTTTCATAAATTAAAAGAAAAATATTTACATTATTTTTCTGGAAAAATAAACTTTCTTTTACATAAATAATTGTGTAAATTATTTACTCCATATAAGTACAGATTTGAGTAAAGCGAAAATATACAGTAGCCCTATAGTTAGGAGCGCGAAATCCGCATTCTTCAAACAATCGTCGACATTTTGTCCGCCCATTAACTTTTTTTTTTAGCGTACTTTTGCATTATAAAGACTTCCGGATTCTGCGAGCATCCCAGTGTAAAATTTTAAAAATTAACTGCAATTTAAAATAACTAAATCTACAACTTCTCTAATATCCCAGATTACGACACAGGTCGAACTGAGTTTTGTAAGAAAACATTTCACATGTTTCTTGCAGTACAACTAAAACTAGTAACCCAAAGGCGTTTGTAGTAAAACCGTTCCAACGACCAGCTGCAAAAACGCAGCCATATGCCCAACCGGCGAACACATCCGGATGCAACGCAAAGTGTACATACGTGTCTCTGTGTGTTTAGTATTAATTTGCGTTCATTAAGAAATGTCCTAGCGGCGGTGTGACGGGGGGGGTAAGAAAATAAATATGAATTACGTGTGTATGTCAAACGCAGGGTGTATTTAATTAGGATGGTAGCCGTGTACATAGAAAATGTCCGCAGAGGAAACGTTTATCTCAAGGAAAAACGGAGGGAGCAAGAGCAAGGTAGGTAGGCAATCAGCGCGCGCGGTAGCCTAAAGGGTGAAATCACATCGTCCGACACCCAGAACCGTCGCAGGTTAATCGATTATCAACTACTTTGATCTGGCGTGCTCTCCTGCATCCCCGCCGTCTCATTAATTCTACATAGCCACTGGGCTTTAATAACAACAACGTACTCGTGAAAATTGTTTATGTAATATAATAGTTAGTGGAGCACAAGTATAAGGTTAGAACGTCACTTATTTGCTTTCCGTGTGTGTCTTAGAAGTACAGTGCGGAGCCAGCTGAATCCTGAACGGGAAAAGCCGGCAACGGAATTGTAAACTAAACAAAAAAAAACAAACAATTTCGCCGCTACTTCTGGCGCTCTAACCCTTATTGGGTCTTCCTGTTACTCTCTAATATCTTCCATTCCACTTCCGGGAAAGGTAAGTTACCCGTACGCTGTCTTCTATTCACGGACAAAACATAGACGTTTCTCGGAATTTTGTCCCTACCTTTACTGTACATATTCGAGTTGCTAAAATTCGGTTTGCGCGCGCGCGCACGCACACACATATCATGGATCTTTTATTGCGTAAACAGTCTATACCCTGATTAACGAAAGAAAGTGACTGGCGGAGCGGCCGCGCGGCGACCGAGTTTGTAGTAAAAACATTCCAATTAATAACCTCGTGGAATCGTAAAATACAGGGCTAGAAATGTCTAATGAACTGTATTTAATCATCAATTAAAGACGTTTTTAACAAACTTCTCTAATTTTTTAAATCTTTTTTCAATTAATTTACATTGAGAGTTAAATAAAAAAATACACGAATTTGAATTAAAAATTTAGGGTTTATCATTTTTATTACGTAAGAACTTAGAGGTTAAGCATCGGAAAAACATTTCTTGTAGACAAATGGTAGTCCACCTTCTTTAGTACAATATATCAAAAATTGAGATTCCTACGATTAAAATTAACGACGTTATTAATTTTTTTCTAATGTCCTGTTAACTCAGTTGTTAAAAGTTGTACATGAATGAGATTTGCGTGACGCTTTCTTTAGATAACTAAATGTAGAAGACATATACAATTTACACCTTGTACGTGATAGGAATCCTACAATGGATTAATATATAAAGTGAATTTCACAGAGAGCAATGCGTGGCGCTGTGCGGCGGAAGTACAGTCAGAACCTAGTGGACCCATTTTATTCTTGCGCTACCATCAACTCCAGCGTCTCGGCCTCTCCTTTATGTCTACAAATAGCACACGCTTCCAGGAAAACTGAACCGTTATACGCACACTAAGAGTAAGGGAAACTTCCAGCTTCCAGTTTAGTTGATGTGGTGGTTGAGTGATGTCCGGTTGTTGGTTATCTTGATTTTAAGTGTGAGTTTCTTGTGCTTTCATTATAAATTGACGTGTTTTTAAGTTATTTTGTGTGAATATACTTCGGTGGCTGAGCATGGAGCAACGTAACGAGGCTGAACCAAGGAAACATAGGGGAAGACCTAGGACTCGAACTCCAAAGAAAAGACAAACTTCGGGCCGAGGCCTACCTATGAAAGGACAGTCAAGAGAAATTGTGTGCAAAGTGCGGGAATATTTTGATAGAGAAAAGGCGAACAAAGGTCCTTTGATTCCGGTTAATAATGCAATACAGCGAACTGCAGATGCTCTGAAAATACATAAAAATACAGTTGTGCGAGTTTGCAAGGAAAAAGAATTGAAAGAAATACAAGATGACAGTAATAGCCAACTTTCAACTCCGGGCAAACAGAGGAAACGGGAGAAAACTGTGACAAAACTTGACACTTTTCAGGAAGACGCTATACGAAGACATGTATATCAATATTACATAAGAAAAGAATATCCCACTTTGAAAAAACTCTTATCATCGTTGGAAAATGAAGAGCTGTTTAATGGCAGTCTGTCTTCGCTTAGAAACGTGCTAAAAGGTTTAGGATTTACGTGGAGAAAATTTTCGGGCAGAAAAGTGATTATGGAGAGAAGCGATGTCGCTACCTGGAGGTGTCGTTTTCTTCGCCAAATCAAAGACGAGAATTTCGATAATATAATTTGGCTGGATGAGACCTGGCTCAATGCTGGGCATTGTTTGAAACAAGGGTGGACTGATGAGTCACTTCAGGGGACAATGTTAACACCTATAGGGAAAGGTGAACGATTAATAATATGTCATGCAGGTTCTTCAAAAGGGTTTGTTCCAAATTCCCTTCTACTATTTAAATCGAAAAAAAACGGTGACTACCATGAAGATATGGATCACGACAAATTCTTCGGTTGGTGTTCTGAAACTTTGCTAAATAACCTAGAAGAGCCTGCAGTAATAGTCATGGACAATGCTCCCTACCATTCTAAACAAATTGATAAAGCTCCCACAAGCAAAGATAAAAAAGCTGACATACTTGCATGGCTGGATAGGAAAAATATTCAATCTACAACCGACTTGAAAAAATCAGAACTTTTGGAATTAGTGAAATGGCACAAGCCCCAGAACAAAAAGTATTTTGTTGATGAATTGATAGAGAGCAGAGGTCACAAAGTGATAAGGCTACCACCTTACCATTGCCATCTTAACGGCATTGAGCTTATATGGGCTCAGGTTAAGGGGTGTGTTGCCGAAAACAACAAAATGTTTACTTTAAAAGAAGTTGAACGACTGACTAAAGACGGATTTAATTGAATTACTGCTGAGAGGTGGAAGCAAGTAGTGGACCACACCAAAAAAGTTATTATCGATGCATGGAATAACGAAGGACTAATGGAAGAAGCTGTGGAGGAAATGATTATATCCGTGGGAGACAGCAGTAGCTCCGAGGATGATAATTGTTCAGAAGATGATAATAGTGATGACGATCCAATGGAGGGTATCAGAGAACTTTCGTTTGAAGACTACTAACTCACAGCTATAAGTGTTTTTTATAGTGTTTTAATAGTGTATTTTTATGATTTATACACATATTTTATGAGCGGATTCCATAAAAGCTGAAGAACACTACAATACTTGTAAGTACCGTACTGTCTTTATTATTTATTTGTCAATGCTAATAACAAGTAATTTACTAATTGTTTTTACATTTCAATACATTATAACAGTAAAATACTGTTATAATTATGCAATATCTGGTAGACCGAGCTTTGCTCGGTAGTTTTAAACTGTAAACTATATTTCATAGTTAAATAATTAGTTATTGAGAAATTTGAATGGCATTAACAATTTCCCAGTAATTACATTGCACTTCAATTAGTAGTATTAAAGCTGATCACAAAACAAAAACAGTTTATTAACAAGAAAACAATAAATACCGTACCGCAAAAGAGTGATAAACAATCATTCAAGACACTCCATCTGTTATAAAAAGCATGTAGTTCAACTAAACCACAAAAGTCTGGTCAGATGTAAGTTTTTGACAGATCTCCAGGTAGAAGATTAGATTAAATAAGTAGACAGATAACTAAGTATATACTTATGAGAGGTTGGTGACTCGTAGTAAGTTGGCTATGTGTCAATGTGTGAGCCGTGAGCGTATGCACCACTTTCTTTGGGCTGTTACTGTACCTTGACTCGATCGCGCGCCGTTGAGCGATGTTAGTTCTAATTTTCCTATATTAACTGATTGCGGTTATATTTCGTAATATTTGAAGGTTACATACCACTTTGTATTGATGAATACAATTTTTTTATGCTTATTGTGAAAAAACTCAATTAAAAAAGTTATTAATAACGGAGTTAACAGTACATTTGGAAAAAATTAATAACGTCGTTAATATTAATCGTAGGAATCTCAATTTTTGATATATTGTACTAAAGAAGGTAGACTACCATTTGTGTACAAGAAATGTTTTTCCGATGCTTAACCTCTGAGTTCTTACGTAATAAAAACGATAAACCCTAAATTTTTAATTAAAATTCGTGTATTTTTTTATTTAACTCTCAATGTAAATTAATTGAAAAAAGATTTTAAAAATTAGAAAAGTTTGTTAAAAACGTCTTTAATTCATGGTTAAAATACAGTTCATTAGACATTTCTAGCCTTGTATTTTACGTTTCAACGAGGTTATTAAGTGGAATGTTTTTACTACAAACTCGGTCGCCGCGCGGCCGCTCCGCCAGTCACTTTCTTTCGTTAATCAGGGTATAGTAGCTAGGAACGGTATGAGCCGTTCGGGTAATACGCTTCGTCGGTCCATTATTACTCCAGAGCGTCATCCCAGCGTCTCATTTGCGCAGACTGAGTCGAACTAGTGCTCTCCCGGTGTCGACTCGAGGCCTCTAGATTGGTAACCAAGCGCCGTACCCTTCGGTCTACGAAGCCTCTAATTTGCATTCACGTGAACTAAATAACTCCTGTAATTTCTGAACATAAAGGCCTTCAAAAGTTGCACAAACGTTAACCTTTGAAAAAGACATCGAATATTTGAGAAAGTGTAAAACTATTTTATGAGACGTGCACAGCGCTAGTAAATGTTGTAGGCTATAATGTATATTTTGTATTAGTGTTTGAGTTACAGTATTTTTACAAAAACGTTATTTTCATTCTCCAAATATCTCGTTTCTCGTTTTAACGTTAAGCTGTTAACGTGATGTAATCGATTTCTTAACAGAAAAGTCTGCAAGTGTTGATAAACAGAATAATTCTGTTCTTAATTTTGAAATGTTTGAGGTTGGAAGCAAGGTCAACAACCTCTCCTTAGAAAAACGTCAAACGTGGCATTAAGATGACTACTGCCACTGCTCTGCTACCATCCACTACTCAGGTCCAGTCTTGTATAGTCGGATATAGGATTTGTTCCTTTATTCCATAACGTGGTACTGTTCGTCTGTCACATTGAATCTCGTCGTAAACTGATTTATGGACTGGCGTCACTCAGTACGAGTGTCTCCAAATCGGGGACAAAAAACCCCCAACGGGAGAAGAGTAGTTTTCGACAAAAACCGCGTCGCAGACCACAGCGTTCGGACTAAATAACGTCTCTGATTTAACATTGGGTCCATAGATTTTTCCGTTTGATACACCGCGCGCCCAGCTAACTCCTACGGAATTCCGTGTTCATCCTAGATGCGAACTCTTATAGTAATAATATACAACTGTATTAATTACGTATTTCAATTAAAAGTTCTTCTCAAGTCATTTAAAATCGGGTCCTTTATTTAACGCCTACGTGAAATACTATAAATCCCCCCCCAACACCTTCAGTAATGGTCATTTTTAATGTCAGCCGCTAGTTACTTTGTCCCGCACTTGAGCGAAACCGTAGAGGCCCTGGCCTACATTTCTTGAAGACAGTGAAAGGTAATTTGAATCAATTTTGAATTTTGTTAAAGCAGTTGCATGCGGTATTGGCATTGGTTTAAAGCTACTAAGAATATAACGCCACAAGTACAACGAAATGATGCACCGTCTGTACGTTTCTTCAGTGATTCGTCGCAGTGGTGTAAATACGGAAGGGGGATCAGGGGATCATTCCCCCCCAGAGGTATAAATAATTTATAATATTAAGTTTTATTTACAGTACCGAGCCACTTGTATGAGAATCAAATAAACTACGTTACTCACCGTCAGAGGCTTAATTCTTATACTTGTGATGTTATACTAACTCAACATGTTTCGGGACAGCTTGTCCCATCTTCAGGAGTAAAACACATACTCTTCTAAGAAAACATAAGGATACTAACACACGTGGTACACCTAGGAAGGGAACGTATAAATATGTCCTGACTCCTTACACGGACCTTATGCCCAAGATTGTAGCACCTATTCTGAAAATTAATGGCAATCTTATCGCTGCCTATACAACAACTAATAACATTTTAAATATCTTGCGCACTCATGAACCTACAGCCCTCGAGAAGAAAACTGGGGTATACAAATTGATGTGCGATGATTGCGACGCGTTTTATGTGGGACAGGGCGGCCGTGGTTTTTTAAAAAGGTTTGTTGAACATAGGCCACCCACCAGTTATCGTGCCCTTGAAAACTTGAAATCTAGTTTTGCTAAACATCTTGTCGACGAAAATCACGGCTACACTGATTTTAAGACTAACTTAGTCCCCCTCCATATTTGCAATAAGGAACAGTATATGAACGCTCTCGAAGAATTCGAGATTTATAAAGCTTATAATAATAGTGACACCAAGCCATTTGTTTTGAACGATCAACTAAGCTTTAAGTCGAATGTTTTATATGATACTGCACTGCGACATCTTCCGAGCGACGAGTGATTTTACTTAGTGCGCGTTCAGCCGGCGTGAGGTGTGCACCTTGGAGCCTACACGTGCGCTTAATGTTGTAGTTTCATTAATTTATTCAATGTGTGTTTTGGGTTTTAATATTTTTATTGTTTGACGAGTCATCCTCAGTTGAGGTTGAAGAGTATGTGTTTTACTCCTGAAGATGGGACAAGCTGTCCCGAAACATGTTGGAGTTAGTATAACATCACAAGTATAAGAATTAAGCCTCTGACGGTGAGTAACGTAGTTTATTTGATAAATAATTTCAATGAAATTCCATAATCACTTAACGTAGGCCTGTTTCTAAGCCAGTCGCGTGTGTAAAGGCTTATAAATAACTCTAGAAATAAAAGGAATTACAATATTTGTAAATTGATGAAATAAAGTAAGAATTTTCTCAATAGTCATTCAACGTTCTGTAATTAACGTACGTCTTTGCAGCATTAACACGCACGCACCAGTAAACGTCAGAAACTTTGAGACTCAAAGAATTTACAAAATTATATGGGAAGAATCCTAAATTTCTCATACTTCTTGAGGAGTC